>MU551577.1:4613938-4772990 GCA_024362625.1 Silurus asotus | reverse complement strand
TATATATATATATATAGATAGATAGATAGATAGATAGATAGATAGATAGATAGATAGATAGATAGGTAGATAGGTAGATAGATAGATAGATAGATAGATAGATAGATAGATAGATAGATAGATAGATAGATGGTCATCTTCACTGCTAAGAAGAAGAAGTTTTTGTCCTGTCTATACCATGCTACCAGAGCACATTTTTCACAAAATAACTAAGGCATTTAAAAAAAAAAAATTATTTTGCAGATAACACACCGATCAAAATTAGAGAACAACAATGACTGTAGCATGGAAAAAGATTACAACCAAATTTATTGAAGGTTACAACAGTCAGCAATTGGTAGGAAATGTATTGGCCTCTGCTCTGAATGCCTTTAGCACACCTGCGTCCACAGGACAGCACTAGTCTCTCACACTACTCTGGTGTGATTTTGGTCCACTCTTCTTCCAGTCTCCTCCACAGTTCAGTGACTGTAGTGGGTTTCTTGGCCATAACTTTGTCGCCAAGGATTTTCCAGAGGTTCTCTATTGGGTTGAGATCAGGACTCTGGGCAGGCCATGTCATGAAATTGGAAGTTAGGCTGCCAGTTAAATAGGGGTTGACAGATAATCAAGGAAATTAGAACCAGGTGCCAGATTAACACCAATAACTGGGAGGTATCTGAAAGTGTTCTCTGTGTTTTCTGCAAAATAATGTTGTTGTTTTTTTATATATGCCTTAGTAATTTTGCGGAAAAGGTGTTCTGGTAGCACTGTATAGAGAGGACAAAAACTCCTTCAACTGTTGAGCAGTGAAGAGGATATTATTTCAGAAATGTTCAATTTTTTATAAATTGTTCTCTAATTTTGTTCGCCAGTGTATATATATATATATTCATTTCCCACCAAAATGAAATCTAGAGAGTAATATTATTTACATATATATTTGAATGTTTATGAATCATTTTTTTTTTAAATATATGCCATATCATTAGCACTTGCTCTCTTAATTTGATTTTCCAGCAGTGCTAATGACATGGCATATGATTCAACAAAATGATTCATAAAAATTCAAATATACAACATATATGCTAAATTTGGATGGTTAACACAGTACAGTTTCCTTAATCAGCTGTCTCAAAAAGCCAGCTATTACCTTCTTTCGCTTATTCCATTCTCATTCCATTGCCAAAGAGCATTCTGTGAAATCTAAAGCACTGTCTCTATTTTGCAGTAAAATGAAAGCTTTGAGCTTTAATGCGTCTATTCCACATGGTCATGATCAGGCCAGTCGTTGAATCTTGGGTTTTATGAACGGCATAAAGATGTGTCTGACAAATTCTACAGGCCTGTTCTACTGGGCAATTTGGCCAAAGTGAAGCAAATAGGACCTAAGCGTTATGAAAATAGAAGAAATTGGCAATGTTTTTCCAATATCCAGAACATGGACCCTCATTTTGTTTTGGATTGCACCATCCTCCTCTATGACCTTTGGGAAGATGTGCTTGATGAGCTGTCCACAAGCTTTAGTGCATTACTCCTTAGGATTTCCAGCAAGCCTTATGGGAATGGCTGCTTCTGACATATTGTCTTCACAATCCTGTGGGCGGCCGGCACGAAGCCAAAGTTTACGTGTTACCAGAGTAGCAGAGGGAATACAGGCAACACTAGCACAGTCATTACAGATAACCAAAATGATTATAGAAAGCATTTCTTTGTGGAATGCACTTCCAAAGAGGACCGAGCGTTATTTCCAGAATTCCCCAGATAGTCCTTGCAGATGGGGTAGGCAATTTTCTTCCCTTTCCACTTGCTTCATGAAATGATATTTAAGCAGAAGCATGTTTCATTTTTGGGGTATTTGCTAGGGACTATCTTTGTAATCATCCACCCACAGAGAAAACAAAAGAAACAGGTTTTCAACAAACAATGTTTAAAGCATGTTCAGGCTATCATGGTTCTGTACATTGAAGCATTCAGTCAATTTGTATCTAAATGAATGTAGCACAGGCACTTTTAGATTAGATGAGTTGCAAAGGCTTTTGAGTTTCGAATTTAATCACAAGTCATTTGCAATGAAATCACAGGCGCAGGTGAGAAGAGAGGGTCTTGAGATTATCCTATTGGCAATTCCCATGAATAATGTTAGTACTGCGTCAGTGAGACCAAACAACACAAGGCTGTTTTGGATGTTTGTTTGGCTTTACTGACAAAGGAAAGCTTCTCTGAAGTTGCGCTGGTGTGAGAAGGAAAAAAGGAGTTTTGAGAAGAAAGCATAGCAGATGTGTGGGAATTCCTCTGGCCTTTGAGCTGCACAGAAAAACGCTTCAGCAGAGAGAGAATTGTGCATGTCTTCATTATTTTCCTCTCAGAAAAAGAGATTTATTCCTCTTTGCAAGATGAAATGCTCCTATTTTGGTTACTGAACAAGCAAAAAGGCCTTTTGGGACAGATTGTAGCTTAATATAATTATTTATCCTGAAAGAAGCATTTATGGATATGTTTGTGCACTGCTTCAATCTCGAAAAATGGATTGAAAAATATATATATTTTGGAATAATAATTTGGAATAAATCATTGTGAAAACCATGTTATTTTTTTATTTATTCTTAAATCATATTTAAAAAAAAATGTCTATTATAAATGTTGCAAATAGCAACAGGCACTTCAATCTAATCAAATCCATCTTATTTACCTTATTGTATTTTACATACATGGCAGACCAAAATAGGTTCTTTTCTCAAGCTTTATAATTTAGTCACAGATTGGTCTGGCAATTCATTACGATGACACATAGAACTATGTCTCAGGGAGAGGGAATACTGTGCTATTCCTGTTCTTTACATTTTTCTTTCTTTACACTTTACACTAAAATACTCATCCATACATAAAGCCAACGACATCCTAGTGCCGCAAAAGAAACAAAGTGCCCTTGTTTAATTTCATACAAATTATAAAACACATAATATTGTAAATGGACTAAATGTGGAATATGATGTTTAAAAGGCACACGAATCTTATTGGTTTCACAGACTTTTTGTGTATACATGTACAGTACTTCTTTAGTCTAAGAATAAGGTTTATGATTACAATCTTTTTTTTTTTTATGTAATGGACAAGATTCAGCAGTGTTGGTGATCCATGTGCATGAGATGTAATGTCAAATTGCACAACGTCAAACTTTATGCCACAATGTTGATGTCAAAAACAGGTCAGGGCCAAAACATCTTCATCTTTATCCAAATCACCAAATCAAGCGAACACAAATTTACTAAAAAATCTGAAGCACCAGTACTGTACTATGTAGGAATAACTAGGAAAGACGCTGCATAAACATATGTGAATTTATATATGCAGCACCATAAAATTGACAGAAAAATGATACTTTCCTTTTTCAGATGAATCTGTTTCAATTTCTAATTAATCTAATCCACTTTAGATTAAAAAAAGGAAGTAAACATCATATATATATATATATATATATATATACACACACACACACACACACACATGCTTGCATTTTGTCTTGGCTTGAAGTTGCAGTTCCTATGGCTAATGAGATATTTGATCAAAAACAAAGCATTCATTAGCCTCCTGACATTTCGCGTGACATTTCAATAAGGCTTAATTAAGACCAAGACATAAGGAAAATGGACTTAAAAATAGCTTAGGTCAAACAATTAGTGTGGGTAATGTGTCTAAACACTGGTGCTTCTGATCCTTAAGTACAGAGAACATGAATGATGGCAGTTTAAAGGGACAGTGCTAACTACTTGACTGATTTAGCTTCACTGATGTAGTTGATAAGTATTTTTTCCTTGAATTAAAACTTATTTTATGAATATATTTAATGCTACCCCAAAAATGCTATTTTATGTATATAGTATTGTACTGTATTAAAATTTTACTATATTTTAAAATTAATAATTATATTTTTATGAATAATTTTCATTATTTCAACATCAAACTACATAAAAAGTGTTCCCTATAAGGTTTGGTTCTATTGTGCTCTCCGTAAGAAACTGGAAAAAAAAGCCAAACAAATTAGTTATGTGGAAAATGCAATTCTGCGATAAACCGTGGTAAAGCAGGGGATTACTGTATTATTTATATATATTATTTATGTAAGATTACTGTATATATACATATACAGTGAGGAAAATAAGTATTTGAACACCCTGCTATTTTGCAAGTTCTCCCACTTAGAAATCATGGAGGGGTCTGAAATTGTCATTGTAGGTGCATGTCCACTGTGAGAGACATAATAAAAGAAAAATAATCCAGAAATCAAAATATATGATTTTTAAACTATTTATTTGTATGATACAGCTGCAAATAAGTATTTAAACACCCGTCTATCAGCTAGAATTCTGACCCTCAAAGACCTGTTAGTCTGCCTTTAAAATGTCCACCTCCACTACATTTATTATCCGAAATTAGATGCACCTGTTAGCTGCATAAAGACACCTGTCCACCCCATACAATCAGTAATAATCCAACTACTAACATGGTCAAGACCAAAGAGCTGTCCAAAGACACTAAAGACAAAATTGTACACCTCCACAAGGCTGGAAAGGGCTACAGGGAAATTGCCAAGCAGCTTGGTGAAAAAAGGTCCACTGTTGGAGCTGGTCCACTGTTGGAGCTGGTGAAAAACTACAGGAAACATTTGACCTCTGTAATTGCAAACAAAGGCTACTGTACCAAATATTAACATTGACTTTCTCAGGTGTTCAAATACTTATTTGCAGCTGTATCATACAAATGAATATTTTTTATAAATAAATAGGATTTCTTTTTTTTAGATTATGTCTCTCACAGTGGACATGCACCTACGATGACAATTATAGACCCCTCCATGATTTCTAAGTGGGAGAACTTGCAAAATAGCATGGTGTTTAAATACTTATTTTCCTCACTGTATGTACATGTATGTGGGTGTGTGTGTGTGGACATCTGAGAACACCCCATTTGCTGTCTTTATAACCCAAACTTCTCTGGAAAGATGTTCCACTATATTTTGAAGTGTGCTTGTGTAAACTTTGGTCAATTAACCAGAGGGGTGTTAGTAAAGTCAGGTACTGGTGTTGGGTGAGGAGGCCTAGCATGACTAGAGTGACCAGTAATTTTTTTTTAGTACTCATATTGGTTATTTAGAATGTAAGGGTTCTTATTTTTTATGTTTCTATAGACACAAAGTGTTTTATTCTGGGTATTTTCAGTCACTGTAACTAAACATTGACTCCAAAGTCCAAGTGGATTAAATTCAGGATTGGGATGATTCTTGTTTTAAGCAGAGAGTCTAGAACTATTGTTTCTTTTCATTATAAGGAATTTTTTTTTACTGATAAAGTTCAGGAACAGGTCACAAAATTATCTTGGTTATTATATGCCTCTGAATTACAGCCTAAGTCTGGATCTCAGCAGTGATAATTGCTCATTGCCACAACAGCGCCTTTCCATTTATGTGTTCATGCAGCTGCTGTGAATAATTCTGCTCTTTGTTCCCCTTGAATAGACTTTCATTTCTTTACTAGCTATTTCCAGTCCCAGGTCAAATATGAAGTGTTTGGGAATATATTGGCTTAAAATTGCGGTGAATTAATGTGACTAAACACCTACTGACATTTAAACGAAAGCGTGGTTGCACAGCATACGACTTGACGAGTAAATATTATTGCCATCCTATTTCTCCAGACAGCAATATTTTGATGAACATGCGGGAATGTTCCAATTAGTTGCACATCCTTGAAGGGCAGACCACTGCATCAAAAAGTACTAATTTCTGCTAGCACATTAAATTAGCCTCATATCTCAGCATTTTCTTTCATTGAGCTACAGTATTTTTATTAAAAAAGGCTCTTGATTGAGAATGAGACTGAGCACAGTGTTGGCACAATGTGATGCCAAATCAACCACAATGTGTGCATCTGTGACAAACTAATTGCAAGTACATACTGGCTAGAGTTTTTTGGCACAAACTTTAGTGAAATAAACAAAAATTTGTTTATACAATTCAGTCAAATTTTTAACAAAGCAGAAATCTTGATATAAAATGTGCATTAAAAATTATATATATATTTTTTTTTCCAAAGTCAGCAAGCCAGAGGCAATTGTGTCATGGAAAAACTGTGAAAATGTGCTTATGCCTCTAATTACTATATCTTTAAATAGTGCACATTTATTAAACACAATCTTAAGGATTAGCATCATTAGATATTACATTTTTATATGAAGTCATTCATTCAACTGTTCAATCAAAGATATTGATTGAATTGTTTTCGAAACTTTTAATCTTCAGAGTGTCTACAGCTATTTTTATGGTGATACGGTACATTATCACCATACTTTATGTAGTGAAACAAGAGGCCTAGCTTGGATTCAAATCCACCTTAATTTTTAATGAATATTATACGTTTTTTGTGCCTGCTTAATATAACATACATACAGTAAACTTTCATTCTTATTGCTATAGAAACTACATTAGTGTTTTACAGCATTGTGTTTAACCACATGATGTTTAATACTTGGTGCTTTGCCAAATCAGTTGATAGCATTTCTGTTTCAAACCTACTAGTCAGAAAATAAGGGTAGTTTTAGTCTTATGGTAAAATTTAACCTTTTCATATTACTAACATTTTATTTTGATTATTTTTAGTAAATTACTGTAAATAATTAAATGATTCTGAACAACAGAATGTGATTTAACTACTGTTTGGCCTCCACCCAAAAATAATGACCATTTGACATTTCTCATTTTGTTTTAATTATTTAGATAGAACACATTGAAATGTGTACATCACACCTGAAATGAATTTTGTTTAATGCTACAGTACCAATCAGAACACTGAGCAGTGTGGGGAAGTTTCACACTCTGGTCAATGAGTTTGCATCACAGGATCCCAAAAACATAAAATTTTATAGAGAAAATCAGCCTTCCAATACGGTGCCCCTATTCTGTGACTCCAGTACCCATCAAATGAGAAATAAGAAAAGTTCAAATCATGTGCATGTATAGAGCTGAGTCAGCCCATACTTCTCTTTTTTTGGCTTTTCTGCAGACTTCTTTATGATGCTTTTTGACACATTGCCACTGTAGCATTTATGAAACAAAGTCAAACTGGAGAAAAGTAGCAATTTCTGGCTAAGTCCTAATTCAAATTTTTGTTTTTTTTATCTACATACTCATTTACAGCATTGTACTTAAAGCAACAGCTAATTATTTGCCTTTTCTAGTGCAGGTTAATATGATAAGTTGTGAATTACACTTAATGGATGATGATCATATGAATATTAGTGGATATAATGGCTCAAGTGTTTTTATATTTAATCAAACTGAAGCTTCGGCAGGTGTATTAATCAGAATGTCGACTATGGGTTATCTTGTTTGTATCTGTTTGGAGTGATTGCATAATATTTAACTAAAGGACTGTAACACAAATGCATGTTATCATTAAAAAATTATTGGGCATTCAGAAATAAAGCCATTAACGCTACAATTACTATATACAATTGTGCTGTCAAATAAATAATATAAATGATGAAGCTTGATGAACACTTTTGGCATCCAGGTGGCTTTTAAACTCCAAAATAGATAGATAATTTGTTAACTCCTTCTAAGTTTTAAATGAAAACTGTTTATTTGTTTTCTTAATAAAATGACTTGAACAACTTTAAAAAATTACATATTGATTTTGAATTAGATCTTTATGTGGACATCAGTCACTCTGGATGAGGGTATCTGCCAAATGTCATAAATGTAAGCGTTTGCATTTATCATTGAGCAAAAATCAAGTATAAATATCTAATAAAAATATATTTCCATATGAAAACACAAATCATGTGCCTTTATGGCATGTACAAACTAAAATATGTACGTTATCCAATGAGAAACAAGCAGGAACAGCATCCAAATATTAGCTGTGTTAGACATTTCAAATATTTTTGGATCAAAACACAATTATTCTCATTCTTTAATTTGATTTTAACCCATGACCTTTTAAACAGATGTTTAACATCTTTACATTATTCTCTCATCAAGATCATGGTCCCTGAGCCCTCATATAGCAAAGCACGATTTTTAATGAAGATTAAAAATAAATTAATTTACATCTAAAGCAATTACACACCAAGTCAATAGACCTTGTATGTTTTCATTAATGAGCTGTAAGGCAAACCTTTCTGTAGGTTTGCTAAAAAAAAAAATAATATAAATATGTACAGCATCGTCTCAGTAAGGAATAAATGGTAGTCTGAATCGAGAGAGAGAGATAATAGAGTCTAGTGCTGTCTTGTCGGCATTCGGAAGGCGCCTGTTCATAATGGCATGGAAGTGTTCCCAAAAGGGCGTGCATGTAGCTCATATTGACTACACAATCACTTGTACGATAACAAATGAGCAGGGGTGTTCCCCTGCAAAACATGAATAGCATAATTCCGAAAATGTCAAACTGAATCTGTGGATTCTTGGGTCACAGCCGTTAATGCATTCCCCCATTCGAAATTACTTTTACCACTGTAGAACAGACGTGCTGACATGAGCAAGTGGCAGTTCAGTTATACTGATATTGAAACAAAAACTATGCCTTCAGTGAGACTCAAACTAGACAGATGCATCCAAAAACATTGATGCTAGTATGTCTTTTTTTTTTTTTTTTATTCTATTTTTATCTAATCAATTTTTCTTTCTAGTTTGGTCACCTGTCAAATCCTGACCACCAGCTCTTGTCTATCCAGGGCTGATAACTTTTTACGAAGGAGAGTAGCCAAAGAATGCTGATACAGATGCTAGAAGTCAATAGATGGTGTCATAAAGGTGCATGCATATTAGTGTGCTAATTGTAATCATTTAAATGTCCAATTACAAATAAGGGTTAAAAACTAATAGAATTTTAGCAGAATAGAACTAAATAAATAATATAAGTATTGAAATAAATCATTTTTTTGTTGTTGTTGGTTAAAAAAAGAAGCCAAGACAAACATTAATGTTGCAGGACACAACAGCATTCTAGACTATTGTACACAATATGTAACTTACATGAAAAAGCAGTGATATTTGATAGTTGTAAAAGTTGACTAATCATGAAGATGGTGGTGAGTGGTTGTTGGGGAACAGTGGCGATCAGTAAATGGTCATAAGTACAGGACCACCAGGGGCATCACGGCCACCCCGCTGGCCACCCGACTCAAAAAGACAAAACGTATTTTTCAAATAGTGAAAAAGTAGATCATGTCTATACGATAATGCTTGGGTCGCAAAACTCTCACTACACCCACCCATATTTACCTGCTTTTTCAAATTCAAGACAGTCACTAAGGTCAGGTGAAAAAGTCAACAATTCGGCATTGATTCACAAATTATTCCATTAAAAAATCTTCAAAAAGGGCCCAAAAATACACGGTCTTTAAACTGCCAACACTATTACCAAACAAGTAGAGTGAAAGTTAACATGTAAGACAAGCAAAGAACCAACCATACTTTTTGTGCTTATGTTATGTCACAGAACAGTGTCACACACTCAGAAAAAAGCACTATCTGCCCTTCTCTGCTCACAGATGCTCATGATTAGTTAGTGTCACTGTGACTGACAGTCACACCTCCACCAGGACAGCATGGTCAAATTTCTACCTTGGCTCCCTGTCTAGAACAGCTGTGGCATCTTCACAATTTGAACTTGTGAACTCTGGATGATAGACTGAATGATTTTTTTTTGCATTGTTGGATCAAGTGCTATTTATAAAGGCTGCCGAATAATGAAAGTAAAATCAAATCAAACCAAATTTGTAGTGAATGTTTTTAACATTACAACTTCCTTGTTGTAATGTTCCTTTGCTCATATGGCAATATGCCTAATATATACAGTTAGAACTATATAACAACAATTTTAATCTAGTCTTATTTTAAATTGTCTCCTGATTTAATGTTGCATCATTGCATTTGTCAGAAGGGAGAAAAAGTGATCTGCTTCTTCAGTCTGCATTTTCTATCCCCCAGACTTAAAGGCAGGTGCTTTTCGTTTGAGTTGGTAGTCTGTATTCTACTAAGATATCCTCTCATCTCTCACCTCTCATCTCTGAAGCATTCTCTTCACTATGAGGAATTTTCCCATTGTAAATAATGAATTCGTTTTCTAACTTAACTCTGATTCTGAAAACAGCCCACATTGTCTAATCATCTGCAAAAAAAAAAAAAAAGCATTCTTCTCTCACAAAGGCAACACTTTTGCTTATATACACTTGCTTATGTTTATCCCCACAGTCTTTCATATATATATATATATATTTATATATATATATACACATACACACATATATAATGTGAAGATGAAAATGAGACAGTCTTGGATGTGTGCACTATTCATCTGTTTTGACTGGCCTACTTACAGAGACATATGCATGAAAACAAATGAGCATTCCCAGCCAAAACAAACCTGAAGTGCCAGGGCTCTGTTGTTTGATCCACAGGTATCACACAGTAGGGGGAGGCAACAAACCCACTTTATCAGTGCCAGTTCTTCAAGCAACAGATGTGAGGCAACTTTAGAGAGTAGCACAAGCACAGAAACACTGAAGAGTGGCAGCATGACAAAACAGTGAGGAGGAGGAGGTGGTAGAGGAGAAGAAACAAGTTTTGCCAGACACAGAAAGATGTGCATGCTTCAGCCTACCTGTCAGAAAATCACAATCATTTTTTGTTAATTAAAAAATGTATCCCATCTAAATTTAATGAAATGATCATTGGGCACTGAAAAGTTAAAATGACCCTAATTGGTAAAAAAAAAAAAGATTAAATGATACAATTTTACAGGTAGAAAAATGGATGCTAGAGGGACAGTACTGCACGCAGTAGTGGGTGACTAGTATGTCCTATTATTTATAGGCGGGTCAGTCGAGAGACTATTAATTAAGATGGCAGACAACAGTGTTAGTGTGTGCATAGAACACTGTGTGGTGATAAAGTTTTTTGTAAACAAAGGTGTAGAACCATCAGATATCAGAAGACATCAAGCACAGTACGGTGATGAGATGCTCAGCCATAGTTAGATATTTGACATTTGAATGGTGTAAATGTTTCAAAGATTGCCGTACATCCGTCAGTGATAATCCTGGTTGCGGTAGTTCCCAACCCACAGCAGTCATTCCTTTGAACATGTTGTAAAATTGGAAACTGTGAACACAATAATTTACCAGGTTGTCCTGGGATGGTTCAGGAATACTGAAATTTTTTTCTTCTGTATCATGAATCTTTCCAGGGATTAGTTAAACTCTGGGATAAGTGTATAAATCTAGCAGGATAGTATATATAATTGTGATTTCTAGATGACTAAGTCAGAGCATCTCCAAAACTGCTGCCTTTGTGGGGTTTTCCCGGTCTGCTGTGGATAGTATCTATCAAAAGGTCATAGGTCAGGGGTATGGGCGGCCAGGCTCATAGATGCATGTGGGGATATGTGTATATATATATATATATATATATACACAGATGGAAAAACTAAATACATATTGCTCCATTATACTTTGTCATATATTTTATGCCTCTGGAAATATACTGAAGAACAAAACTCCATTATCCTGAGAGATGTTACCTCAATAGGTGTTTTGATGATGATGATTCAGAGTGCTGTCTAACATGCTGCTCCAAAATCTCCCAGGTGTTCATTTGGTTTAGATCTGGAGGCTAACGCAGTTGCATATGACTTACATCATTTCTATTCTCATCAAACTATTCAGTGCCCTGTGGATGGAGAAGGGATCATCCTTAAAGAGAGTGCTCCAATCAGAATAGAAATTATTCATCATAGGATAAAGGTGCTTAGTCAGAAGAACTTTGTATTGATTTGTACTGATCCCTGATGCTGACTGAAGAAATGGACTGAAACCACAGCAGCAGAATGACCCCTACAGCATAACAGATGCAGCAGTTTCATTTGTCAGCTGTCTGATATGTGCACTTACTAAACATATCATTGTGGAATTAGCCTGTGGAAATCATTGTTTACCTACTGATCCGAGAAAAGCACAGACAGTGCAGTTAGACGGAAGGCAGACCAGGATAAGATAAGCGAGTGATTGTCTCTTACACAAAATTATAACTTCAAATTAAATCAAAAACTCAAGGTGCAGAAAAAAATAAACACACAGCCAGCTTATCTCACTCTCTGGTCTTATTGCCCTCTTTTTCTCACATATAAGCTCACACATATAAGCTCATTCATATGAGCTAACTCATATGTTAGCTGTTCTCACACATTTATTTAATCAGGCAGGAGAACCACTAGCTCATGAGTTTCACCTGAGCCCACTGTGGGGGGCCTATTGCCAGTTAGAACTGATGAACCTGATCAATTCTTATAGGTTTCCTTACACAGATTAGCATCAGCAGACTCAGAAATCATGAGGCATTGCTTCTCAATTTTCACAGAACATGCCGAAATAGGTCGCTACATCAAGAAGCCGAAAGAAGTATGAAATGACTGAACTTAGATTTCATCATCAGAAAGATGAAACTTGCAAAAGCTTAGATTCTTTGTTTAATAGGCCTCGTAATGAACTGTTTAATGATAAGTATAAGTATATAAAATGCAGTAAAGGCATGATGAGCGTCACTGCATGTGGTTTACTGTATGTGTGGTATATTTCGAAATCATCATAATAGTTTGTAACGTGTTTCAACACACAACTCTGTCAGGTTTACTACAAGAACGTCTATAATCATAAATGGTAGCACAGACAAGAGTTTAAACATGAGATATATATATTTAAAAACTAGAAAAACAAGGCTAAGTAACACCTGAAACATCTCAACTTCAAAAAAGTAGTTGAACGAAGACACAACAAGGCAGACAAGCTGTGTAGAGTCAAATAAATCAAGAAGACAAGGAGACAATACTAAAACTAAAGCATAGTCAAAAGAGAATTGGCAATACGGCTGTTAAAATAATTTGCATATTGCATATTAAAGAAATACAATGAACAGTTAATGCAATTATGCAAATACAGAACGGAATTTTCTACTTGATGAATAGGGTATTAATCCTCAACAGTCATAAAGTGCTAGCATGTTCTTAAGAATCGGTTGGTAAACATATATACTGGTCTAATGACCTAGTTTGAAAAGATTATAATGCAGGAGTACTCAAACTTTTATACACCATGGACCAGCAATTTTAAGGGCTACATTGAGTCTACTTTCTCTCTTATTTGCATTTTACTTATCAGGAGCTGGCTCTTAATTTTAGAATTTTTTAAACTGTCTCTTACATTCACTTGGCCTTTTAATATCTCTTCCAATAAAGAAACTTTCAAGGTTTTTTGAATGTTAATAATTAGCTGAACCTGTTGCAAAAGTTTACATTTTGTTTTCTGAAATCATTCCATATATATATTCCACTAAACCTGTTTGGAGGAAGAAGAACGATGAGTACCATCCCAAGAACACCATTCCTACTGTGAAGCATGGAGGTGGTAGCATCATGCTTTGGGGGTGTTTTTCTGCACATGGGACAGGGCGACTGCACTGTATTAAGGAGAGGATGACCAGGGCCATGTACTGCGAGTTTTCGGGGAACAACCTCCTTTCCCTCAGTTAGAGCATTAAAGATGGGTCGGGGCTGGGTATTCCAACATGACATTGACCAGAAGCACACAGCCAGGATAACCAAGGTGTGGCTCTGTAAGAAGCATATCAAGGTTCTGGCGTGGCCTAGCCAGTCTCCAGACCTAAACCCAATAGAGAATCTTTGGAGGGAGCTCAAACTTCGTGTTTCTCAGTGACAGGCCAGAAACCTGACTGATCTAGAGGAGATCTGTGTGGAGGAGTGGCCAAAATCCCTCCTGCAGTGTGTGCAAACCTGGTGAAAAACTACAGGAAACGTTCAACCTCTGTAATTGCAAACAAAGGCTACTGTACCAAATATTAACATTGACTTTCTCAGGTGTTCAGATAATTATTTGCAGCTGTATTATACAAATAAATAGTAAAAAAATCATACATTGTGATTTCTGGATTTTTTATATTTTTTATTATGTCTCTCACAGTGGACATGCACCTACGATGACAATTTCAGACCCCTCAATGATTTCTAAGTGGGAGAACTTGCAAAATAGCCGGGTGTTCAAATACTTATTTTCTACACTATATATATATATATATATATATATAAGCTGTTTCACATTTAATGATATCATGAAAAAATCTATTAAAACAATATTACGTCTGTATCTGAGCTTTTCAAGAAGATATGTGATCTCAAAGCCCTCAAACAGAATATATGTGCTTTAATACTGCAGACAAAGCCACATTTTCTTTCCTTTCTGACTTACAAAGACTTTTAAGAAGAAGAGGTTCCTAATGCATTTAAACTAGACTACATAAAAGAAATACATAATTGCTCTCTTTTACAGTAAAAGTATAATCGCTCACTCAGTTGTTGTTTTTTTTTTTTTTACTGAAGTTGTCATACGCATTTCACTTTTGCTTGGAGCTCAAAGGAACCATAGCGTAACTGCACAGCCAATTGATTTATGAGTGTTTGGATTTCCATTTTTGGTTTTAGATACACTTTGTTAATATTCAGGTTGGCTGGCAATTTGAAATAATCTGAATTGCAGATTCTGATAGTTAGGTAGATGCATGAGAGAGAATTTTCTAAGGCCCAAATACAGAATATAAATGATTCTAAAGCAGAAGGATTGTACTCCCAATCCAGGTCTTTGCTTTAGGGCTTTGCTCAAGCATTGCTTTTACATTAATCATATTTGACAGCTTTTAACTTTAAAACAAATCAAATGAGGGTAGTTCATAAATAACAGTCATTTTATATTTGGTTTTACACATTTTCTGAATTTAAATGTTTGCCTTTCAAGATTTAGAACTTATGTACTTCTCCACAAATTGTTTGATCTTTTAATAATCTTAATTTGCTTTGCAAAAGCAAAATTGTCACATTGTGCCCCAATATTGGTAGCCTCTAATATGTCACATTTGTCTTCTTTAAATGTTTTTGTCAAGAATTTCAGAAGGTCTCAGATACACACAAATATCAACATATTTGTTGATAGTAAAACAAAATGTAGTTTTTTTTCAGAAATTTGTGCACTTTAAAACATATGGGAATTATAATAACAATTATAATAATCCTTGTGTTTGATGTATTACTGTCACATCATGCTTGATTGTGGCCTTGGAACAAACTTATTTTACATGTCAGTGTTGTTACATTGGCACTGAACATGCAGCATGGCAGGAGTATTTGATATCATGCTTTTAAATATTTCTTTGTATACTGTAACTGCATTGCAGGTCTCTTGAACTTTTGAAGATCTCCAAGCACTTGTGTGAACTATTTTCTCATTTTTAAGACAGCAGTTTCAGCAATTTCAGTTTCATGCCTGATATAAACAATTGTCTGCACTTTCGGTTGAGGCTGTTACTTTGAGTGGTTAAGGCTCTGGGTTACTGATTGGAAAGTCAGAGGTTCAAGCCCTATTATTGCAAATCTTCCACCCTTAGGCTCTTGAGCATGGCCCTTAACCCTGACCCTGCACTCTGACACTAGATTTCTAACATCGCTGGTATATGTGTAGAAGAATTTCACTGTACTGAAGTATATATTTGACACATAAATGCCCCTTTACCCCTATACCTTTACCTCAACATTATTGCAATCTTAGAATAAACTTTCACTGTGCTGAAAACAAGCATGATAACCAACAAGAAGAACAGGAATATCCTATTTCTTTTCTTTTCTTTTTTTTTTACTATCATGCTGACTAAGTGATACAATGATATTCATCGTAGATACACCCCTACTAAGGAGTTGCTCTGGATCTCGGTATAGTGGAGGCATGCAATTCATATACAGTATGCATATAATGCATTGCTTTTCTTATACATATTTCTAAAAGTATGTACACATTTATTTTTTTACTTCTGCTGTGTGAAGAGAAGCAATGCTCTCCGTGAGGTCAGCGAGGAGAGCAACACTCTCTGCATGACAAAAGGGGGGAGTGATGCCCTTAGCACAGCAAAGAAGCAGAGTGCCATCCTTAGCTGAACAGAATGGTAAAGGGACATCCTCTGCTAAACAATTTGACAAAGCCACATCCCCAGCTGAGCGAGATGGTGGAGCTACGTCTTCAAAAAAGCAGGATGGCAAAGCATCATCCAAGGTTGAGCTGTGAACCATAGTGACATCAAGGATGGGGCCATATGACAAGGCTGGAATCTATACCCTCTGCTATGTTGTGAAACATAGCATCATCCTGAGCAGAAAGTCTGAGATTCATCCTTCTCAAAGATTTCTGTTGCATACGTGTTACTGCTCACTTGTTTATCTCTCCATGGTTTTTGTTCATGCTATTTTGCACCCTTGTTTCACATTTCACATTATTTTTGTTTATTTATTTACTTGGTGTTGAGTTTCTTTACCCACTTTGGGTCAAACTGAAAGTCCAGAAAGGATTAATGCAGCATACAGTTTGTTGTTGTAACCCAGCATGAAAGGGTTTGCATGTTGACTGAGCGTAATATAGGTTTGATTTCCGTACCCAAATGACTACATTGTTGGGTTGAAAAAAACCCAGTTGTTAGGGCTGCAGTATGTGAGCTGGCTGCTTATTTTTAGGTGTGCACTAAATTAATTTCAGGTAGTTCAGAAAAGTGTGAATGCAAATTAATATAATACAGAATAACTCACATCATTAGATATTTTGGATCAAGAAAACCTGTAATGCGCATATGGAACCCGAAGTAAACGCAAACAAAGTTTATTGAGAATACTCAGGAGATAATCCGCCAATACTTGTAGCGAAGCAGTAATATCCAGTGGTGCTACAGGTCCATGAAGTTCTGTGTAAGCAGAGACAGTTAGTATAGAGAATCCACGGATCCGCGCTATGGAAAGCGCAATGCTGGGCAGCAATGGATAAACATGGTGCAGACAGCGTAAACATGGAAAACAGCAGGATCGGGGTAATCCGTTGAGAGAATGCGGAGTCTGAGAAGAAGGGTACGTAGCGGGATACGTATACGTGATTACACAGACCGACATGAACCAACACATATGATCATGCACAAACAATAACGGACCGCGAGTGTGTGGAGGTGAGGGGCTTAAATAGGAGATGGGATGAGTGAGTGAATGAGAGTCAGGTGTGTGTGATCAGCATGACTGCGGAGAGCTCGCCCGCACAGGAGAAGAAGCAGGGCGCTTCGGGGGAATGCCGCCACCGGAGGGGGCGTGGCAGGGGGATTCCTAACATAACCGACGTTAAGTGGCAAATTTGTCCCCCTTGTTCTCGAGATATTAGGATTGGCGACATAAAAAAAATTTATACAACCGATTAAAAAATGCTAAGACAAAGCGAGAATTTGTCAGTTCCACTTCAAAAATGTCGACTTAATAGGGTTGGCGAGTTAACCGAGGTCGAGATAAGTGGGTTCAACTGTATATATATATATATATGTGATGTAAATTATGAATATAAAGTGCTAGCCGATAATCAGAGCTGATGTAGGGACAATGCAAATTATCTGTATTTATGTATATAGTAATTAGTAATAGTAAAGGTCATTAAAAGTGTTTTTTTTTTTCTTACTTTTTACAAAAAGCAAATACAAAAGCCAAGGTAAGTTTCCCCTTAAATAAATAGTGTTACCTTGCATTCACTGAGCAACAAGCATACAGTATATACATTAAATTCACCCTGAACAAAAGCTTACATTTTTGGCAAATGCAGCTTTTCTTCAAGTATGTCAAACCTTCAGATACTTTGTACCAACCACTGTAAAATTCTAGAAGCTGAATTATTGTGCTTTGGCTGTTTAAAAAAAAACAAAAAAAACAAAACTAGTGGATCCAACATGTACAAGCCATGACAAAGTACATCACAAGCCATTGTATTATACTAAAAGATGTTGATCCTGTTCTTTACTAAGAATGAGAATTGACTAATGTTCTTTAATAGAGATAAAACATTGTTTCAATTCTAAAACTTTGTTTTAGTATACATTTTGCCTACAATCACAACAATTGACATTAGATTCAATGAAGCAACATTTAATCTGCAAAATCAGGTAAAGAGAAATGTGAGCTCCATATTATGATTATCCAGAGTGATTTTGAAGTTTTTCCTTGACACAGTTGCCACCGTCTTGCTCATCAGGGACAAACTTACACTTATAAAGAACATCTTATTTATTTTTACCACCACATTTTTTGCGAAAGCTGCTTTGAGACAATGTTCATTGTTTAAAGTGCTATACAAATAAAAATTTATTGAATTTAAATGAAATTTTAGAAGAATTTTGAACATTTTAAATAATAGATAAACACTGTTCTAATTTAAGTACTTTGTTCTGTGTTTGAAGGCACCCAGTGGCTCAGCTGTTTGGACAGCCAGGGGGATGTTTATTTCACCACCTGGGTATCAGGACAGAAAGGAGGCCAAGGTGAAGCAAAATCATGCATCAAATATCATTTAATAGGAATGGTCTTTTGAAATTTCAAATAAACATTATACCGCCACCTTTAATATATTTTCTTAAACTTGATCATGTTTCAGGGTGCAAAAGCCTTTACTGTCCTCTTTTTTCCTGTATTTGAAATATATTTCTGTGTAAATCTATTGTGACTGCATTCATCAACTGTATTTTACGTCATGCATTTATGTACATTCATGTATTCATTCCTTAGTTTTAATATTGAAGAAGTAGTTTTGGTTTTTCATAATAAACTTACAAGTGATATATGTATATGTATCTATGTACTGTATGTATGTACACTATTTGCCCTAAAACATCGGGATACCTGACTTTTTTGGCCCAAACCCAGACTGTTAACACAAAGTTGGAATCGCACAATTATATTGGCTGTCTTTAGATGCAGTAGCATTACATTTTCTCTTCACTCAAACTAGGAGGCCCAAACATGTTCCAGTATGGCATGCCCCTGTACACAAAGCAAGCATCACTGGGATAAATTGGAACACTGACTGCACACTTTTCCGATCACCCTACATCAGTACCTGGCTTTACTAACACCCTAGTGGCTAAATGAGCACAAATCTCTACAAGCACACTCCAAAATCTAGTATAACTATTTTCCCATAAAAGCAGAGGTTATTATAACAGCAGATTTGTACTAAATGTGGAGTGGGAGTTCAAAAAGCACATACAAATTTTAGGTATCCACAAACTTTTGTCGATATAGTGCACAAACAGTAAGTGTATACATATAGCATGTATGTATTATATGTAAAAACAGATAGTAACCTATAGCTGCTGGATCAAGTGCTATGTTAAGCTGCCAAATAACTGAAGTGCAAGCTATATTTCTTAAAACCAATGTGTTTGTGATGATTACATTTAAATATTGATGCAGCTCTGTGCATAGCCTCTTGAGCTTATGGATGCATTGCAAGTGCTCCCATTTGCTTTTTATACATCAATTCACATTTGTATGAAAAGCAAATGCAAAGGATGAAACTTTTAGACCTTATATGACTATGATATTATGACTCAGTATTGTGTGTCAAATCAGAACAGTTTCAAACTTCCATTATTTTTTTTGAAAGCCACTTTAAACATGAAACTTTTTACACTTTGTGTAAAAACTTTAAACATACTGGGCATGCCTATTTTCTCAGAGCAGACACAGTTGTCTAAACCTCTTTTTATGGCTTTTTTTAAATCACTTCTCCATTGCAACAGAGATATGAAAGCACTGACCGAGTCTAATGACTTTGCCACAATGCTACAAGCAGTGCACTAGATAAAATACTGCCAATCGTAAAGGGGTTGTAATCAAGCATGCAGGACTTGGCTCTTCTAGATCCAAATCAAGGTTGATGAGCAAAATGCTGCAAAGGTCCCACATCCTTTTTGTATACAATCCACATGCCCTGAAATATGCAGCCAATGATGATGTTTTCATCTCTTGGGATTATCCATGTAAGGCTTTAGATAGGTGGCTGGGTTGCTATGATACAATGACACCCCGTGTTATAGTTTATTTGGGGTGTCATTTCCTTATTTTATTATAATTATTATTCTTATTATCACCTTTCAAACACTAGTGTTTGTGGTTAAAGAGATTATGAAAGTGAAGCATATCTTTAAAATGGCTTGCTGCTGTAACTGCCATAACAATTGGCTGGCAGAAAAAACATTGCAATGTTCTTAGACTAAATGCGCTAATGGGTACATGATCACGTTTTGTGTTTTTTTTTCTCTCTCTATTGTCAAATGATACCTAGGAATGCATGCGGAAAACAGCCCCCAAAAATCTGCCCATATTTTTTTAGAATTGATTCTCCAAACCTCTAAATCAGTTGTTTGCAACTCCAGAGTTGAAATTGAGTCACTTACATTGCATCACAGATGAGTCACTTCCCTTAAAAATACACAGCAATGAATTCACCACTACATAGTGTCTGTTTGACACGTTCTATCTGCGGTAGACCTTGCTGCAGTAGACCTTGCTCTAACTACGTGTCACATTTGTGTTCGTTTCACAATAGAACTGTTCCATTAGCAGGACCCCTGACTTGTATTCTCACAAAAACAGAAAAGGGAAATTAGGTTTGTACTTTTGTAGACATTTTGAAATCACACAGTCTTGTATTTTTGACTGGAGTTAGATGGACGCATTGAAATGGCTAGGTGGCAGGTGTTTCAGTACCTGCTAATTCTTCCCACCTTTTATTTATTATCAAGTTTACACTCACAAACCTAGCAAGCGATTAAGTCACTATTGCTCTCAAGCAAAAGTGCTGCAAGTGTCACATTTTAAGTGACTGCAATTACTTTTTATGTGTTAATTTTAAACAATATTGTCATCATTTGGCACTAAATGACACGACAAAAGTGCTTTAGCACAGGCTTTGTCAACCTGATTTTTTTTATCATTAATAGCCTTTCATCTGAGCTTGCTTAAGGACATTGTTACAAGAAAATCCTCATGGTATTGTCTGTGATAAAATACCAAGGGAAAAGGAACATGGCTGCCACAAAATCTGGCCCACAAAACTATATTTTGCATCATCTTTTTTGTCTTCCCAGAATATCTCAGACTGCACAGAATCTATATTTTTCTTTGCTTGACTTCCATCCAACTCTGTATTTTCCATTGCTGATGAAACAGCCTTATTTTTTTTAGACCTTTGGCTTGTCCTAATCTCAACCCTATCACAAAGAAACTGTTGTATAGATGCGAAAATCTATACATTCTTGAAGCAAAAAGCCATAACAAAATCAATTCACATGAACGCCGATGTACATCTGACATTTGCAGAAATATTTGCATATCATTGGCATTGAATATATTGAATATTGCATTTTGACCTTTGTATATTATCTCAGAATCAACATGATAAGTGATACACATGCAGTTTTCCCTAAACATGACATGACAAGGTGACCTACCTCTTCTGCTAAAACATGATTCCACAATGTTCCACAATTTAAACCTTATCTAACAAGCCTGGAATCTAGTACACCCGGGAAATAGCTAGGAATTTATTTTATTTCTAATTTTTTTAATTTTATTTATGGCATGATAACCATAGATTTACTATAAATAACATTAGCATGCATAGAACTGTGCGTATGACGATCTGTAAAATAGCCTCCCAGGAATAGAAAACAGCAGCGTATAAAACCAGATCTGCTTTTCTTTTACTCCTCCTGCAGCAGACATGCAGTACTTCAGTCGCTGTCACCTTAATATCCTTAGGTTCAAAGTGAAAAAAATGCATGATCACAATGAAAGCCTGCTTTTCTCCAGACCCAATGGTGACTAATAAAGCGGTTAAACAAGCTATGGGACGTGGCCGTTTGACGTCTGGAGTGGTTGAATGTGGAGGAATCGTAATGACAACTTTACTGACTTTTATGAACATCATTATATCACAATTACTGCACAAAACAAACTCGTATCCTTTCCCCCGCTAGGTCTCGGTAGTAAGCCTGTCTCTTGGCAACAAGCACCTTGATTATAACATATTTATACTGTTCTGTGATGGTTTAAACTATATCCCCTGCGTGGCAGGTTAATGGAAAAATGGAAAAAAGTTATTTGCAAACTCAGCAGGAGGCTTTTATAAAACAAAGAATAAGACTTTGCTTCACTGTCTCTATTACCACAGACTGCTGCAATTTCACTAAATTATCCTCTCCACCTATCATCCACATTTGGAGAATGTGAACACCTTTAGCTCTTTTAACCACCTCTCTCTAAGCCAAACCAAAGCCTAATTACTTATTTAATTGCCTAATAAGGAAGATTGAGGTGGGTAATTAGGATGAGGGGAAGGCAGAAATGTGTTACGGCACAGTATAAATGTTTCCATAACAGCTTTCAGCTTTCTGCAGTCGCATTTAGCTCCAGCTGATTGAGAACCTTGGGCTTGAATGACACACGAATGACCTGAATGATTAGTGGACAGTTTGAGACGTGCACGGAAGCATGAAGGCTACTCGGATGTGAAGGTGGATTTAGTGGGCCGGAGCCAGAGGTGAGCTAAGATCACTGCAAATGCCATACTTCAAGGTTATGAGGGTCTAATGCTCAGCTGACAGACAGATAAGATGCTTTAGAGGAGCCGGCGAAGCCCTGCAGTCACAAAGAAGAAAAAACGGATTAGATGTCTTTTTAATTCCAAATCAGTGCTCTGTCATGTTAGACAGGGCTTACTGACAAAACACTTTTCCTTCAAACACTAGAGAGATTTTTTAAATGATATATGAATAGATTTCACTAAAAGATTTCACATCTGTATCTCAGGGGTGAAAAAAAAATTGTCTTACATCACTTTTTTGTATTTGCACCATTTATTCTATTCTTTCTGCTCTTTTGAATTAAAATGTGATTATATTACCTAATTACCTAATGGCTCATCTCATTTCATTCATTTATTCTCCTTTCTTTGTTGTGCAAAACCTTCTGTTTTCCTTTCCAGATCCCAAAAATGTTCTGAATAACTATGACTTGGTGAATTGAATTTAGCCCCAAATGCCAATAAGCATAGGCATGTGTGAATTGCCCTGCAATTGAACTGCACCCCTTTCATTAAATATTCTATACGAAAATCCATTGTTTCCAGAATATAGTACGAATACATTGCAAACAGTAACAGGGAAAATAATTTCCTGATGAATGAATGAATGTATGAATAAATGAATGATCTGTATCCCTATTTATTACCCACACTGTCTATACTGTCTAATATTGTTTGTATTGTCTTGTATTGTCTTGTATAGTTTGTTTTATCATGTATAGGTTTTATTTATGTCGGTACTTTAGAGAGTCACAAACAGATGGAACCAAATTCCTTGTGTGTGTAACACACTTGCCCAATAAACCTGATTCTGATTCTGATTCTGATTCTGAATGAATGAATAAATGAATTATCTTTCTTAGACATTTTATTTCTATTTTTGCTTGTTACAATGTTATGTGCATAATGATTAAAAACCAGAACTGAGAAAAAAGAAATGAAAAAATCCAGTCAGATGTATTTATCTATTAATTCTTGTGTCAATGTGTTTGCATCCACAAAATAAAAGATGGTAAAGGGCTTCAGATGGGGAGTAACATTTTGATTTGTATTTGTGGGAGGTGGTAGCTTAATGGTTAAGCCATTGGCCTTTGACTCTGTAGGTCATGAGTTCGAATCCTAGCCACACCAAACTGCCACTTCTGGGCCCCTGAGCAAGGCCCTTAACCACATAGCTGCTCATTTGTAAAAAAATAAGATCATTTGTAAGTCACTCTGGATAAGGTAGTTATGAAAGTATACATACATAAATGTATTTAAAATATGTGGGTTGAAATCCCCAAACGAAACAAAACCCATGCTTTACTAATCAGATGAGGTTCGTATAAATGTTAATTTCACTAACATAATATGTATGATAATATGTGTAATATAAATGTATAAAAAATGTATATTGTATTGGATTTTGCTTTAACTGCCATATTATTTCACTTTTTCCTCTCTTTTTTAATGGCTTTTGGATTCTTACAATGCCACATCCACTGTATCAGTGCCTGGACACAACTCAAGTTGTAAGGTGTGGCATATTTTCTCTCCTGTCAATCACAGTGGCACTACCAATCATAGTGCTTTTTTCTGAAGCTATTATAATGGTATACCCTGTGATTAAGCACTAGTCAGTCAGAACACATATATTTGACTCATTGACTTGCATTTGTAAAAATGCATGCCAAAAGAATACTCTAATGAATGGTGAGAAAATGTAATGCTTTTATAACAAGCTTTTTTTTTCAAAATAAACCACTAACAGTAACTGGCTAATAGTTGTACATATACAGTAAATGTAATTGTATGTCCCTAATCAAATAAATTGAAGTGTAAAAAAAAAACCTTAGCATGCAATGTGTTTTATAGCCTTTTACTTCGTTTAATAAACTGTAATTTTGCTTTTGCAATGTTTGACGATTTAGAGCAGGTTAAAATGCACAGCATGTGCTGTCTTTTAAATCATTGCAATAGAAAAAGAAACTAAATTATTCAACCGATGTCATTCAATGGTGCTATATTGACCAGGTCCAGGACCAAAGAGGTAACTACAAAACACTCATTTGTTACCTGGATGTACAGCATTGTCCAACATAAAGCTGTTCTGCCGCTGAATGAGCAGCACTCAATTCAGCATAAGCATGTGCATTTCCGGCTGATTAATTAGCAACTGATTGAAAACAGAATAAGAATTGCTTATATGGTCATTAAGCTTTGCTTGCACCTGAACAAAAAAGCGCCTGTGGTATTTCTGGCAATTAAAAGTAGGTTTACTTTTAAATCTATTTAAAAATCTACTCATGACATTACTGACAAATTTTAATAAGAAATAAGAAATTAGTTGTTTTTAAGCCTCATCCACACCAACCTCTGTCTCATAACCTGAAAGTCACCTGCACAATTTAGGCACAAGCCTCATTATTGTCTCAAGTGATCTCTGTTCACACTATGATCTATTTCAAAATAATTGCTGATTGATTCAGTTCTGTTCTTTCGGCTATTTATTTCTTTTGGGAGCTTTTTTTTTTATTAGGCCATTTTAACAGCTTTAACTGCTATGATGTTTAACCATTGGTTTTTTGTGTGTTGACACAGGAGCAGTTTGGATCATTTCACAGCCATCAGTGTCTTATGACAAACTACATTGATTAAAATTGTGTTTTTGGTTTCCCAACAATACATACTATCCATTGTATACAGAAAAAGTCATAAAGCAAGAATAGTAGCAAGGTTTTTAGACATCATGTACTATGCTTGTTGGACAGGATTTTTATGAAGTGTAGGCTTTGCAGAATGTCAAAGCAAAAAGTGATGAAACCATTGGGAGCTTGTTGTGAAATATATTTATAAAATGCTATAGGGAGAAAAATTTACATATTTTTTTCCTTTTAGGCTTTTTGGCAAGAATTCTGTTTGGCCAAAGTATTTTAGATTATGTGTACCTATATCAGAGGAAGGCTAGGAAGGTTCCTTTTGTTGGGAAATTTGCAACAATTGCAGGAATGTACCTTTATTGTGACATATTTATGCTGTTTTAAAATGTATGGTATATACTGGACCAACGAAAAGGGAAAAGAATCTTTCTATTTTGCTAGAAGTCTTTTAGTGTGATTTAAGCCAGGTTTACAACTATCCACCCTGTAGTGTATATAATCTATTCAAGGTGTTGCATGCAGTAGTGGTGCATTCAAGTTGAATGTGTGCTCTCCTTGAATGGGTTATAGGTGAACAGGTCTTTTCATCCGTCTGGTATATTTGGATGAATCTCTTTACTTAGCAATTGTCCGTCATTCTAACACTTCTGTAAAAGCACGCTGTTTGTTTTTCCACGCTTGTTTTTTTACCTTATCAGGTGTGTTTTGGCATGACACAAAACGCATAACTACATATTTTGTGTTGCAGCTTTTATGGAACTATTTTTTTCTATGTGAAGCACACAGTCAACTTTTCTTTGAGCCATTTTGATGGAAATGATCTGAAAGAATACTGGCAAAATGAAGGAAGGCAGCAACGCTTGAATTTATTCATGTGCATTTGACCTTCATGAATAAAAATACCAGGTTTTCATTTGGCTGAGAAAGTTTGTGCATGCAAAGAGAGACAAGCCAATATTGTAATACTGTGGGGCCAATAACAATGATTCTAAGCATCCTTATTTATCATCTGCCAAATGATAAAACCTTGTCCTGCAATCCAACAACTGACTAGAGAAATTAAACAGAAACTCCCATGTAGATAAGCTCATCTGCTCATTAGTCAGAGCAGACGATGGGCCTTAGTGCCATCTTGGAGATCTGACAGGCCATCTTCCAAAATCTATGAATCAACCTGTGCCAGACGTTCACTTTGTGGGTACCTCATGATCTAATAAACTTTGGATTGTATTTAGCTTTGTGGCTTTAAGTGATAAATTAGGCTACTGGCAATTTTTTACTGAATTGATGGTTTGTGAGGAAGCGCCTTATTTAGAAGTGTTTCAATAGCAATGCAGAGACAGTCACAGACAGATAGATAGATAGATAGATAGATAGATAGATAGATAGATAGATAGATAGATAGATAGATAGATAGATAGATCGATAGATCGATAGATCGATAGGACAGACAGACAGACAGACAGACAGACACTCTATTCATCCCAATGGGAAATGTACAAAGTCGCAAGCTATAACTGTTAAAAATAAATAAATAACTAATGTTAAGTTACGAAGTACATTTACGTATTTTTGTCCATGAATATGTATTAAATTATTCCCAGTATTCTATTGTATTTATTTCATAGCATTTCTCTCTGCACTGCAGCAAGGACTGTCTGTATAATTTATTTATATCTTTCATACACACAATTTGCCTTAATTAAAATTCCCAGAAAAACCGTAATGCATGGCAAAAATGCACAGAAAACTCAGTGTCATTTTATGTGGTTTATATCGATGCTTCAGCTAGAGCATTGGTTCTTAACTTTGTTGAAGGTACTGACCCCCACCAGTTTCATATGCGCATCCACCGAACCCTTCTTAAGCGGGGCATGTCATCACTAATCATATGAGTCGGGTGTGTGTCTTGACCTCCGCCAAACCCCTGGGGGTTCGATCGAACCCAGGTTAAGAACCACTGTGCTAGAGATTATGTTAGCAGGCGGTGCAGTTGTGGCTGCAGTGAAGGGAGACTTGTTCAATTGTCATCGCAGGAGATACCGTACCTGTCTGTGATGCAGCGCTCTGTTATGCTGCATTTAAGGACACCACTGAAGACCTAGCTGTGAAATGCACGCCCTGTCACTGCATTTAAGTGTGCTGCAAATTTTATTAGGACATACAAAATTAAAAATAAATCAAATTGATTTGTTGCAGATGATAGCGCTGACTCTTTATTTGTAGTGTTTTGTGTAGTCTTTAAGTTTTGCTCTGAAAAGATAATAATGATGGTTAATTTGTTAAGTGTCTGTGCTTTATAGTGCAGTACCAAATTGTCTTCAGATTGACTCATCAGTGCCAAAAGGAGTGACAGATCCGGCACTTATGAGCACACTAAAAAACAATCCTTTATCTAATGTTTAATTTTATGGACTAATTATAGTTTGGTTTTAATACCAGTTCTGTCTGACATTTCATAATGTTATTTTTTTGGCATCATGGCTGTGTTAATAATGTGGGCTTGCCTGATTAAAATGCCCCATCTTCCCAGCGATATCATCATTCATTCATAAACCCAGGGCTTGTTTTGAAGCAGACATGCTGACTATACTCCCTTTACAAGCTGTTTCTTCACAGAAAATGCACCTCTTTAGTTTCTGGTTTTGTATTGATCTAAATCCAACATGTAAATTACAAATTGGAAGCATTTAAAGATATATGTTTTTCATATATACTGTGTTTTTTTGGGAAGGCATCCATCTTGAAAGGTTGAAAGTAATCTTTGTTAAACTTTGGTGCTTGATTCATTGCATGCTATCAAAAAGCTTCAGCATAAATGCTTCTCAAGGGCATGGACAGAGGGATGAGCCATATATTTTATCTTGGAGTGCACATTTTCTTTTTGGTACTTTAGGTTTTATCATTAACTGTAAAAAGTATTCGGCAATGAGCCGCAAAAAAATCCCAGCATATATCATGCGGCAGTAATGCACTCGGGCAGGAGCTGCTGGTAGAAATGGAAAAGATGTGGGGGGGTTTTGTGTCGTTTTCTTATTTGGTTACTATTATTAAATGTATGATATATTAGAATATAAACAGACCAAATCTGATGTTTTTTTAATTTAAAGCTTGCAATTTATCTGTCAATATAGTTCAACTGGCAGCTCCTTTTAAACTTGAAAGTAGTTAAAAAAAGGAAAAAATTATATAAGCTTAAGATTTACATGGTTTTAAGCAATGCACTAGCAAAGATTTTATCACAGCTTTTCTGTTTAATATGTTTGCTATTTAGAAGACATTTTTAAAAGAACTAGATGGTGTCTTCAAATACGTTAGGATCATGTTTTAACTAGTTTCTGGACTGGACTCCAGAGCCATGCACAGACATTTTCACCTAGGGGCAATTTAGATTTCAATCTACCTACATATTCTTGGGCAGTTGGAGTAAATTAGACAACTTATTATAACTTTCCATCATTATATGTACAAATGTGGAATGGGATATAAAAAAGATACTTTTTAATCCCATGGCCAGGTGTCTATATAGTTAATATTTATTACTATTTCTACACTCACCTGCCATTTGTGGTTCTTCTCCAAACTATTACTGCAAATCTGGACACACACATTTGTATAGGATTTTTTTGGATGCAGTATAATAAAATGCATTTGCATTCACTTGAACTTGGAAACTCAAACCTGTTCCAGCATGGCAATGCCCCTGTGCACTCCAAGTGAGCTACATGAAGATATGGTTTACATGGTTTGGAAAGGAAGATCTCGAGTGGCCTTCTACTATATAGAGCTTTGATATCATCCCTACTGAATACCTTTGAGTTGAATTGGAACACTGACTGCACCCAGAGTTGGGCAAAAAGTATTTTAAAATCAAATACAAAAAAACTTAACTTTAAGTGTTTTAAAATAAAATATACAGCAGTCAGACCATGTATCAAGATAAACTATTGTATTTCTGCATTTTAAAAATACTTTTATATGGAAGCATAATATTTCTTCTCACAAGCCTTCCATTTATTGGCCTATGTGATCTGTTCCTTCACCATTACACTGACTCAGTTGTGTAAGTATACAATGTTTGATAGCAACAGCTTTTCTTTGGCCACGTCATGCAATATATCTGACATATGCAACCAGTTAACAGATCAAATTTTCACATACATAATCCCTGTGATCTCTCAGTTTTAAAGTAACAGTTTGCGAATGACTCATAATCATATCCTTATTTAGATACTTGGTGTTTGGTAATGACTTAATGAAAAACAAGTCATTCAGAAGAAAACTACTAATGGCACCTGTATTCATAGTAACTAGTTTCTAACTAATCATTTGATTGTTATTGTTTTATGATGTCATCATATAGATGTCTTACACTTACACGTATTTTACAGTGTTTTAAAACTATAGAAATACAAAACACTAAAGTATTTTGATACAAAATATGAAGCAATTTCCATCAACATTATCGAATACAAATGACAAAATCCTCTTTTATATTCGAAATCTGCATTTGAAATATTTGTATTATAAATACCAGGCCTCCTAACCCTTAATCATTTACTGAATGACAGTGCCTTGTAGCTGATAAACTCAAATGTCCACAAACACACTCCAAAATCTAATGGAACATCTTCTCAGGAGGTTGAAGGGAATTATAAGAGCAAATTGGGACGTAATGTCAAATGCGATGCTCAAAAAAAGCATATACCATACTTATGACCAGGTGTCTGCAAACTTTTGCCAACATAGTGTATTTCATATTCCTTCAAATTCCAAGACAATTTAGTCAGACAAAAAAACCCTAATGATTTCCAGTTCTGGCCAGAGGAGGATAGGTTACCCCTGCTGAGAACTTGCTCTTCTCAATGTTTCTCCCTGCTAAGTTTCATTGTATTGAATTTTCCTCACCCTGGGCTTACTCAGTGGGGGTTAATGCACCAATGTCCGTAAATCCGCTTTTAAAAAATTGCAAAAAGAACAAGAATTATTATTTTTGATAATAAAATGTGGGTCAGATTTGACACACATGGCATTATCCCTATCTCTTTAGTCTTTCAAATATTTATAATGCTAATGGAACTAGGTCATATTCATTCAATCATCTAGTGGGATCTAGTAGGAAATAAAAATAATTCTGCAATTGTTCTACACAGATCAGAATTAAATATTTTTTTGTTTAGTACATTTAAATAATTTTTAAATGATGTGCTTTCAGTTGACCATAAATTCAGCATTAAACCTGAAGCAAACATGAACTGAATCTTCACTATTTTTTTACATCACTATTTTTATTTATTTTTTTTGTATTTGACTGTAATGTTTTTTAGCAAATATAGATAACATCTAGCAGTCTAATTAAAAACAACACGAGTCAAACCATGTTACTATGGATAAATGAATGAACACTGTAAATGCATTGATATAAATAGGTTTTTATTTTACTGTTCACTAACACCCACATAAAATTTAAAAAACTCCCACTTGCACAACTTTTAATGCCTTTTACATTGCCTTGACCCTGATGCACCCTTCTAGATGCTTTATAAATCTTTTCGTCAATCCTATACTTCTAAAAAAATATCTAATTTAACTATTTGTATGAGAATTTTTTGAGGGACATATTTAGGGCACATTATCTGAATATTCTTGTGGAGTTATGTACTTGTATTAGGTTACATCTGAATTCCAAATATGAAATATGAAAATGTCTGAAATCTGAAATCATTTTGTCTGTTGACAAGGTATGTGGGAAAAGATTTAAAGAGTCAAATCATAGATTGTATTTGTGTGTGTTACCTTGGCTCGATTTCCCACCCACCCACATTCTTTCGCTCTCTCAGTCTGTGCTTGACTTTCTCTCTCTGTCCTCCTTCTGTCTTTCTTACTCTTTCTGCATCAGTTCAGGCAGCACTTTCCTTTCTGTCTGTCCATCAAACTGAGACTTTCCTCCATCCCATCTGTCTTACTGTCCTTCTCTCTCTCTCTCTCTCTCTCTCTCTCTCTCTCTCTCTCTCTCTCTCTCTCTCTCTCTCTCTCTCTCTTTTTCTCACCCGAAAACACACACACACACACACACACACACACACAGAAAGATCATTATGCTAAAAGATGTTGTCATTATCTAGTAGACAATGCAATCAGTTGATTAAAAAGCTGCTTCACCTTCAGCATCAATTAATCATAGAAAGGCCTTGAGGCTGTGAGACCAATATGAAATCAAATAAAATTTAAACAAATGCTAACAACCAAGAGCAATTTAATTAGACATCATCCGGATTATGCTGCTAACTCAGCTTTTCGCACGAACCGTTTTATCTTTTTTTATCTGTTGTTTCTAATTTGCAGACTGGTTCATTTTCACTAATAGAAATAATAAAAATAAAAGAAAGTCAAGCCAAACCAAAGCACTTTTATGAACCGAAACAGTGCGGCTAAAACAAAATCAAACTAATTTCTTCTGAAAGTAATTGTGAAAGCATTTATTATTTTTTTAATGAACTAATTAATTTTTATATTATTATTAAATAAAAAATAAGTATGCATCAAGCACTTAATAATAATAATAATAATAATCTATTAAGTATAGATATACAGAAAATTGAATTATTTCAAATTCTATTTTATAAATATAGTTACACCAGAATTAGGCAGAAATGATTGAATTGGGAAAATGTAGAAAGAGCATTAGTTTTTACTCAGTCCAGTAATAAATAAAATTTTTATTACTAAGCTACAAAGGTGTAAAGGGTACCTGAAAATTATACTTGTGTAAAAACTTATTTCATTACAAGTTAAAAGTCACTAATTGCAATTTAAATATCACATGAGTAAAAGATTCATACTTCAGTACTTGAGTATTACTCATATCGAGAAAAGTAGTAGGCTCAAGAATCTAGTGATCTACTGACCAAATCAGTGATGATGATGATGAAAATAATAATAATAATTGAAATTATGATTATAATTATAATAATAATTATAAACCCAACCCTGCATAATAATCCAGACAATGCATCTTAACACTTAAAATAAAGATATTTCATTTTTTGTAGTAAAAACAAGAAATAATGCTGTTTACATGGTGTAAAACAGTAAAACCTGCTAAATATTATAATTATTGTTATTATAAACTTGATCAATTTAACCGGATCACAATTTTAAACGTTAACATTGTGAAACATGGCATTTTTCCTGTAGCCATTAGCCAGTTTTGCACATTTAATAAGTTGCATATTACCACATTATACATGTGTGACCTACGCAATGACGGGTCAATGCAATTTTATAATATTTAATATATCAGTAGGCAATAATATTGACAAGAGTCAATATTTCTGTGGAGATCACCAATATCATGTTATTTGGTTTTGGCATCATGGGGCTCATGGGGCTTAGTGAATTTTGAAGTAAACTTGCTCTGAGGGCATTTCACTCCGTTCAATAGCAGTGGTTCTTTTCTCAGGCATGTCTTGTCTGTTTTGTCAGCATCCGCAGGGATTTGTATTGCTTTGTATTCCCAGGCATGGCATATTACTAATGAAAAAATTTTCAAAGGCTTCCTGAAACCAGGTTAATCCATCAAGGAAATCCAAATTTCCTGGGGGGGAAGCCTGCACAGTGTCCACGGTATCACGCGGTGAACGGTTTGACAAGCGGCGCTCTTTAATCACTGTCTCGAAGTAATTCTAGTGTACATTTCCAAAAAAGTCTATCACAACGCATGCTTTTTATTACATAATCGTTTTCAAATGGTTACCTACAGTACAGGTCGACATGTGTGCAATCATTTCGGCCCCTGAACTGTTATGCTTCAATACGCCACAAGCCCTTTTAGAAAGACATTGCTCCATCACAAAGAAGGCAAGCTGGTTGATCCTTTAAAATGTATATATATATAAGTAAATATATATTTGGTGGTGCCAAAATTTTTAATTTAACCTAGGGGTTGGAGTCACATAAACAAGCAAACACACACACATTTTATGCCTGTGGCATGCATGTGCTGAGTGATCCAGGCTATTTTTATAAACCCGCTTGCTGTCATGCATCTGAGCGTAAGCATTCCTGAGTCCATAATTCTCTCTGCATGGACAAAAGGGATTTGCAGTGTGTGTTTAGCATGCTGAGTGCAGAACGAGCACAGACTGGGTTATATCCGTTTGTCTGTTTGTTTCCCAGAGCCTCTGTTTGCACAATAAGTTCATAGACCAACAAGTCACTATCAGCTCTCTTACCTCACAATAATAATTGCTTTTCAAGCTAACATGCAGTCAAATGCCAATGTCTGCATGCACAATTTTTTTAATTGTAAAAAAAGTAAGAATTATTTAATTTGTAGCAACAAGATTTAGTGCGTTAGGTTGCAAAGATCCAAAATCTTATTATCTTTGCATCTCTCTTGTAAATGTTCAAATGCTTGTTGATTGTTTTTTTTTTTTTGGCAAAAGTAAATGATAGGTTTCTATTACGGTGGCAAAACACATTAACAAATCAGAAAACAAATTAACAAATTAGAAAACAGTAAAACTCCGAAAACAAAATAACAAATGCAACAACAAATTAACAAATACAAAAAGACATTAACAAATACAAAAAAACACAACAAAAAAAAAAGTTAGGTATAGTTTGCGAATGGAACACTTACCGATCATTGGACGAGACACCTGTCACTTAAGATATACAGGAATTACAACATTTTCTCTTCGCTTGTCAATGTTTACTTCTGTTATTTTCTTATATTTGAAGGTTCACTTACCAAAATAAAAAATAGTTCCAAGTAAACAGAAAACTTTACACATGTACAAGAAACAAATCTATAAGATTTAATACTTTCTGTATATCTTGAATGACAGGTGTCTGGTCCAATGATCGGTAAGTGTCCCATTCACAAACTATACCTACCTTTTTCGGTTTGTCTGAATTGTCGTTGTGTTTTCAGATTTGTTATTTTGTTTTTGGATTTGTTATTTTGTTAGTGTTTTCTGAATTGTTAATGTGTTTTGCACTTGTATTAAATCTACCTAATCTTATTGACACACCTGACTTTTCCAGCTATTTGCAGTTCTTTCCCAAACTGTTACCACAAAGATGGAGGCACCCAATTGTATTTTAAGTGGAATGGCATTACATTTTCAGTTCACTTAAACTAGGAGACCCAAATCTGGTACGGCAATCAACAATTAGAAGTAGTAAACAATCTTGAGTGGTCTGCTGTCGGGCTCTGACTTTAACCTTTTAAAACCTTTAGGATGACTGCAATGATGAATGCACCCCAGGCCTCCTCACCCTACGTATCTTGCCGGAATGAGCATAGAGCTTTAAAAGCACACCCTAAAATCTAGTGGGACAGCTTCCCAGAAGAGTTTATTATATGCTTTATGATTATATATTTTATACTTTATTAAGAGGTTAACATAGCTGCAAATGGGACTAAATTTAAAGTGGGAAGTTTTGTCCACACAGTATATTGTAGTGTATTCTGGTTCTGTAGGGAAATATTTAAACTTCAGTCAGAGCTTTAATGTAAGAGCAGAACAGGTTTATACCTCGCTTTACCATTTTTAATACAAGGTGGTATTCAAAAAGGTTTCAAGACTAATGGTGCTGTTCTGACCATGTGAGTTACCACGTCTGTGGGCAGCGAGGTAGAATAAAGAACAAACATGAAATTCTGCGTGAAACTTGGCCACAGAGATGTTTGACATACGTTAATGCTGCATAGTCAAGAGCAGAAGAACATACCTGGAAGACGACGAGCAAGACTTTCAACAAGCTCAACTCTTGAAAGTATCGTAACCAGTTAACAACTTGTGCATGATGACGGTCAGAAAACAATCCACATGATCTCTTCCGCAGCAGCCTACTCGCCAGGCTTGTCCCCTGCGGACTTCACCCTCTTCTCGAAGATAGAGGTCGATGTTTTGACAACATCCAGAGTGAATTGCAGAAGGAGCTTGACACGCTTCGAAAAGAAGACTTCCAGGACGTATTCAAGAAGTAGCAGGAACACTGCAAGCGCTGTATTGCTGTGCAAGGAGACTATTTTGAAGGTGTTAGTGTGTAAACATAGATAAATAAAGTTCTTTCTTGTAAAAAAAGAGCTAGTTTTCAAAAATTATTGATACCATCTTGTATTTCTAACATTTTTTTGGGTGTTAAAACGTTTGAATATATATACTGTAGCTCCAAATCTTTTACTTTAGCAGACTTTTTTCAAAGTTAAAGTTCCTGAAAGCGATTCAACGATGCAAGTGTTCAAGACAGAGGTTGCATTTTTCAACACTGCCCTACCGGCTTTAAGAAAAACAACGATAGAGGGAGAAAAATAGAGGCCGGTGAAGGGCCTGATATTTATAGATGTTATAACACAAGTTATAACCAGGAGCTAACTTGCTTTGCAGACATTCCACAACAATAAATATATGAACTATGAACTTGAAAAAGTTTGCCGTGTCAAAACATAATGTAATCGTAGCCGCCTTGCTATTTTTCAAAAAGAATAAAACAGTTGAGGATGAGCTGTCATTAAACAAATATCAACTTTTTTGGAGGCAATAGCAACTCCACTTTACACTGTGCTTGATTCACAATACCCCATCATTGATTATTTCCCAATAACAGCATGTCCTGAAGTGTTTTATTCTTTATATAACTTGTATGCCCACACTGTGCCTTTAGAACTGCCTCCAACCGTGTATCCTCCAAACAGCCTTTGGATCCTATTAGTTATGTATTCGCTCTCCTTTAGCACGCCTGCACATTCTTACTGACATTTTTGTTTGAACTCTGCTGCACTGCTTGGTCTATACAGTACGGTATAATTCTGCCAGATATCACACATCGTCTTCTGGAGATTGGGTTTGTTATATTTGTATGTTCTCTGCATTTCTGCCCTGTTCCAACATGGGACATGGTTGCCAGGATTGTGAATTTTTTTCTATTCATAGGAAATAAGGTCACCATTTGTGTGCATATGTTTCTGTTGGCAGTATCTGCCATATGAATTTTATCATCTCCTGCTGTAGTATGGGCACTACATAATCCTCTATTCCTACATCATCCATATTAATAGTGTATTTACACATTTTTTCTATGATCAACATAGACTAAACTATATGCTTAAAAGTTTGTGGAATCCTAAATGTATCAAATTTATATGTGGTTGTCACCACAAGATTACACGCACACAATTCTATAGGATGCCTTTTCATATGCTGCAGTTGAACCTGTTCCACGAAGCAACAAGCAAACTCCGTGCTCCGAGCAAGCTTCAAGACATGGTGTACCAAGGTCGGAGTGTGAGAACTCGAGTGACCTGAACAAAACCCTGACCTCAACTGAACACCTTCGCAATATGTTTAAAAAAAGGCCAAATGCACCCCAGGCTTCTTCATCCAACATCAGTGGCTGACCTCACTAATGCTCTTCTCTCTGAATGATCACAAATCCGTACAGCCACACTTCAAAATCAAGTGGAAAGCTCCAAAATGAGTGGAGGTTATTATAGTAGTAAAAGGCAGGCGGAATTTAGAAAGGGATTTTCAACATACACGAATGGGTGTGATAGTGAGGGGACCCACACACATTTAGCTATATAGTGTACATTTGATTAGATTTCATTCTGAACCCTATGTATATATACACACGTATGTACCCTAACAACTATGCTTCCCAAAAACAGTTCATACCCACGTCTCAGTCATTTAAATGGACTTCACATATAGTAGAACACAGAGCCGATAAAATCAAGCCTATGTGTTTTTTTCCTGAGCATGCTTTCAACACATTTTATTTGACTATACGTATAATGTAAAATTGTACTGTACACAAGTAATGATTTATGATCCTTCTAGCGTTTCTAAACGAGTCTACTACTGATAGCAAGTCTAATGGTTCAAGGTTTAACCTTTGCGTAAGTCTCATGGCCGTAATTCTCACTTTATTTTATACAGTCAGAGCACATTGACACGCAAGTCATCACAGCAACCTATAAAGCTCCACCCAGCATACTGTAACTACCTATTTCTGCTCATTTTGTATGCACTAAGCATGCAACAATGCATGCTAACTGGCAAGTAGCTGCAAAACAGCTGGAATATATGATAGAAAAATCTTCACTGAATGAAATTTAACTGCGAAGAGAAACAAAATGTCGCAGCACTATTTGATTCAATGAATTCTTATTTGTATATCGCTTTTAACAATGGACATTGTCTCGACGCAGCTTTGCACCGACAAAACGGTAATAAAATAATGTATACGTTTGTTCCTTATAACTGTAAGTTTGTCCCTGATGAGCAAACCAGTGGCGATTTTTCATGAGGAGATGGCATGAGGAAGAACCCTTGAGAGGAACCAGACTCAAAAAGGAAACCGCCCTCATCCGAGTGGCATAGAATGTACATTAATTATAGTTTTATCTTTGCTAAGGTGTGCAGTAAGTGATTAAATGCAATGTGTTGTCCTTAGTCATTGTAGTAGACTGCTGATATTAATTCCAGTCTAAATCCATTCTCAAAGTTGTGTTACTCAGTAATTTTATAGATTTCATGTGGAACCATCCCCCGCTGCACAGAGTGGTCTCCGAATGAAGATAACTCCATCTAGAGGTAGGGTGTCTGGATAAACTGTGAAAATGCGATTTTGCATTTGGAAAGTGTGTAGAAGTGGAAGAAAGTGTGTAGGAGTGAAGAATCCTGCTGTCAGTGGTGTCCAATATAAGAAATATGGGAAAGACATAAAGGTAGAGTATCGGGATTGACACACTGTCTACATTGCTGAAATGGAAACTAAACAGTGACAACCAGTTTTACAACGGTGAAAACACCACAAAGGCCGAAGAGTGGAAAGCAAGCTAGACAATTGCACTATACGGCACATAGCACTTAAGAGTAATCTATCCCTCTACACACACACGCAAACACACACACACCCACAGGTATACCAGATATCTGTTTGTTTGTGGAGATGCTGATGTGTCACTTTGAAAAACGGCCATCCCTATTTTACAGACGATGACAATAAAATGAGAAAAGCAAAAGTGTACACAGGCTTTTTCCTCCACATTTTTTTTCCTCTCCACAAAATTCTACAGGTTTTCCATCACCTGTCACAACATATCATTTACGATTAAGTTGACAGCTATGTCTTCCTCTCAAGATTTCTTCCAGTGTCCTCTCACAGCATTTGTTTTTCTGTACTATTGTCACCTCTGACTTTCTCATTATGAATTGAAATCTAAATGTCTGCTCTAAAAAGTTGTGTGTTTTTCATGTTGTTTAAGCTGAACGGATGGTTATGCCTTATGTTTAGGATTCATCCTTCATTAATCATAGAGGAACACATTCAGATTGAATTGCTAGAATCATTTTTCATAGTGTAGAAATACAGTATGCCCATTTATATGGAAGGACATACTGTAGAATAGATGTGCTACGAGCAAAGAGCTCTCCACACAGTGTCACACACACACACACACACACACACACACACACACACACACACACACACACACTCTGTCAGAGGATTCTAATCAGCTCCACAATCATAGGTTTATTTTCCAGACGTCCGTTATAGGCTGTGTTTTGTAGCTCGCACACCGCGCCTGCCTATTATCATTCAGAGACTTTATGGAGCGAGTAGTGCTGCTTCTGCAGCCTGTTGGACATAAGGGATTGCAGTAATGAGTCTTCGAAATGAAGTGATAAGTCACTGGAGTTGTGCCTGAAGAGAACATCCTTTCCTTGCTTTACTTCCTTCCTTGTTTCTCTCGCGTGTATGCTTCTCCCTTACTTATTCACCCTTCCCTATCGCACTTATCTACAGGGTGTCATGTCTTACCTCTCTCACTCTTATTACTGTGATGTCTTCTTTTCGCTCCAGCTCTGCCACACGGAAGTGCTGATGTATTAAAGCTGCACACACACACACACACACACACACACACACACACACACACCAGAAGCAGAGCACACACGCCTACACCAGGAGCACATTTTAGGTCTATGCTTTGCCACTGAGAAAACAATTTTAAATCCAATAGATCACAGTGTGGATGCCATACATTATGTAAGGAATAAAATACTTGGAAGTTGTGTGATGCTGTTACCTCCCTGAAGTTGACTTTTTTCTATAAATGCATGGCAAGCTATATTTGATCATTTTTATACAGCGGCAATGTGCCAACAAGTACAATTTGACATTTATTTATAAACAAAGTGTCACGAATAAAGTTGTACTTAATGTTGTGAATTGTTCACAGGACAACCTCCTGTTATCACTTACAGAAGCTAGAAACAGTTGGTCATTAAGCAGCACTTTTGTCATTAAGCTTTTACTCTCCTCTCTTTCTCTCTTTTCTCTGTCTTTCTCATCGTTTCTCTCTTACTTTCTCGCTCTCATGCTGTTAATAGGGAAAAAAAACAGAACATCATTTTACTAATAAATCTGAAACGATCTGGGACCATGTCAGAAAACATAACCAGGACGATCGATAGATAGATAGATAGATAGATAGATAGATAGATAGATAGATAGATAGATAGATAGATAGATAGATAGATGATGTTTTACTTCTGTAATTAAAAAGAATATATATACCCGATTTATAATAATTTCAATTATTTTCACACATATTAAACCTTTTTGTGTTTTAAATGGTGCTGATTAAAACAATGGTGATGATTAACGGTTTATTATTATCTAATTTCTTTATTTCCTATTCCAAATCTTCAATTAAATCTGGCTGTTATCTTACTGCCACTGTGACATTGTGATAAACGGAATGCCCCTGGCATAATCTGTATTACACAGATAATATATATTTACAGTATTCTTCTTTTTCTTTCGGCTGCTCCCATTAGGGGTCGCCACAGCTGATCATCTGTCTCCATACCCCCTGTCCTCTACATCTGCCTCTTTCAAACTATCTATCTGCAGGTCTTCCCTCACCACATCCATAAACCTTATTTTTGGCCTTCCCCTTTTTCTCCTCTCTGGTGACTCCATCCTCAGAATTCATCTACCGATATACCCCATGTCCCTCTCCTACACATGTCCAAAACATCTCAATCTAGCCTCTTTTACTGTCAAACCGATATTTGTGTGTGTGTGTTTGTTTAAGTGAAGTCCAAAGAAGAGTCCCCACGAGTTCAACTCTATCAAATATGTCAAATATTCATACAAATTTGAATAAGCTGAATTCACATGTTCATTAAAATTAAAATAAGCTTATTTTTTACAGATTTTTCAGTCTAGAACCATGATACAGTATGCTAGTAGGCTAAAAATAGAAAAGAATTGAAAATAGCTGAGATGAGTGTTGATTGGTGTTTTGCCAAAGCAGACAAGCTACCGCATTGAGGCTGGCCACGCCGCTGTGTGATTACTCATTTAGGGTGCACCAAAGAAACTGTAGCACTTGTTTAGCCTCGAAAACAAACACTTATCTGGGTGACGTTCATCTGGGCCAAGCTCTCCACCACCAACCTGTCAATATCTGACCATTCCATGTTTATCATGTTATAGGCTTCATTCATCTCCTGAAGCCTGCTGAAATAACATATGGTTGTGAAGTCTCCTTTGCATTGATTTCTCCCTATTTCTCTCTCTCTCTCTCTATCTCATTTGTGTCTGTGTGTGGGATAGAGGGGGGACTTCTGCATATCATAAAATAAGCTGGGCAAAACAGACGCCGCTCTGCCAGCTGAACACATTACAGGCAGTAATTACATTACCTGTTATGACTGTGAACGATTGTGAGTAATAACCAGCAGCAGTCAGATAACAGGCACCGTTTTGCTTTGACTAAAGCACCATCTGTTGGCCACTGCTCTCTCAGCTTATCTTATCCACCAATGTATACATTAGTATCAGAATAATAGCATGATCGTGTAAAAAGTGCGATCAATTCGAGTCAAGTGACATTTATTGTTAATTCGAAGATATACACGTGGTTTGGTCCACAGTGCAATGAAACAGTGTTCCAACAGGACATAGGACAGAGTTATATGAGACAATAGATGTTGTTTAAACTATATTCTATAGATGTATACTATAGATATTCACATTTTTATCATTGTAGCTATAGTGTTACATAAAACCATATATTATCTCTAGCAAGTTTGGAAGAAGCTCTGCTAGCTTATAATAAGCATGTAATCTACAGCTCATTTTGGTATATATTTTAATAGAGAGTATGCGAGAGAGAACGAGATAGAGAAAGGTTCATCATATCAAAGAAGTAACCTCATTCATTTTTTTCTGCGTCTCGAAGTTAAGGTGTGCAATTCTATGTTTTTTTACAGCCATTATGCAAACAAGCTACGAATCAAGTCTACAATTGAGTTTTTGAGACTGAGGATATTGAGTTAACTGGAGCCATCTGTCTGGTAAATAATGTGCTCGGTGTGCCTTTGTCAAGACTCACAGATCATTTGTTAAACCCCTCAAGGCAAATGTTATGTTGTGGCCATACCCTTGGGTGTCATTTGCATAGAAACTAAAAATGTATTACCCTGATTTAATAAATTGTGTGGCAGATTAGTTTAATTGTTTATTTCCACTTCATCCAGGATGCACAAACTCATGAGCATCACTTAATCAATCAATCTTCTGTAACCATTTTATCTTGAAGTGCAGTGGATCCAGAGCAAATCTCAAGGGACAGGGCAGAAATACACCCTCAATAGAATGTCAGTCTGCTGAAGGATACTATGCACACACACACACACTATTCATATCTGGGGGCAATAGAATAGCAAATCCACCTACTCCCATGTCTTTTAAAGGTGAGAAAGTACCCATACAGATACAGGCAATCATATGAAACTCAGACTAAGACCAGCTCAGGATCAGGTTAAATATTTAACCTTCATCAAATCTCCACAATGTGCTCAAATGTTGCTAGCCTTCACAAAATATTTTGGTGTATAAGTTTTCATGTGCTGGACAAACCATGGCCAAAGATTTGTCAATAGGATTTGTCCTGACCATAGGATTCATATGTGCCTCTTAAATATCCCATTAGACATTTAATCTGTAATGTGTGATTTTGGAAATTTGTGTGTTTATTCTGTCACAAGAGTGTTACTAAAGTCAGGTACTGATATAGAGTGATGAGGCCTGGGGTGCAGTCAGCGTTCCAATTCATCTCAAAGTTGTTCAGCAGGAAAAAGGTCAGAGCTCTGTATTAGGCAACTCAAGATCTTCCACTCTAATCAATGTAAATCATATATTCATGGAGCTGTATGTGTGCATGGGTCATTAACCTGCTGGAAAAGGTTTGTGTCTCCTAGTCTCCTTGTGTCTCCTAGTCCTTGTCTCATTCAAATATGGCTGGAAAAGTCAGGTGTCCTATATAGTGTATAAGCCCCCTCTTTTACTTGAACTATTACACACACAAAAAAATTATAATATAAATAAAGATAAACTTGGTCTATAATCTGGAATAAAAAAATGTAAAAAAAAAAAAAAAAAATGTAGAGAAGAAATTTCTAAAATTGGACACTGCCAAAGTGAAAAGTATTTTACTTATATTTTAAAATTAATTACTATAAAACATTCCTTGAAAGATTTAAAGATAACCTTTAAATTTTACAAAAATAATTGCCTTCAAGGTCACACAGTCACTTTATTTTTTAAAACCTGTATACAATCAGATACTATCTTGATAGTTTAAATAAAAACACTTACTATAGCCCTTACATTTCAAGATCCACACAGAGGCAGCAGCATGGGCTCCAAAAACCTCCCAAAACAACTCCAGGCACACATCAGGTGAGGAATACAAAAAGATTTCGAAAGCTTTGAAGATACCCTGGAGTCCATCATTAAGAAGAGGAAAGTATATAGCACTACACACAATCTGCCAGACTGTGGGTGTCCATCAAAACTACATGACCAGTAAAGAAGACACTTGGTCGTGGGGGCACTAGAAACCAGATGGCAACTTTGAAAGAGCTCCAGGATTTTACAGCAAACAAAAGAAACCATGCGCATCGCATAACAGTGTTACTTATATTTCACACATCTGGCCTGTATAAAAGGGTAGCAAGAAGAAAGCCATTATCTAAAAAGTGCATCTTATACAGTTTGCTCAATGACACCTAGAGGATCCTGCAATAAGCTGATGAAACATTGTTTTGTTGGCATAAATGTCAGTAATGCCTGTCACCAAAGAAACACCAAGACAACTGAAGCATGGTGGTGGAAGCTTAATTTTGTGAAGATATTTTTTGTATGTAGGGACTGGGGAAGACTGAGGGAAGGATGCATAGGGCTAAAAATATTTATAAATCGATTAAATTAAAGACATGGATATTGGCAAATATTAAAGACCCTGGGTTCAGGCTGCTATGCACATATAAATGAGCTTCAGCAGAAATTCTCAAACAAGAGTGCATTTTCTATTAACCTTTCTATAGTATTCCCAAACTGCAGGCTACCATCAACCTTAAACTCCCCATCTTACACCAAAATGAGCCCATCAGTAAGTAAGCAATTGCTGCTGATGTTTAATTCAAATGCATTTGTTTTAGATTATTCAGCTCTTTTTGCACCTCTCAAGAGCAAGTGTCCAGTATCCATAACCTCTTTCCTCAGGTCTTATCCGGTACACCAATGAGAACATGGCCCAGAATTCTGAATTAGAAAGTGGCTCAAAAGTCACTCACCTATCTTTCTACACCCAAAGATAAATTCTCTTAAACTGAGACCTCAAACTGTCAGCCTGACTCAATATTTATGGTCCTGATGCTGGGAGTCTACAAAAGGAAGTGCAGAATAAGTCGAATAATAAGTCCAATAAGTCCAAGCTTACCTGGAGCACTGTACACTAGAAAAGTTATGTAACTTCATTATTTACTCTGTTGAAAAAGTACATGGAAAGATTAATGGTCTATAAAATCAACAGCTGGCTTGATAGATAAGCTCATTTACACACTGGTAATAGGAGTGTAGTCATCCTTGTCAATGAAATTACCATAGAGGTGTGTAATTTCCATGGAGCACACTGTCCTTTTGCATAAGGACAGTGAGTATGATGGCGTATCTGGGGTGGTCCACATTCACATTCTTACAATCTATTTTCTTACATGCCGTGACCTAGCAGGAACTGCAATGACAAACAAAAAACAATTAGCATAAAACATCACATCCTATGGATGATAAGTAAAAAGTGGCCCTGGACTTCTTTAGCAGAACCCATCATATGTCTTGTGTCTTGTGATCCCTCTGGAGGAGCCTCAGATCACAATATCGGACAACCTGCCATCAATCTCTCCTCACACGGCTAACCCCACTCGGTCAGGTAGTAGGTTTCTCATTCATAACATCAGCTTGATCCGGTCGTTTCTCTTCGTGAAAGCCGCTCAGGTACTCGTTCAGCCTCATTTCTGGAAGGTCGTCCCCTGCGTGCCATCGGACCAGTGCAGCTAGTGCAGCTTCTTTCCTCTTAAAGAGACAAGGCTTTTTAGTGAAAATTGAACAGGGCAGTAAATCTAAAAAATGGAATCAAATACAATGAACATAAAATAGGGCTATGTCCACATTAATCCAGAGAGAATTTCAACTCTCTGTCTACATTGGCATTTTCTATTGTTTTCCAAAAAATTGCTCAGCCCCGCTGAAAGGTTTAAAAACACTTACATCCCTATACTGTGCATCCGTATAAACGCAAGAAGGCATTTATTTACTTTCTGTCTCTTTATATTGACGCAATTGCAAGTGAACATTTCGTCGCTTCCGCAACAATTGCAATATGATCAACTGCAGTACATCATCCAGCCTTTTTTTTTTTTTTTTGCGGAACCAGTCACATGATTATATTACGACTTTATCTGTCTCTTTATATTGACGCAATTGCAAGTGAACATTTCGTCGCTTCCGCAACAATTGCAATATGATCAACTGCAGTACATCATCCAGCCTTTTTTTTTTTTTTTTGCGGAACCAGTCACATGAATATATTACGACTTTATAGACTTTGTGAAATTAGGAACGATGATGTTGCATATGCAAGAGAAAAATCTAGCCAAAAAGTTATTTTTTTACAAGAAAATATTGCTGTCTCAGTGTGGATAGAAGGCCATCTGGTTTTGCTCACATCCAGCAATTAAAACCGTCCGTGTGGAAACATGATCTGATGATTTACGTAATTTAAAACACCATAATTACTTTAAAACATTTAAAATAACTTTTTGTTTTTATGCCCTATATTGAGTAAGATGTCACTAATAATAAACATATAGTTGCATTAAGGATCCATATTTGTCCATGCCTATGTTGATTAAAGTATTAAAAACGTAAAAAAAATTAAGGTACATTTAAAAAAGATAAAAACGTGCGAATAAGTGACTAATAGTTAACTCGACAATTATGCGAATAATCACGATTAAATATTTTTATCGACAGCCCTAATATAAACCAACAATAACATTAACAGAAGTTTAAGAAATGGTTTAAAACGTTTTTAAGAAATGTATAATTATTAAATTAATTATTTCTTAAAAACGTTTTAAACCATTTCTTAAACTTCTGTTAATGTTATTGCAAAGTTTACCATACCCTGTCCCTCTTCACAAACACACACACACACACACACACACACACACACACTTCATTTCAACATTTCAACTTCATCCTCGCTCCCATTCTCAGCATAAAATGGACCGATTCCAGCTGTGCTCCCAACTCATCATATTCTGAGTTCTCATTTCCTTTTCCCTCTTTCTTTTCCAAACACACACAGACAGGAAGGCAGCTGTCTGTCTCCAGCAAAACCAAAGTGCATGCTGAATTGGGATGCTTTGCAAAAGAAAGTAAAGAAATATTTGGGTCAGAATATATGAACTCGTCCTGCTGAGACATAGAATAGGGTGAGCCATGACTCCTTTACCAAACACACTCTCATATATTGTACACACACATATACACACACAAACACATTTGTCATAAAGCTTTTAAAGCCTGTAGGGAAATTCCATGTGAAATGCAGTTTCCCACTCCTGATTTTGCACCGACTCGCTGTGTAATTCTCCCAGCGTCGAGTCTTTCACACACTTGTCAGATGTGATTCCTAATAAGGCTGCCAGCCTGTGTGTTGATATGTTAAATCACTTGTAACAGGCCTAGATGGAAAACAAAACTGTCTTCATGGTGAGGATTATAAACAAATGTTTGCTCTGCCTGCTTCTCCTACTCTCATATGCTGGCTTCAGCCTTATAAAAGCGAAATATAAATATGAAAATGAGAAGTGGCATAATAATTCTCCAATCATCTGTGTATTGCTCGGATTCTCAAAGCTTGAAAGATTGTAATAGAGACCCAATCATGTATAACATACTGACTGCACAGTTCAAATTCAGCTGTGAAAAGCCCTTTTTGAAAAAATCACGGCCTGATAAAGGCTATAAAAACAGGAGGTATAAAACAAAAGAGCATCATTACTTGATATCTTGGAGAATGGAGAAATGTGTGTGTGTGTGTGTGTGTGTGTGTGTGTGTGTAGGTGTGTGTGTGTGTGTGTTTGTGTGTGGGTGTGTGTGTTTGTGTGTGGGTGTGGGTGTTTGTTGGCAATGCAGTGTGGATAACACATTTTGCAGATCTCATTTTGGTGGTGAGACCAGGCTCAATCCAAGGATATCAAACACTCTACAGGTTCCTCCCTAGAGAGAGGGAAGGTGACGAGAGATAAGGAAATGGCACTACTCTGTGGAGTTTCTAGACAAGAGTGAGAAAGAGAAAGAACAAGAGAGAGAGAGAGAGAATGTCAGTCATTGCAAGGTGGTTGTTTTTTTGGGTTTTTTTGCCATTTGGGGTGGGTGATGTATTATGTTAGTCTTGGATTATTTGTATACTTGCATATTATCACAATGTAGAAGATTATTGTACTTAATTATACTTTTTATAATTAATACTAATACTAGTAATAGGAGTAGAAGTAGTAGTAGTAGCTACTAAGGTCCCTCTCTTTAAAAAGTGCTAATTGTCTGTTTTCGTTCTTATTTTAACTTGTGATCTCCTTGCATTACATTCGTTTTCTGTTGCATCCTGCTGCTTAAGGTTAAACAGTAGTAGTAGTGGTAGTAGTAGTAATAGTAATAGTAGGAGTGGTAGTAGCTATACTAGTAACAATATTATTATCAGCAAAGGCATTATAAGTACTGTAGTGGTAGCTATAGTAGTGACTGTGGTGATAATAATAGTAGTAGTAGTAGTAGTAGTATAGCAATAGTATTAACAGTAAAGACATTATAATAATAGTAATAGTAGCTATAATAGCAGTAGTAGCTGTACTAGTAACAACATAATTATCAGTAAAGGCATAGTAGTGACTGCAGTGGTAGTAGCTATACTATTACCAGTAGTAGCTAGAAGTAGCTATAGAATTTACATTTACATTTATTGCATATGACAGACCCCCTTATCCAGAGCAGTTTAGAGTCTGAAGCCCACTAGGGGCAGCTTGGTGGTGCTGGGATTTGAACCTTCCAATCCATGTTTAATGCCTTAACCACTAAGTTACTAGAAACTTACTATCTAGTTGTAGCAGTATAGTAGTAGCAATAGTACAAGTAATGGTACCTAGTATAGTAGTAGCAATAGTATAATAGGCATTCTAAGTAGCAGCTATTGTTGTAGTAGTGGTACAGTAGTAGTTGATACAATAGTAGAAATAGTATTGACAACAGGAGCAATATAATTTGTAAAAGCTATAGTAGTGACTGTGGTAGTATTCGAAGTAGTAGTAAAAGTAGCAGTAGCTATAGTAGTAAATGTAACATTAGTAATATAGTAGTTATACTTAGTAGCAATAGTATTAAAGGTAAAGGCATTATGATCAGTAGTAGTTATGGTATAATAGTGACAGAAGTAGTAGAAGTAGTTAGGATAGTAATCTTAAACTCAACCCCAGCAAAACAGAACTGCTGGTCATCCCAGGTGATTCATCCCCAAGTCAAGATCTACAAATAACACTTCATGACTCTCTGCTCTCTCCTTCATTCACTGCTCGTAACCTTGGGGTAACTATGGACAATGAACTGTCTTTTTTCCCACATGTCACTAATGTTGCTCGTTCTTGTCGATTTCTTCTCTAAACCATCCGAAGGATTCGACCATTTCTGTCCATACAGGCTGCCCAGGTGCTTGTTCAGTCTCTTGTCATTTCAAGACTTGACTACTGCAACTCTCTGCTGGCAGGTCTCCCCTTGAACGCTATTCGTCCACTGCAAATGATCCAAAATGCAGCGGCACGACTTGTGTTCAATCAGCCCAAGTTCTCCCACACCACCCCACTGCTGCGCTCCCTTCACTGGCTTCCAGTAGCTGCACGTATCAGATTCAAAACACTGATGCTTGCCTACAAGGCCAAAAATGGACCAGCACCATCTTACCTCAGTGACCTCATCACATCTCGCACTGCACCACGCTGTCTGAGATCCTCCAGCACTGCTCGACTCGTACCACCTTCTCTCAGAATGAGAGGTAAGTACACTTCAAGGCTCTTCTCTGTTATGGCACCTAGTTTCTGACTATCTTTAAGCGACGACTGAAGACCTACCTCTTCCTGAAATACCTAAATTAGCACTTTCCAAGTTTGTAGAATTCGAGTTACATTTATATTAAGTTTGTAATCTTGCGTACCAGTGTAGATTTATTCATTACTAGAGATTTAAAGCACTTTTGTACGTTGCTCTGGATAAGGGCGTCTGCTAAATGCCGCCCGCTGCTGAAAGGTAGTAGTAGTAGCTACTAACTACATGCTGCTCGGTCAGCCAAGCTGTCATCTGTACTTATCTTTCTGGACCTTTCAGCAGCATTCGACACAGTCAACCACAATACACTTTTGTCAACCCTCAAGAGCCTTGGTATTTGCGGAACAGCATGGAAATGGTTTGCTTCCTACCTGGAAGGTCGCTCATACCAGGTAACATGGAGGGGATCCACATCTGCCCCATGCAGACTTACCACCGGTGTCCCACAAGGCTCGGTACTTGGTCCCCTCCTTTTCTCCCTCTATACCCACTCCATTGGTGAAGTCATATCCTCACATGGGTTTTCTTATCACTGCTATGCAGATGACACTCAACTCATCTTTTCTTTCCCTCCATCAGATACCACAGCTTCTGCTCGGATCTCAGCATGCTTGTCAGACATATCTTTATGGATGAGGGCTCACCAACTTAAACTCAACCCCAGCAAAACAGAACTGCTGGTCATCCCAGGTGATTCATCTCCAGGTCAAGATCTACAAATAACACTTCATGACTCTCTGCTCTCCCCTTCAGCCACTGCTCGTAACCTTGGGGTAACTATGGACAATGAACTGTCTTTTTTCCCACATGTCGCTAATGTTGCTCGTTCTTGTCGATTTCTTCTCTATAACATCCGAAGGATTCGACCATTTCTGTCCATACAGGCTGCCCAGGTGCTTGTTCAGTCTTTTGTCATTTCAAGACTTGACTACTGCAACTCTCTGCTGGCAGGTCTCCCCCCGAACACTATTCGTCCACTGCAAATGATCCAAAATGCAGCGGCACGACTTGTGTTCAATCAGCCCAAGTTTTCCCACCCCACCCCACTGCTGCGCTCCCTTCACTGGCTTCCAGTAGCTGCACGTATCAGATTCAAAACACTGATGCTTGCCTACAAGGCCAAAAATGGACCAGCACCATCTTACCTCAGTGACCTCATCACATCTCCCACTGCACCACGCTGTCTGAGATCCTCCAGCACTGCTCGACTGGTAGCACCTTCTCTCAGAATGAGAGGTAAGTACACCTAAAGGCTCTTCTCTGTTCTGGCACCGAGGTGGTGGAATGAACTTCCCCTAGATGTCCGTACAGCGGAGTCTCTGACTATCTTTAAGCGACGACTGAAGACCTACCTCTTCCTGAAATACCTAAATTAGCACTTTTCAAGTTTGTAGAATTCAAGTTATATATTATTTACCAGTGTAGATTTATTCATTACTAGAGATTTAAAGCACTTTGGACGTTGCTCTGGATAAGGGCGTCTGCTAAATGCCGCAAATGTAAATGTAAATGTAATAGCAATAGTAATGAAAGGTAGTAGTAGTATTACTACTACTGTCAATACTATTGCTACTAGTATAGCTATTAATATAGCTACATAGTAGTAGTAGTAGTAGTAGCTATAGTAGTAGCTATAGTATTAACAGTAGAGGCATTATAGAAGTAGTAGCTATAATGGAAGCAATAGTATTATCAGTATTAAAAGCATTATACGTAGCAGCTATAGCAGTAGTAGTAGTAGTCATACTAGTAGTAGATACAGTAGTAGATATAGTATTAACAACAAGAGCAATATAAATAGTAATACCTATAGTAGTGAATGTAACAGTAGAAGTAGCTGTTATACTAGTAGCAATAGTATTGACATTCTAAGTACTACTAGCTATAGTTTTGACTGCAGTAGTAGCAGTACAAATAATGTCTATATTAGTAACAGTAGTAATAAGTATACGTTTCAGTAGCATTAATAGCAGTATCAGTAGCAGGAACAGTACAGCAGTATTTATTATTTTTAGAAGATAATAGTAATAGTATTATTAGGTAAATTATTGATAATAGTTGTAGCAGTAGTGATACAATTATTAGTTTTAGCAATATAATTAGTGGTAGTAGGAGCAGAGGTGGAAATAGTGATTAGAATTGCTGGTAGGTACAAATAGTAATACATTATTACACTTATTTATTAATAATTAATTATTACACAAGGAGTTACAAATAGTAACTAATTAAATGGTCATCATAGTTTGTGGTATAAAGAAGTTGTGTAATGTTCAATTTCACTAAGGCTGCTGTAAAATACCCTGTGCTTACGAAAAGGATAATGAAAGAGCTTTACTTTTTGTAATCTAATTAATAATCCAAATGTTATGGATTACTAATGTATATAAAAACAAATTGGGGAAGTGTAAATGCAGGTTCCAGTTTGTTTCTGTGGAGTTAGATAGCACTTGCTAAATAGTAAAAGGTAAGTAGCTGATCCTAACTAATAAGTTGTAGGGAAAGAAAATGAAAAGTTTGATAGACGAAAGTACTTACATCGCTTTTCTCCTCCTGCTTTTAGAGAAAGTTCTGATAAAAGAACAAAGCTTATAATAATGACAAGCACATTTCTTGACAGGCATAATCTATCAAAAAGAGCATCAATGGCATAACATTCATTTTTTTATATATATATATATTATTTAAAAAAAAGTATTTCAGCCTACTTAGTGTGTAAAAAAGAAGCACTTTATTTGACATATTTGTAGTCCTCAAAATGACCAAACCGTGCAGCATCAGAACAAGCTAAAGTTCTAGTCACACGTTTATAATTGCTGTAATTAGCAGCGGGGGATTATTTTGTTGCTCAAAACATCTGTGCGGCAGGCGTCATGTTTCTCTCAGATAATGAGCTGATGTAAACTGTCTTCCTGTTTTTTTTTTTCTTTGATTAGTGCAATTGTCTTTGACAAGTCTTACTTAATGAGTGTTTCATAATTTGCAGCAAAAACATGATACTTGTATTCAGAAGGGTGTAATGCGCTGTTGTTTATATCGATGTCCAGCTGCAAACACATCAATCTGTTAACCTGAACTAATCTGCAGGCCTCGCAAAACTTTGAGTTGTTTCCACTTTGGGAAGTCTTTTCACATACTTGCCTCCCCAAGGTCAGAATTCATCAGTCTATCAGTGGAAAGTGAGTGAATGATGATTTGCCAAATCATACACTTCAACAGTTGGCGAGGCAAAAATTGCCGATATTCATCCATGACCCTTTTTATGTACAGAATGGATAAAAGATGAAAATAGCAGGGTAAAGGTGCAGTTTATATTTTATGCATTTAATACTTTTTTGACAATAAAATTGCTGGCTTGGGAGTGATTTGAAGTTTAAAAAATGTTGTTCATTTTTAAGGATATTTAAGAAGATATAATTCTATTCTATATACAATTCTATTGATAATGTGCTACATGGCTCTAGTACGACTTCTTTGAGTGTCAGCCTACCTAGTCTAGTCTGAAACAATTTCCGCTTACACTGTTCTTGACGTGCATACTTTGTTTCTGTTATCTTTAGTTGTCTTGCATGAAAGCATGGAACGCAAGACTAAATGGTAATATTCAACACAATCAAGCTCTGTTTTTCCATCCCTGTGACAGAGGAAGAGGGTATTAAAAAAAGCCCTCAAGCTACGAAGGACTCTCTGCTCCTCCAGCTCCCCTACCTGGCTCTGTACATCATGTAATGAAGCTCTTGCCAGAGGCAAGGCAGGATCGTGAGGAGTAAGGTATCTGCAGCCTTCATTAACCCTAATGTTCTGCTCAGCCCAAAATGAGTCATATTAAATTGGAGAAACACAGAAATATAATTCTCCCAACATGAAACCTTAAGAACTTGGCAGGCCTTCTTTAATGAGCATGAAAAATCACGTTTAAAAATCCTATTTATTTTACAGAGATTACATTCAGGACTTTTTATCTGTGGGTAACAGGGTAAAAATCAATGTGCTAAGTAAGAAAGAAAGCACATTGGGTTGTACTGCTGTAAGAACTTGTTTAATTTATTCATGAACATACACAGGTTTAACAGGTTAATGGGTGTTTAACCGGTAGATGTAGTTCCATGGATTACATATAAAAACTATAAAAAACAACCAGCCTATTTTTTTTTTTTTTACATGAAAACACAGCATTATATAGCAAGTAAACAAGAAAACACAAAGTCATCTTACATGAAGACATATTGGAAAAGTAATTGAGCACTATAAAGTGCTCACACCAGAGATTCCTTCTATTAAAAAACTCCTTATCAATAAGTATATTGATTTTGCAAAAAAAAAATTTTATCTGTTCGTTATTAAATTTATATCATGTGTAATGATTACAATATGAGTAACCATTATAGAAAGTCAATTAGCACCATCTGACCAATCAGATTTGAGAATACAAAAGAGCTATGGTATAAAACATCTTAAAGCTGGTTTGCTAAAACCATTACAGTCTATCTAATGCAGAAATTAGTAAACAATGTGGTCAACTACAAAAGGTATGGCCCCTGGTATTTCCCGAACCATCTAGAGACGTACCAGTGCCATTTGGATCCCGCTACATGTGTGGAGTTTTGACATTGGACCTCCTGGAGTGTTTAAAGGCTCTGGCATGGAGAAGCTGATGCTGGATCTGTGGTGATCACAAATGCTGAGCTCATAAAACTCGGAGCTACTAACCATATGGACTGTATAAGACTGCAGAAAGAACATCACTTATAATTTTATACTCTAGTAATCATGTTAGTTCTCACTCTCCAGTGTTCTGTATTGTTGAAAGATTTATGATCAAACTCTTGATGTCACTCAGATGAGGATGGGTTCCCCTTCTGAGTCTGGTTCCTCTCAAGGTTTCTTCCTCATAACATCTAAGGGAGGTTTTTCTTGCCACAGTCGCCACGGCTGCTCATCAGGGACAAATTCACACCATTCACCATCACTGTTGATTTGCGCTATACAAATAAACTTGACTTGACTTGACTGAGCCGTGCTGCAGTGTTAGATTAAGAATTACCTACCATTTAAAACAGAATGATAGAAAATAACGCATAAACCTTTCAGCTAGTGCTGAACCAAAAATGTAGATATTTAAAACATCTACATTTAAAATGCTTTTTGAGTTCATTTGTCAGATATTGGAGTTTGAGGCAGATATTGATTATTTAGTTCTTGGTTTAGTTCTTGAAAACAAAACAGTTAAAATTAGATCTAGGTGAAATATGGAAAAAAGAATACAAGAACATGATGTGTATATAACAAATATAAATGGGTATTAGACTTTTTGATGATAGGGCTGACGGGTAGTGTAGTCGAGCACTGCTTTTTGGGTGGACATGTAAAATTTATAATGCTTAAAATTGACCTCTGTATTGCCATTTAGATTTAAGTACATTTTAGTATAATTAAAATAATAATTTAATCCTTACAAAACTTTGCTCATTGTTTGCCGTACTTGGCTTTGTCTGTTCATTCTGTTTTGTGTAATTTAATTTACATGAATTTAAAATAAATTATTGCATGAGTGTAAAAAAGTAATTCTGTTATTAAGAGGAATTTCAAAAGCAGCAAAAATGTGTTTTTGGCTTCTTTGCAATATTTTATTATGTTCAGCAGAAAGTTAAGTCCTTGAATCAGATTGGTCAGAAGGTGTTTATTCAATTTCCATTACAGCAGCTTTGACATTGATGTTGGTTGTAATCCAATCACTGGGATTATTGTACATATCACTGTTTCTATAGCAACAAGTTAAGAGTGTTTATTCTCAAGGTTTCAGAACATTCTGAAATTTTTCTGCCAACAGAAAACCATCGGGATTAAGATCTTTGCACTTTGTGATTTCTAAATTACCTGACAAACTGCTTATTTTATCCTATTAATTTAAAGACAAATGTAAATAGTTTTACCTATTTTTTACAAAAAGGTTCTTGACTTAAGAATGTCTGATATTAAACACAACTGTAAATGTTTTAGCAGGCATGAAAGTTATTAAAATATTAAACATTTTAATAATTGGAAAAATGCTGTGATGTAAGTGAAGTAACCCCAATATATTTATAAATAAAAGAAGATAGAGGTGAGATTCACCAACTGTGCAGCCCACTGATGCAGTGAAAAGTAGCTGTTATGCTCCTTGTACCATCTGGAGCCATTCAGTAAAAAAATATGTGCCTGGTGACTTGTAGGAAATGTCTACACGAGTGTGGATAAACTGCAGCCACAAAGCAGAAAACTAAATTCACTAGGTATCTGGGACCAGAAAAACATTCCTTACATCATCACACCATCTCCCTGTCCTGTACTACTGACAAGAAACAGGACCCTAGGGAACCATGTTACTTACACTAAAATCGGAATCTTCCATCAGCATTAAAAAAAAAGAAAATGGCTTTATTCAGCCTGCAGTATTGATGCTCCTGTGTTCACTTGAGAGAATCTTTTTGATTGAATCTGTATCCAACATCTCTCAAATATCCATGTGGCAAATTGTTAGAGTACAATATTTAATTGTGATTTATGGGGTTTTGGGTGTGATTTTGGGTTTGTTATGGTAAACAACAGGCTTCTGTATGGCAATTTTGCCACCCATGTTACTCTTACAGAATGCCACTACTTTTGTTATTAAAAATATTAGCAACAATACAATTGATTAGCATCTCATCCAAATTGTAATCTTGCCTTCCTTGAATGCCAGGCCAAGGTGATTAATAAAAAGTATGGTTCCACCTCATACATTAGGGCAAAGATCTCTATTTTATTTTAAATGTATGAACTTGACAAAAAAAATTAAACACTGAAAACATAGCCAGCAGTGCCAGGCTTGTGGGCACATTTAACAAATCAAGGCCAGCCATACAATCTGTTTCCATTAAGCCCCCCATTCTGGGCTCTGCCTCAGGGTTTTGCCCCAGTAGACAAAAATTGAATGAGCCAGTGCTAATTAACGACAAATTTTGAAACAGAGGGACCGAACTATATTTAGCTCCATCCGTGGAGAGCATGACTAGACAGACAGAGACAGTATAAGCTGCTCCTTATCCAAGTGTAATAAATGTATAGGATATGAACTCCCACATTGGATAATGGAATGATATATAAATGCTTCATGGCGGATGTAGAAGATCTCTTTCCGATTATGAAGATAGGGATATAGCCATTTTTTATATACTTTCTCTGTCTTGCCCTTTTCTAACCACCATGAGGAGACAGTGTTACCATGGTAACCCAACTACTTAGGTATAATTTATCTTTTGTGAGTCTTTGCAAATAGAAGCCCAGCTCTCGTTCAAAGTTCTTCAGCGAGGAGAAAATAAAGATAAATAAAGTAATAAATAAACCCAACTGTGCACGACTGTGTGGATGAAAATTCAATTAATTTACCACTAATCACCAGTCAACCCCCTCTTTCATGCTCAGACAAGAAAAACCTGGGTCTTTGTTAATTAGATAAAAGTACACATTTTTAGTTTTGTACGCATCTTGACTAATTCCCCCATCTCGGGCTGTAGATTTAAGAATTGATTAAGCCTGGGACATTTTTTAACCTCATTTAAATCACCTAAGGGAAATCCACGAACATTATAGCATGCGAAAGCTAGAAAAATAGTTGTGGCCCTGTCTCCAAAGAGGAATCACTAGAGAAATATATTTGCTTGTGATTAACTTGTGGGGTAATTACTGTGTCTTGTTACTGATTGATTTAAAAACGCATCAGTAATGAATGTATAATGTATTACTAAATTTTCCTTTCTGTTGCAGTCCTGTTTTAATTTTCAGGGATTTAAAAATATGATATAACTTAAGGGACATAACCTGGTATTTTATGGATTAGCAATAATTTATTAAACATGTCTAGAGATAAAAGGCATTGATGTGCCTTTTTTTTATTATTATTTTTTTTTTTTTACAAAAAGCTCACTGGCTGTTGTGTTGGGCTGTTTATTTTTTTACCCACTTACCATTTGTAGCCAAAACATTGTCTAGAGTTTGCGAGAGCAGCAAATACCTATTGCCTTTTCTTTAAGTACTTTAGACAATTTGGAGGTTGGACTGCCACCTGCCACTTTTGTTGTTCTGAAACCTTTGATTATTACTTTAAAACACAAGGGAAAGTGGTCTATTACCTGTCTCACCTATTGTGGACACTCATTCATTTGTGGCAAGATGTTTTGTGTGAGTAAGACAACATGAGTGAGGGTATATTTAGCGAGCAGTTGTGACTCTTGGTGACCTTTGAATTGCCTCTTGGCAAAAGCTGCTCTGGGCTTGTCTGGTCCCTAGACAGACCAAGCTGTGGCAAAGAACTTGTGACATGGAAAGTAAAAAGGAATTTTCACAGTCAAAACAAGAACAAGAAAAGTTTAAACCCTCCCTCAACCTCAATAGTCTTTCTTTACTGAGTCATGGCTTTTAGTCGAGTACATTTTAGTAGAATGTCACAACTGGAAGTTTTAAAGGGCGTGGTATATTCTGAGACATTTCCCTTCATCAGTCAAGAGCATGATTTACTTTTGGCCAAAATAACTTTGGTACAAGGTCATTAGCTCAGACTTCACTGATCTGGAATCAAATTTTCCATATACACTGATGTACATCTGATGAACTAACTGGGTGTTATATCCATGCCATTGTCCTTATTTAGCCTTACCAATGTTGGGGAACCAATTTTGCAACTTATGAAGCTACATGCTGCTAATGTACACTTTTTTTTCAAAAACATGAAAAACTTTACAGATATAAAAACGTCTATGCCTACTCTGCCAATTTCATTGTATTGTCCAGCTTTTAAAGCACATAATAAATATACTGTATAGAAGGTAATTGCTATTTATATACACTACAAGGACAAAATTATTGGGATACCAGCCTTTTCCAGACATTTTAGTTTTTTTACCCAAATTGTTATTTCAAGTTGGAAGCCCACAGTTTAGTATTGGATGTCTTTAGTTGTTGTAATATTAAATTTTCACTTCACTTGGACTAGAAGACCTGAACCTGTTCCAGCATGACAATGCCCCTGTAAACAAAGCCAGCTCTATGAAGATATGCTTTACATGAGTTGGATGGATCTTGAAACTCTGACCTCAAGTATAATTTAACGCTTTTGGAATGAATTGGAATGCTGACTGCACCCAAGGCCTTCTCACATCACCCTACATCAATAGCTGAATTTACTAACAATTATCACAAACGTGAACAGGTGCAGAGAGAGTGCATGCCACTCTTCCTGGTTCAGTTCAAATTTTTTTCCTGTCTTACTTGTCTATGCCTTGGGGTAAGCACCACAGTCAAAAAATGATTGTGTCAAATTTGGATAGGAAGACCTTATTATCAGTTTACCCAATATTTTAGATTTAAATCAGGGGTTTCTGTATAGTAGTTCTTAAGCTCGTAAAGTGAGAAGCCTGCATACACTTCTGAAAATATAATTTAACACATGGTTTGTTCCAAATACAAAGTGTGAAACAATATAGATGCCTTCTTTCAAGGTGTGTTCATTCGGCTACAAGCCAGCAAGCTAACAATAATGAGCCTGAGTTTATGATGTATTTATATTGGCTAGCTAGCAAACAATATGGGCAGCTTTATACATTTATGTAATGCGTCTACATTGAGTTTTGTGCTAAGATTTTATTTACTGTTGACTGTCTCAGACATTCAACTCAAGGTTGAGGAAAATTTCTCTGTGAAACTTCATCTGACATTCCAAAATGAGAAGTATTTTTTTTTTGTTGCCAAAAAATTAAGAGTCGCAACCTTTTGCCAAATGCAGCTTAGAAATATGTATGCCCTCAAACAAATACTAAATCAGATTCTGTGCATAGTATTGGGCACATTTAAATTATATACTGGGCAGAAGTTATAGTGTTGATTCTGCATTTTTATTTCAGCTATTAGGATTTATTCCTACTAATCCAGCATAGGCCCTACATTTATGCACAAGTTATTTAAGCCATAGATAAAGTGAACGTAAAACATTGTCTGCACATTCATTATTGTTAAGCAAACTTTATCTAAAGTTAGATACAGTCACTTCTGCTGTGGGAATTTGTGAATAATTGATCTGGGACTACAGGTCTCTGGCCAAGATATATTGCACTTTTATATAAGCACTCCTAAAAGATTACACTGGCCTACCAAATAGAGTTTAATCTCTCTGACAAGATTAAATCTTTCTAATATGGCAAATACATTCGATTATAATAGATTAATCCTACACATTAAAACCTTTTCACCTGAGTAGGTACAAGCAAACAGACTAATGTGCAGATACAAAAGTGAATCATATTATTGCCTTATCTGTCCAAAACTATTTTATGACTGTTTTTTGTACTGCTTTATGGGGTACCAGATGCCTATGAGTCACAGGTGCATGAGAGCCCATTGAAAGGGGTTTCACAGACACACGTTTGCAGCATTGTGGTGATTTCCACACATTAGTTTAATTAGTTTACTAAGCATTTCGCACATAGAGGCATTTAACAGCATCGGAGCATTTAGCACTGTGTGCTTATGTGAGAACCAGGCAGACTGTAAGAATGATTAGAGACAGAAAAAACAAGTGGTGGGAAAATAATTTCACTTCACCAGTGTCTAGTTTCCTTTCTATAGATGCGTTGGTGCTAGGTAGTTAAACATAGTTGTTTGCAAACACCCAACCTAACCTGTAGCTGCTCTGACTGTGCTGCATATGGCTGATGCCTGAGGCAATGTGGGCTTCGCCTCTGGCGCAAAATCCCCTTGGATGCTTATGCCATTGAACCCTGTCTTGACTATGAGCAATCAATATTCCTCTAAATGTCATGAAATTCATGTCTCTGTGGCCAAAGAAAATAGAATTCTAAATGGAAGAAATCTGAAAAGAGAGATATGAAAACAGAACAGTACTTTAAACTGAGGGTGAGCAAAAATAATTATATATTTATTTTCTTATTTAATATACCATAACACTTTTGGAATCGTTGCTCTAATTTATCTTCACAAACCTACATAATTATATTTTTGTATACAAAGCTTTTATTTGTCTTGCATACAGCAGCCAGACATTATATTAGGACATTATATACATTAAAAAGACAGAAAGGACCTATAGGAAGGAAGGTTTAACTAATACAGGACTGGCGTCGCACCATTTTAATTGCAGCATCACTCTGTATGGAAGAGAAATAAATTCTACTTTAAGCCTGGACATAGAAGTCAGTGTCTGTGGCATGTAAAACAAAGTCAAAATAAGATGGGTCCATTTTGTAAGAACTGCTAAGGTCTGATGACGTACAAATGGAACTCATCGGCCATAATGACGAATATGTATAGAGAAAAAAGGGGTGGCTTTGAAAATAAATAGAACCTTACCAACTGTTCAGTAGAAGAGATGATCTCTGTAAAACCACAAACTGCAAAGCCATCTGTCCTGTTCTTTTGTTGTTGTTTTTTTATCCACTTCAGCAGGGAAAAAAAGGGGCCACTCAGTGTACGACTGTTTATAGATGCAGTCCCATATGTGATAAGAGGAACTAGCTTGTTATAAAAAAAAATATTTCAGAACATTAAACTATACACAAAAAAACTCTGGTAATTGACAAATAGCTGTTGTACTTTTGGGTGGTTATTCATCTTCACTCAATTGTTGATTTCTTTTTATTTTCTGTATAAATGCATGCCCTGTTGTGTTGTCTTCCAAACCCACAGTAACCCACGGGTTGGGAATTTATGCATTCACAAAAATAAGAATTTTCCCTGCAGCAATGAAGAAGGAATGTTCTTTGTTGTTACTGTTTTTTTTTTTTTTTTCTATTTCAAATGCATTCATTGTCAGAAAAACACTCTGTTGAACCTGAATGTGCTTCCAAACCCCCTTTTCCTGAAATGCTACTGTTATATTCAAACTACTTCATTTGAATTCTTGTAAATATGCTGCCTTTTTGGTATTTTTTATGCACGATTTCGAGATTCAACCCTTCTCGCTCCACCACACCTCTCCAGTCTAAATGAAATGAAGTTTAATTATTCACACAGTTGACAAGACTACAGAATTGCACAGGAAATTAGGGGCTTTTTTTGTGAGCAGGAAATTAGATGCTCTTTGTAGACTGCCTAAACTGAGCTCAGGGCTGTTTTCAGAGGATTTACTTGCTCACCTTCTAACAGGAATCAATGAATTGAAAGTATCTCAGGGATGCATCAATGCCATATTTTGTGCCACCAAATACAAATATCTTGATCCTCTTTATAAGTGCTGATATTTAGTTCTAGACAACCATGGGTGTGATGTTTTCTATCTTTTTTATGTTTTTGCTGCTCTGGGCTGCTTGCAATGTTCTACTGCTCGATATTCCTTCCAAATATCAAGAAACGACGATTTCTTCAATAGAGAGCGCAAGGTTAGCTGTGCTGATAAAAATATCAGTGAGCCTGCTCATTAAAATAAGTGAAAGGCACTGGGAATTCCGTATATAACAGCTTTTCCATGCTTTCAAATGCCTTTGTGTTTGCACGGTTCACTGCACGTTACGCTCATTTTAATGACTGTGCCTGCTGATGCTGCTTTGTTCACTCAGGTCAACTGCCCTGATGCACCATAAGATGTTTTATCAGGTTTCTAGCATTCTAAAAGAGATGCGGTAGAGTCTCATCTTGATATTTTCAAACCATATGTTTCAAATATGCTTGTAGGTCATCATCAATCAAGGCTTGCTGACATTTTGTTTGGTGTCATCTCATAATTAGCACACTGAGCTTACTTTACATAATATTAAATTCTGTTTTTTATTATGCTGCTTTCTTACTCTACCGCTAAAGTGCATATCATACATTCAATTGACAGTTTATTAGCAAAAAAAAAAAAGAAGAAAAAGAAAAAAACGAATTTCACTTTTTTGGGCATGTGATCATCCTGTACTTATTCTGCTCTATAATGTTTGAGGTTACGCTCCAGTGGTCATTGTTCATTTTGTTATTTGACAGGAGGGTGGATTAAAATGCTAAGAAAGATGAAGGAAATCCCTCAAGGTCCTAGTTTTATCTCCCTCACCCTCCTTTTGAAGAGACATGTCTCTAATAATTAGCTTTCAGTGCAAGCTTCATGTCACTGTCTTAAGATCGCCCAGACGGGAAGGGTCTCGCTCGTCTCTGTCCAGATTCAGCATGACTTCACATGTATTGCAATGACTTGGTGTTTGACTTATAATTGCAGCTGTACATGCATGCTTACAGGTACATAATTACTTTTTCATATTAGTTCTAGTTATGGGAATTCGAAAGTTGGCCAGAGGATAAATAATTAAATTACTTTAATACCTTCACATTTCAGGCTGCTGTTATTGCATTCTTATAAAGAGGGAAATATATGCACATTTCCCAGCCTGGGCATTTTAATTTTCAAACGGATGTCTGGGGTGAGGAATTACCGGTTAGCTCTTTATAAAGAGGATGATTATTTGCAAGGCATTGTTTTGAATATTTACCAGCCAGCATCATTACTTGGTTAAGTTCTCAAATGAATGCCACAGTTACAAAGCAAACCTCTTTACTACCATCAATGAATCTAGCTAATTTCAGAAAATTAGTGTAACACACACCTGCGAGTGGCTTATTACTCATACAAAACATTGGTTAAACAACATGATAAAAATCTATTGTGCACTAAATAATTCAATTTATTTTGTTCCTCCATCCAGCACAGTCTGCCAACAGTAGGCTAGGGTTGCTATAAAAAAAATGCTTAGGGTATTCCATGGAAAAAACAATGGCTAGAGCGTAGCAATATTATTGATTCAAAATGTAGTGCATTAAGACAGAATTCAGTTATTGATCATTTTAGAACAGCTTTGAAAATGCCTTTTATACGTTGCATTTTAGCTCAGCGTTTAGCTGTTGTGCTAAAATATAGTCCTAGTTGAAGGGTGATTATTCATCATACCAAACCATACCAGTCAATTACAACCATTATGTATTGCACTCTTTGGGGTTCTTCTATTCATTCTCTATGCTTTGTTTGCTCTCCTCCCAAAGGTCCTCATTAGCTTCACTGAAAAGCTTCACTGAGGTGTTCCAGCTGTCCAGGCCCAGTGGGTTTCTTAGCTACCTGTCTCATCCTTATACCTTCTGTTTCTTCCTTCCACACCATCTGAAGAAACCACCAGAGATGAATTTTAAAAACCATGCAGATAGGGAACAATTGACCCAGAACATAACAGAGCTTCTCAGACTGTCAGAAATTATTACAATAGAGCATGGCATGACATAAGGCTTTAATCAATTGACTTAAAGAATTGGCTTAGAGCCAAGATGGCGATTTGATGCTAAATTGAACAATTTCAGCAACTGGTCAAAAACAAGCAATTAATGAGTCTAACTAATTATCAACGAATTGATAAAGGATTATTAAAGTATTGCGATAGCCCTCATTATGGGTTTGCTCTTCCAGCAAATGCCCTGCGATTCTCTCCTTAATTGAAATTAATGCAATCTGATGTGAGACCATTATTCTGACAAAGCGTGGAACATTTCCCACCTCCTTACACAGCAACTGCTGTCCAGGTCAGGCTCTCACAGAAAGGGAAGCCCCATTACTACTGTCATCATGAGATGCAGTGAACTGAAGCACAATGCTTTGATAAACAGTTCTGCCGAAATGATGGATGGTGTAGTGGGTCGCCACATTTTTTTCCGAAGCTGTGTGTAGTCAGTGCGGATTAAAACATTAATCAAATCTATGTCCTCATGTCATAAGACCCTAGGAATCTGAGCAGTGCTCATTACGGAACAGACAATATAATAGGTATTGACACCTTGCAAAGTTTACAAAGAGAAGACCTGGCAAAATCCATCTAGTGAGAAAAGGGAAATAGAGACAATAAGTGAGATATCTTCAAGATGGATTTTCCTGCTCGATTTGACTCAATTAGCCCATTGTGCCAATCAAACATGTGCTACTTTGGCACACTAGCTAGCCGCCATTGTTGGTCCGAGGAGCCTGGTCAATTGTAATGATGTGAAATAAATATTCTTCTCCAGAGATGTCAAGGCAGCATTGTAATTTATTTCCAACCAAACTTCCTTATCCATCAGCTTTGCTGAGCTTAGAGTTAGGTCCTTTGTGGATATTCCTGATGGCACTGCTGGCATTAATCAGTAGACTATTCTGGCCAGAAAGCGGTGAGGTGGTTGGCAAGGAGAGACAAGCTAGCAGCTGATGCAGTGCAATCCTGGAAGGAGTTTCAGTGAGGTCTCTGATCCAGAAAGAAGCAACAGCAGCCACTGCAGCTTTGATTAAAAGTAAATGGCAGCGGTCCCAGCATGCTCATTTGAGCACACCCCTGCTACGGTGTACCGCACTAACTCAATCCTTCACTTTAAAAAAAAAAAAAAGAGTTTTAGAAATTAAAGCATGGACACTTTGTAAATTGGCCAATGCCATTTGAGCATTTTCAGTAGAATGACATGTTCTTGTGCTCATGGCTAGAAAAATAAGGATCTTTAAAAAAGTACCTTATTGTTGTTTTTAAGGCAGGAAATTTTAAAACTCTTTGGCCTTCTTTCTTATTCTACTGTAATGCCCAAAATCACTGTAATCCTGTGATTTCATGTAGACATTGATGCTTCTTTAAAGCAAGAAATTGTCAGAATAGCGTTGGTGTGATTAAAATAAAAGGCTTCTGGGAAAATGTATATTACTGTGAAAATGAACAGGACTCAGTACTTTATCCGCTCCTGAGTTCGCTGGGCTATTCAAAGCTTTCTAATTCATGGGGTATGAGCTCCCATTAGAGCCTAGAGCTGGGCTAAAGCTAAGGCTATTCAGTACTGCTCTTTTCTTTTTTAAGTTTATAGGGAACTGACAGGATCTCCTGGGTATCAAAATAATTACCCAGTGGCAAGTGCAATGACCTCAGGCTTATTCATAAGACCCCCTTTTTATGCATAATGAATGACCTGAATACATTAAATCATTAATACATTTACATATCACTGACAAAATGGTTCTAAGGCCCCCAGCGGATCTGGAAAATAGCACAAAGAGGTTTCGCTGCTGTGAGGTCAATTTCTGTGTCACACACATAAAGGTGTTAAACTGTTTAAGCCAATCCCCATAAATGGCATGTTAAAAGTTACACTTGTGCTGGTTTGTGTGTGTGAGGGGGGGGGTTTGATAAGCACTAATAAATCCAAAATATTTTTGCTTTCTCTTCACTTTGTTGTTGCATTAAAGGGGTCCAGGCACCTAATTTTTAAAACCCTTGACAACAAACAGATAAATGAGAATGATTTTAAAACGAGTATATTCAGACAAGTATAAAACTTTAGTAATTTAAAGCTATTCAAACATATATTGTATCAAAGGACAAATTTATTCACAAATAAGTGATGTAAAATGTAAAATTATATGGACAAAAAGTTGGACAAAGGAAAACATAAGACTAGTTTGTGCATATTTAACATCTCATTTCAAGTCCACACTTGCTATAATATATAGCACAATAACCTCCATTCTTCTGGGAAGATGTTCCACTAGATTTTGGAATGTACTTGTGAAGATTTGTGCTCATTCGGTCAAAGGGTGTTAGTAAAGTCAGGTACTGATGTAGCGTGAGAAGGCCATCCCAAAGGTGTTCAGTAGGGTCAGAACTCTATAGCAGACCACTCAAGATCTTCCACTACAACCCACGTAGAACATGTTTTAATGATGCTTGCTTAGTGCACAGATGCATGTCATGCTATAACATTTTTGGGTCTCCTATTTCATATGTAGGGAAAATGTAATGCTACTTTATCCAAAGATTTACAGTCATGGCTCTGGAGCAGCAATGGGGTTAAGGGCCTTGTTCTAGCACACAGAAGTGGTAGCTTGGTGTGGCTGGGATTTGAACTCATGACCTTTGTCTCCAAAGTCAAATACAAAGTCCAGTGTCTTAACCACTAAACTACCATCTTCTGACTCCTAGACATCCTACACATTTGTGTGTCTCCAAAGGTGTTCCAGTATGGCTTTCCATATATTGTACTCTTCATAACACAACACTCAATCTGGCATTATTAGGTAAGAAGCAGAATCATGGTTCAGTGGCTAGTATTTCCGCTTTATAGCTCCAGGGTCCCTGGTTTGATCCGGAGCTCAGTTTAGCAGCTCCTGTCACAAACCTGTCATTGGGAGCACACAGCCGAAGCTCTGTAAGTAGGTCTGGTTTACCATTCATATATTTCTGTGTTGCAGTTTTGTTCTTTTTTTTGTCTATTGCTTGGTCTCAGTATGCTGCTCGCGCATGCTTTAATCTTATTTACCTGGGGCACTGTTTTTTCTTCAGGTTTGATCCTAGTTCATAAATTCTATGCTGCACTAGTCTAATCAATCTATGCATAATTTACTGGTTTGCTTTAATGTTTTCCTATTGGTGAAGGAGCACAAAGGGGGTGTGTGGCATTCAGCTGATAGTGGCAGTTTCAAATCTATTTTGGTCCAAATATGCAAGTGCAAAAGGGCTGCCAAGCCTCCCAAGAGGCTCTCTCGTAGAGACATGAGAATAAAATGGTATTTTACTGACCTCAAGTGCCTCAAGCCTTGCCTCATCTCTTATCTCATGTTCACTACTTGTATCACCTGACTTAACATAAAGCCACCCCTCAAAGTAAAAGTGTTTAGCTCAAAGCTTTCTTTAGTTCTTTAAGTTTTATTTCTGGGTTTTGTGGCCCAGCTAGCTTTGTATTATGTTATTTTATTCTATTTAAGCTAACAGACTAATAAATTCTCATAGTTGGTACCCTAATAGTTGGACACAGAGAGAACATAAACAGGGCTTCCTTGGCCACCTCTCTATGCATGAAACACCTCAGGGAGCCACCGGTGTCCTGACTAGCAAACCAAAATATTCATAAATTACTACATTATTCATTCTTTGAGCATTAGTAGTACACAGAAGGCAGTATTACCTTAAGTAGCTTGGTAGCTTTTTGTTTTTTGTTTTTTTTCTTTTTTCCCCTACCGACTCATCCACCTAATCATCAAAGTGTAGCTCTTTAACAACCTCTGACTCAATAGCCAGGAGTGACAGTATGTTCAGTCTTCTGTGGAGCATATTAATTTGGCGTCTGTCTTTAATCTTCCCCATTAGGGGAAATGAACATTCCCTGGCTTCTCTTTCCTTTTTAAGTTCTCATTTCATTGACACACTTCGTGGAGGTTTACGGTTCATATTCGCATAGCTGGCTGCAACATTTCACACTGATTACATAGTCAAGCCTACAAATCTTCAATATTTGTGAATTCTGAAGCACACACAGTGGTGTTCATGTAGATGTTGTCAGTCATTAAATCACATTGTAGCAAAGTTTCTCATATTATTCTGGTCCATCAAAAAATTCTATTATTGTAGCACTGAGACCATATTGTGCCCACTGAAGGACCTCACATCACTCCATCAGAAGCTGATAAACAATGTGTATCAAACTTCTATAAAGGTCTCTTATATAAAAGTCTGAAACTGAATACAAAATTAAAAAGCATCACAGCTGAACCCAATTGAATAATACACTTTTTAGACTGTGTACACAGCCAGCACGTAGCCACTCATACAGAGTTCATTTGCATCAGTGAATAAAAAATTGTAAATTGCAAATCATTTTCTCCACTTTGTTATATACCGTTTGGTTGTTTATTTTTTTGATTGCTTTGCATTGAACTGTTAGTAGTGTTGGATGAAAAAAGTAAGATTTACATGGAGCTATTTAGAATAGTTTGTAGAGTAGAATTCCTCTCTCTCCTGGGGTCCATGATTACTGGTAATTTTACACCAAATTTTAATCCAGAATTCATATGTCTATCAAGTTTGTGTCTATGGATTTTTTTTTTTAACAAATACATTTAATATGCAAATAGAATTGAATTGAGTTCTTTCACACCAGGTTTAATATTAATTCATCTTAATCGTACATATTTTCCTTAATTTTGTGGATTTATTTTTTTTGGTTATTTTTTATTATTTTTTTGTTTGCATTTGGCAGGGGGCAGGGTATTATTCATCCAATATATTTGCCATTTTTAGTACAATCCCTTCCCCCTTTTACATGTTTTAATCAGAGATAGTTATTGCAGGATTAAACCCTGCCTTTGAGATTTTAATTAAACATTCATTTTCACTACCATCATTTTGACATCAGAACATATTGCCCTCATTTGACTTTGGGCCTGCTCCTCAGCATGTCCAAGTCCAGCATGATCCTCCTGCCTGAGGCAAACTCATCCTATTTGATCTCTCTTCCCTCGTTCTTTCTCTCTTTCTAATACTCTCTTTCTATCTATCTGCCTCTTGCTCTGTGTGTCTCTCTCTTTCTATTGTATGATAAATTTTTCTCAGCACCCTTTTTGTTCCCAAATAACAGTGTATTTGATATGGGCAATAACTCATACTAATGAACATATGCAACGTTCCTACAGTTAGAGTCAGAAGAGCATCAAACTGAAGTTGTTAGATTGCTTTCGGCAATGTTCTCTCTTTCTGTCTCTCTCTTTCTCTTTTTGTGTCTCTCTAACAGACTTTCATAAGGTATGAATTACAGAGGCTGAGCTAAAGGATAAAGATGATAGATGCAGTCAAACCAAGAGGCTGCTTAGCCTGAGATAATGTTTTAATTGTGTACTTTGCAGAAAATGCCAAGGACAAATGATTTTTTTTATCACAATGTTGACTGAGGTCAGGTGAAATTGTTTTCAACAAGTTAATATTTCACAAAAGATTTGGATCACTTCCTTCAAGCAACATTTTACTTTAAAAGATCCACATCATGTATAATTCACAATGCACAAAGCAGGCAGGTTCAATCTAATATTGTCATTCTCTCTGAGGAGTTTATAAAATCCATCTCCAGTGTGCTTCATTCCAAAACAATGAATAACTTTGATTAAACTTTCAGCAAAATATGACAAACTTTTTGAACTTCTTCATACAGAAAAAAACTCATTGAATTGTAAGGAGTGTGGGGTTTGAAAAAAAGGAAGAATTACATAGAGCTGTTTAGAAGAGTAGAGTTTAGCACCCCATTAGTGGTAATTTTACATGAAATTTTAATTTGATATTTTTTCTATTAAGCTTTGTTTTTATTTTGAACTTTTTTTAAACAAAATTACAGGTAATATACAAATAAAATTTAACTGAATTAAGTTCTATCCTTGATGTGATATGGTCCCTAGGAAAAATATATTAGAACTAGTTTTAATTTAAGATATTTTTTAAGACTTTCACACTAGCTTTAGGATTAATTTACATTAATGGTGCAGATTTGTGTTCAATTTAGTGGAAGAAAAACCTGCTGTACAGAAAGAAAGCTAATATACTGCTACATAGCCAATATAAGATTTCCAAACACATGTCTGTAATCTGGTTTAGCGCTTTTGCCAGTGGATAGGTCACATTACCATAAACAACTGAAAGCTTGTTTATTCAATGTTCTTTTAGTCTATACTTTATTGTTCTGCATTTTAAATAATAACACCTATATGATGTGCATGCAGTCTGTAGAAAAATGTAAATATTGGATTCAGACACAGCTAAAATAAAACAAATATATTATTCTATTTATAATTACCCCTTCTCCCCAGACATCTAATCTATATAGAGCTTTGCAAGTTCAACAGACCCAAAGCTCTATGTCGTGGCACTTCAAGTTTGTCTGCCGTTCCTCTAGCTACACTTTAGACTTGCCAGTCTTCATTACATTCACCTGTTTGCCATCTGTGGCCCTATTAGACCCACTTTATATACCAATTGTTTTCACTTAGGCTTTGCAAAGTTATTGTCCACAGCTTCCAAAAGATAGACTAAAAAGATTTCTGAGGAAACGATTTAAAGATGTTTAAGGCTGTCCTACTGCTGTTATTTGTCTGCTCTTTATTCAAGAGCTGGAATAATAATGTTGTGTAGCCTTACACATTTTTTTAAAAGGAGTGTACACTATATGGCTGACCATTTGTAGAAAACGGACTATTAGACTGATATCTACGCCTTCCTCAACTGTTGCCACAAAGCTGTAGACACAGAGACACACACTTATATAGAATATCAGTACATGTTGTTTATGTTACTTAACTAGCACAAAGAGACATAAACCAGTTCCAGAAGGACAATATTCATGTCCACAATGTCCATAAAGTCCTGGTTTGCCAAGGTTGGTGTGAAAGGAAACTAGCCTGCACAGAGCCCTGACCTCAACACCTCTAAACATCTTTGGGATTAATTGACTGTCCCCCAGGGCCTCCTCATCTGAAGGCACTAATAATCTTGGGTCTGAATGGACAAATCCCCACAATCATGTTTCAATTCTAGTAGAAAGCCTTTCCGGAAGAGTGGAGATTACTAGAGCAGAGAAAAAGAGGGATTAAATGGAAAGATGGGAAGGTGTTCACAAATGATAGGTGATGTAGTATCTGTCAATGAATCATTTGCAATTGAATAAATAGTTTGTTTATCATAATAAATTAATTTACCATGTAGGTGCTTTATCATAGATGTTGTGTCTTTCCAAGGAAACACTAGGTGTTAGGTAGAAATAAATTATATATATAATGTAAGTCCAAAACATGCATTCAAAATTCACTCCTAGGATCGACCATAACCAATCCACTAGTTCTTTAGAGAAAACCAGCAAACATTAGGAATGCCACATAGAGAGCAACCTAAGGGTAAGATTGAATCAGGACCTTGGATCTAAAATTCAGCGACACTATGCCAACATGCCACCCTATTTCTCTTAATCAAACATGGAACCAGTTGGCATTTCCTACTACTGTTTCATATGTAACTCTGAAATGTGTTTTCATCATAAGGATTTTATTCTGACAATAGAAACAAATACAACCTTAATTTATTGGATAGGGGGCCATAGCTGAACCATCTCCACAGCTTCGGCTTTCCATGGAACGAAAGTTTTGCTTGGATTCCTTGCTTTTAGGAATAACTCAAGTTTATCTGAATCGGTATGCTAGGTGTTTTTGTAACTGTACCATTTTAACTCTGTTACATGGGGTTGACAAGTAAGACCATTATAAAAGTCTATTAAAGACCCTCTTAACTCCTACCAGCTGCCTCATAGCAAGAATCTATTCTTGCAATAATGAATTAAATACTTCATGCTGAAGTGCATAGTGTTCTTATCTGCTCCACCTACTCCGAGCTAAATCAGTTTGGGCCCAGGACAGAACATTTGTGCGTTTCATGCATTATTCCTGACTTTTCACCCGTTGCCATGTTTGTCAAGATCATATGAAGGGTGGGAAAAAGGCAAAGAAAACATAAAGCCATCTTCCTCCTAATCATTTGTCTTCCAGCTGTGTTTTACCTTGAGTCCACCTGATTCATTCAGAAGCTAATGCCTTTTACCCTTGGTTGCCCTGTGGAGAAACACACTTGTTTCTGAGAAATCTGTCACTTGCAGTCAGCGGTATTTGCCAAAATGAATAACGGACATTTCACCACTTGGGTTTAATGGTAAATTAGCCACCAGTGAGATAGCTTTGTTTGTTGTTTTCACGTGCCTGCGAGACAGCATGAAAAACGGATTTGCTACCATGTGGTGCATTCTCACCTGACGAGCAATCTGTCCTACTGCCTAATGTGCCATGTGCCTTCAGGCTGGCTGGAATTGCAGCAAGCTTTTTGGTTTGTCCTCCACTGGAAAAATAAAATATAGCACACATGGCTGATATACAATAAACGTATAGACAGAATACATGTATATTACAACCTGGGAATGTCATGGCAAATGTGTACAAAATCCAAGGTACAAGGGTTATGTGGTTGTTTTGTGCTGGGTTTTCATGCAGTTATAAAGTGACGAAAAAAGTTTATGTCTTGGACCTTAACCACTTAATTTGTGTGTTGGCAGATTAAAATTGGATCACATTGACTCGTGTGATGATTTGTTGATGATGAAGTAGTGTCATTACCCTGCTCTGACAGTTAATAAAAAGTAAGTTACCATAGGCATCATATTTAAATTCTGTTGATTTATGGTGTAATATTGTACAATACTGTTCAATAACATGGTTATTCAAAATTCCTAATTAGTCATAGTTATCAAATATATATATATATATATATAACTATGCACTAAAGTGTAACAATCTATTAACTAGCTCTATATGTATTAGTTTAGTGTTCGAAATATTTGTAACTGTATTTTAATTTAATACGTTTCTAAAATTGTTATAATTACAGGACATATGATGGTGATCCTTTCTAATGCCACCTTCATCACCTGAGTTCATAGCTGTTAAAATTGATGTGCACCGGATTGTTATTGTTCTATCATACACATTTTTTTTTTTTCTTTTTAGAATGCTTTATTGATCCCATGGGAAAATTATTAATTCTGTGCATATCCCAGTGATGTAGGAGTGCAGGTCAGCCCTGATACATAGCGTTAAGGGCCTTGCTCAAGAGCCCCAAGAGTGGCAGCTTGGCACCTTCTGATCAGTAGCCCAAAGCCTTAACCAGTGAGCTACAATTTATTAATAGCCTAAATCACTACAAACTTAACTAGGCAGTTACTAAGGATGAATAGGACCCCAAAAAAAAGAATTATGCACTGACTGACATTCAGATTAATAAATATGCTGTGTCATGGTCCTGCAAGCATCATAACTGATGCTTGAAAGTAAAAACCTGCATTCTGTGTGATTCCAGCCAATGCACACCTTTAAATCAAAACATATGTCTCGCAAAATTTTATTTTGAAAAGATTGTTATTAATAGCTGTTTAGCTTGTAGATTTCCAGGAAGAAATGTAAATGCAAAGGAGGCACACAAGAGAATATAAAATAAACTTCCTATTCATTGTCACAAGTCTAGGGGTAAAAACAGCAACATTTTTTCCCTTTTTTCTTGTGCTTCTTCTCCCAGAGAGAGCCAGGTGAGTTGATTTCATTTGTGTTTCTCTTTTCTTTCAAGGTTAGTGATTAGAGATCACAAAAGAGCAAGGTAAGTGCGCAAGCACTAGATTAAGAGCTTAGTCCTCAGCATTAGAACTGCACCTTGGCTATTCCAACCACCAGACCCTTACTTAGGAGGTCAGAACATTTGAGACCGTTTTTAAAAAAAACCCATGTTATGTTTTGGGAACACAAATTGTTGTAATCTTCACCAACTAGCCAACTGTTTTCCATTGACATATAAGTGAAGCCATTTATTGGCTATTTAGAATTATAACCTAGACTCAAAATTGTCAATTATATATAAGAGGATTGGTCTTGATCAAGGTCAAGAGCTGTTAATGGTGTAGCATGTGGACATACTGTACACATGATTTTGGAGAAAAGTGCTTTGGTAGACAAATAGGTAAAGTAAAGTGCTTTCATGTCTGCTACTGAACAACAGATTTTCTAGAAACAATTTTATAAACCCAGGAATTGCATTTTTTTTTACTGTCATAGTTATAAGAATCAGATTAAACGTTGCTTACAAATAATATAAAATTATAAGCACTTGTTTTACAGACTTTTCCACATTAGCAAAAGTTTTGCAATATGCAAAAATACATTAAAGCATGCTTCATTTCTGTGATCTACAATAAGCACTATGTTTATGCCACAATGTAATTTAGCCCATATTTTTCTAGGACATGTGTAATATTCATTCAGAAAAAAGGGATTTGTGGAAATTCAGTAAGAATAAAACACCAAATTAAATTCTCTGATTTAAAACATACAGAAGATCTGGGCCCTTTATGCAATATACTGTATTGTTATTCAGCATCTTTCAATATGCACATTACATATGGACAATAGAATCGGATGCTTGGAATACATTTGTAACCCATTCATCATAGGTGTCAGCGAAGGAAATGACATAAATATGGATCCCAAGGCAAACGAAACTTTTTGAAACAATGTCACATTTGAACTCTTTGTAGATTAGCGTGCCAAAAACCTTCTTTCGGAGGCGACACAATATGCTTATTCAGTAACTGAACTGCCGGATTTACACCAGCAGACTTAATCGTGTGAAACGTGCATGTTTTTAGCATTCTCAATTCAGAAAAAACGTTGCACACAGGCCTAAAATGTCATAATGGAATAACACACAATAGTACAATATTTGTATTTGATTTCCTAAGGGAAGCTTATGAAGATTAATGTTTTTATTTTTCAAGCTGATATACTTCCTGCTCTTCTGTGTTTTTTCCTCATCATAATGTGATTTGCCCTATTCCTCTGGGTAGACAATGCCATTTAAAATATGCACCCACTTGCAAGCAAACAGGGCGCACCATTCATTCCATTCAAACTGAAGGCTTCTGTGTTCCTATATTGAAATTATTCATCTTGATAACCAGCCAATTTTGCTGTTATTTATATACTGGGTTTGTAGTTGTAATTCACTAAACAGTGTTTTGCAGTTTGTGCAAAAGGAAATAAGTTTAAGTAGATAAGAAAGAAGACTACTTGTTTGATTTCTGTGTTTCATCAGTAGTCCTGACACCACCCACTTGAAAAGTGCAACTATTCCACATTAGTAAGTCGTTCCGGTGAGTTTGTTTAGAATTCGTACGAACGCCTCCTCATGATTCATCTTCAGTAAGCACTAAATCCTAAGGGTTGCAACAGGTTTTAAGCCTATCCTGAGAATAATAGTGATGATGTGGGAATACACTCTGAATAAGATTTGTTTAATGATAAATCATTGTAAATGGTTACAAATAAAAAGAAGATTTAAATTATTGTTAATGGGGTTTTTTTAAGCCTGGAAATTAAATTTCATTCAGCTTTATCTTTATAGTGCTTTTAATGAAAATTTGCAGCTTTACAGAAATAAATAGATGGAGAATCTACATTTTAAATGGATAAATTATTCTCTAATAAGCAACGGTGGAGCGAGAAAAAACTTCCCTGAGATAAAATTAAGAAGAAGCCAGAAAAGAGTGTGTGAGACACTACATATTTATTCATTATAGATAGATAGATAGATAGATAGATAGATAGATAGATAGATAGATAGATAGATAGATAGATAGATAGATAGATCCGAATAAGTTCCTAATAAGTGCAATCCAAAGCCATTTTCATTGTTCCTAAGTGTAAACAATGATTATATAAATAAATGTAAATTATGATCAAATAAATAAAATATTCTGCCTCAGTGTGACAGAAACCTGATCCACACTTGCATGTGGCTGAAGATATAGAATATATTTCCTATATCTGACCATACGCTAAGAATGAGAATAGTGCGGCATCTTTCCGCAATGCATGCACATATTACTGTCATTGTCATCATCCATTGTTGGGAGTGCAGAAAAATAACAATGGAGGACAGAAACAGGGGTGACTATACACAGTGGAAGGATAGGGAATTTGTTGATTTACTTCATATTTGGAAGATTGATTCAAGCAAAGCTGGATGGAAACTGAAACTGAGTAGAGTAGTGAAATAATAAACTGAGAAACTGATGTGAGCCACATGTGAGCCACATTTTGACGTGCATTTATATTAAAGACAGATCTGGGTCATTTGCAGTTATGAATATTACAGACTGTCAAAACAGACAGACTCAATGCTCAAAAGCTGAGAAATGTGCAAAAAAAGCACGTAATGTGGACATAGCCTGGCAGTCAGATTTGTCATTCATTCGCTTTATCTTTTATGAACCTTTTTTTTTTTTTTTATCTTTTATGAACTTTTTTTTTTTTTTTTTTTTTTGGTTAGGGTGTATTTTTTGTACTGATGGCCCATTTTTTTTTATGTGGTGATCCAGAGCCCTTCCCTGGAACACTGGACGTGAGGTAGGAATCCATCCTCAATGGGACACCAGACCATCAAAAGGCATTACGAACATTGGAAAGCAGCATCAGCAATTCCAAATTTTTGGTGAGATAAAAATATCGAATAGAGAAAGCCCAGACAGACAAAAAAACAACTGATTTGTGACAAATTTGTACAGTTGTACATACAATGTAAAGTATATATTGCATATTATACATCTATAAATCTCTTTTTCTTTACACATATTGTGCCTTACATACATCTTGCACTTTAAATACATGTATGTATATACTGTATATCTATCTATCTATCTATCTATCTATCTATCTATCTATCTATCTATCTATCTATCTATCTATTTATGTTTTCCAGTCATTTATACCTCATCTTCACTTATCACCTAAATACACTCTCATTCTCTCTGGCATGAACATAACGTCACTGTCTCCAAATCAACAACAACAGCAAAAAAAAAAAAAAAAAAAAACATTTCCTAAAACACCAAATTAAAAAAAAAAAAAAAAAAAACATGGCATGAAACACCAAATGTGTCATTAAAGCCCCTCGGCGCATGGTGAAGTGACAGCCATGTCTCCAGCAGGCATGTGGAACTCAGCGAGCGAAAACCAGGATGCCCATCAGCTGCCTGCCATTAGTGCCCTGCAGCAGTGACTTGGACATGCCAGGCCATAAAGCCATTGTGGCTGGAAATGATAATGGCCCAGCTGTGCACTCATTACCCTGTTGCCTTGTCTGTACATAAACACACTTTTCCTTCATGTTTATGTAAGCTTTACCCCCTGTGGCAGATTCAGACAACAGCATGAGCCACCTATCATAGAGCCTCAGTTCTTAGAATGGCGTAGTTGAAAAAGTATAAAAAAGGACAGGTCAGTCTGGCATAATCATGCAGTTTACTCTATTGGTTAACATCACATGCTGCTCAAAATCGCAGGTTCATTTAAATGCTAATGCATATACAGTCATGCAGTGTATACGACAATTAAGGAGGCTTAACTCCAGCAGCCTTTTGGATAAATGCTGGCTCTGATGCATATGCCAGACAATCAGGAGGTATTACAGGTAATCATTAAAAGGAAGCAGCCAGATTAGATCACAAATGGTACAGCCACTGAAGTGATGAGCCTCCATGAGACCCATTCACCTCTGACTGCTTTATAACACCATTAGTAAATAAAAAAAATATAGGCTAGAATATTATTATAAGTGGTAGCAGAAGCAGTAGTAGTAAAACTTATGAAACATTTATTTTTTTTATTTAAAAGTGTCTAAGAATAGAAAATGCAGCTTGAAAAAAGGTAAAGTATATATGTGGTATTAAGCACATGGCTTAGCAACAGGTGATTGTGGCGTGCACAAGCGCCGACATCGATAAAAAGGAAAAAAAGCCAGAGCTAAAATTGGGCTTTAAACACCAAAAACGAGAAACAAGAAAAATTCAAACAGCTGCACAAAAGTAAAAATATTTGTACAATTTTTGAGTATTGATATTGTCAAGGTGTGTGTGTATATATATTACACATTTAGACTACAGTATATAATATATATATAGTAGAACATATAGTAGAATACAGTATACAATATACAGTAGAATATCACAGAAAAGTTGATTTATTTTAGTAATTCAATGCAAAAAGTGAAACTCATTATATAGATTCATTAGACACAGACTAATATTTTAATTGTTTATTTCTTTTTTTTTTATTTTAGCTTACATTAACAAAAACCCACAAATTGAATATTTAAAAAAAAAATGTATACTTCATAAGATCAATTAAAAAACATTTTAGTGAATTGTTGGCCTTTTTGGTCTCTTGTTTCTCATTTTCCTTCTGACAATACTCCATAAATTCTCTATGGGGTTCAGGTCTGGGGAGTTTTGACCTTGGACTTGATAAAACACAGTGGACCAACACTAGCAGATGACATGACTTCCCAAACCACAACTGACTGTGTAAACTTTACATTGGACCTCAAGCAACTTGGATTTCTTTGCCTCTTCTCTGTTGTTCCAGACTCTGGGACCTTGTATTCCAAAAAAAATTGCAAAATGTACTTGCCTTTCATCTGAAAAGACGACTTTGGTCGACTGAGCAACAGTCCAGTTTTTTTTGTCTTTTGCCCAGGTAAGACACCTCTGCTGCTGTGTCTGGTTCAGGAGCGGCTTGATACAAGTAATGCATCAGTTGTAGCTCATGAATACGTCTGTGTGTGTGGTGGCTCTTGAAGCGCTGACTCCAGCTGCAGTCCACTCTCTGAATGTCCCCTAAATTCTTGAATGGGCTTTGTTTCACCTTTCTCTACCACATTTTTTCCTTCCATTAAAATTTCCATTGATGTGCTTGGATACAGCATTCTGTAAATAGTCAGTTTCTTTAGCGATGGCCATTTGTGTCTCACCCTCCATGTGCAGTGTGTCAATGATCCTCTTCTATACAACCGTCAAGTCAGCAGTCTTCCCCCATGATTGTGTAGCCTGAACTAGACAGAGACACAGAGACTGAGGCTCAGGAAACCTTTGCGGGTGTTTGGATTCAATTAGCTGATTAAAGTGTGACACCATGAGTCTCCAATATTGAACTTTTTCACATTATTAAATTTTTCTGAGATAATGAATTTTGGGTTTTCATTAGCTGTAAGCCATAATCATCAAAATTAAAAGAAATAAACACTTTAAATAGATCAGTCTATAATATACAAGATTCACTTTTTGTATTGAAATACAAAAATAAAATAAAATCAAAAATATGAAACTAAACCAAAATAAATCAACTTTTAAATGATATTATAATTTATTGAGATGCACCTGTATGTGTGTGTGTGTATATATATATATATATTATATATATATATATATATTTACGTAAATCATACAAAAATTAAATATCTAAAACATAATTAGCAAGGCATTCAATAATAAAAGCTAGTTAAATACTATAGTATTTAATGTAGAGTTGTTGCATTATACAAAGTAATAATTAAGGACTAATAAAGGATCACATGGTGACCTGGGACCCACAGTAAAAAACATATATAGTGTCATTCTATAGCCAGTACATGTATTATCTCAAGCTAGAGAAGCATGTAATCATATCTCTCCACTGCTCACAGACCTTTCGTTTGAGACTCTAGAGTACTCTATAAAGAAAAAAGGAGCTGATTTCTATTCATGTTTCTGTAGCATCTCCTCCTTATCTCTTATTCTTGCTGCCAAAACCAGGTAGGAGCAAACCCTTTCATGCTACCCCACAAGTGTATCCTTTATACCAAGCTGCAGAAAGCCTGCCTCCAGGGTACTTCCTGTATTCCTGTCGACATAAAACACATCATTGCGTGCTTAACCTTCTCATAAAATGTATCCAACTGTATTTTGCCCATTTGTGCAGAGGTGCAGAACCACACAGGGACTGAGGAATGGCACCAAGACATACTTCTGCTCAGCCACACTGGAGGGGGTAAACTGTAAGTTACTCTCGCTAAATCCATTCGCTGCACATGAAAATGTTTTGGTAATTATCTATGCTTTATCAGAACTGAAAACAGAAGGCCCCTGACTGAGCAGTGTGCTATCAAATAATCACAATAATTAATGATGTCAATTAAGTGAGCAAATACTGCATTTAATATTGTCTGCTACTGAAAAATGTGTTCACACTGGAAGCTCCACCCCAGCAATAATAATATTAAAGCTCAATATAATAGCAATGATACCAAATGTCACTAATTGGAGCTTGGTCATTTTTAAAGCAGAGATTAGAAAGTATTTCATATTTTATTTTGGTTCTTCCTATAAACAAAAGGACATAAATCTTTTCTTCCGCATGCCATGCAATCATGGTGTATAACATCATTACATGGGCATTATTCTGATTTGCAGTGTGATTTTTTTACTGGCAAAATTGCAAGACGACAAATGATGCGACAAATTCTGGACAGAACTCTAAGCCTATTGGTAAACTGTTAAGGTGTAGCCTGTATTTGACGATGTGCATTGACATATATAGAAAAAACATGGAAATGCTTAGAGGTTAGTGAATGATTAGCTCAATTCTTATTTTGTGAAAAAGCTTGAGAAAAATAACAATATTCACAGATGATAGATAGATAGATAGATAGATAGATAGATAGATAGATAGATAGATAGATAGATAGATAGATAGATAGATACTGACAACGTGCTTTACTATGCCTCCGATTTATCATGGACAGCGAGTTAGAACAAATAGGAACCGTGAAATTCTGCATGAAACTGGGCAAATCTGCCTCAGAGACGTGTGATGTGACACACGTTTGACATACGGCGATGCTGCAATGAGTCGTTCGAGGTGTTTTGAGTCACGCCTGAGGTTCAAGAGCTGAAGAACATCACTGAAAGATGACAAGAGATCAGGAAGACCTTCAACAAACGAAACCCCCGAAAGTGTCGAACCATTCAGCAACTTGTGCATCACAAACATTGAAGAACAATTTAAATTATCTCACTTCTGCACCCACCCTACTCATCAGATCTGGCTCCTGTGGATTTCGCCCTCTTCCTAAAGAAGGTCCTCAAAGGACGCTGTTTTGAGACCATCGTGGAGATCCAGCGCGAATCGCAGATGGAGCTTGACACACTTCGAAAAGAAGTTTCCCAGGACATATTCTGGTAGTGGCAGGAATGCTGGGGGCACTGTATTGTTGTGCAAGGGGACTATTTTGAACGTATAGTGTCTAAAATGCAAGAAGCTAAACATGACTGTCAATCTGCCTCGGACTGGGGCTCCAGGCAAGATCTCACCTCGTGGGGTCTCAATGATCCTAAGGAAGGTGAGAAATCAGCCCAGAACTACACGAGAGGAGCTGGTCAATGACCTGAAAAAAGCTGAGAGCAACGTTTCCAAGGTTATTGTTAATAATACACTAAGACGTCATGGTTTGCATGGCACGGAAGGTTCCCCTGCTTATATATATATCCCATGATATCTCATTATGGTACCCTAAAACTTCACTCAACTTCTCTAAGCTCAATGTTTTATAAAGGTATTTCAGATGCATATTTTTCTCAAATAGCTGGTTAGGCGTCTTCAGCCCTGCATTTATCAACACTGTGTATTTGTGCTAAACATTTCATTCCTAATAGTGCTTGTTTACTTTCTGTTGTGAGAGCAAAAAATGCTTGCAAAGCTAAACCACCCTAATTATATTGCTATTTATATTGAAATTCTAGCTTGTTTTCAGCCACATTAGCAGATCTGTGATAACAGCAGCTGATTTCCATAACTCCCCCACAAATGTATGAATGTGAATAATCACGCCGTAGGCTGAAGAGAGAGCTGGCCAGGCTTAAATTGATTTCCTGCTGATTTCACACCAGTGGACTTTCCTTAGGTTTGAAAACTGAAGTGCAAGCGCAATGTGCGTTGATCAATTCAGTCCGTGTAGAATTAAATGTAATGGGGCAATATCTCAAAAGCCATTCTTCATAAGATTTGGATTGTTGTCAGAGATTTATAATAATTGCTAAGTATTACAGAAGGCCACAGCAAAGATGATAAGCATTGATTTTCTTTAGTCTATTATAGTTCATGGCAGTGTTTTCTATAACAGTAAAAGAAAGAAAAAAGAAAAAATGGGTATGTTTCTTGATGCATAAAAGGATTTTTACAGCTCTTAACACTACATACTGTGTAGGAGATTTGAGTGATATTATGTGTTAACCCTGGGCAGGTTACAAATGCTTCTTAGCATTTACATTAGTATTGTATGATGCAAAGGATTAGAAAAATATATATACATTTCTTTATATATAGCTTTTATCCTTACCCACCTATTTGCATAATGCATCTTAATGCAAAGATCCCACCACATTTTTCATTCTCCATGTCATATTATTTTTAGAGCCTAAGAGAGAATCAACGCCTAAATGCCCTTGATTTTCCACCCAGCACTCCTCGTTTTTATTGAACACTGAACATTGAAATCGAGACTAATGTTGTGCTAAAGGTTTAGCCAAAAATCTAGTCATCGATCTCAAGGTCTAGCTATCAAAATGAACAGAGACCTTTCAACATTTTGGAAAACATGTGCTGAGCCAGATGTCCACTATCATATGGCACCTAACAACCAGGGAGTATTCCTTTTAGAAACATCAAGCCAGCAGATTTCACCTTTTTGAACTGTTTTCAGTCATTTCCCAAAAGTTGTTCATTCACAGAAAAAAAAAATGAAAACACTTATATCCCTGAACCATGCATGATCAAAACATCAAGACACTTCGACCTGCGTAATTTCCGCATGGCATTTATTTACTTTCCAGCTTTTTGAAATGTTGTGTCAATGACTAAAAATGTATTATCGTTTTTGAAAGCCAACATTGTCCCAGTCCACACTGTGACATGAAAACACAGTTTTCAAATGTATCCACTTTGGAGAGTTTTTGTTGACTGAAGACAGTCTCAGTGTGGATGGAATGCCAAAACAGAGTGAAAAATATGCCCTCTTCTACATACTGTCTTTTTGGGGTGCTAGTGGTTAATTTATAAATGTATACATTAAGCCTTATTAAAACTGCATGCTAACTGAAATGCATAGTAGCTCGTTAAGCAAAATGATTTCTTTTATAAGTTAAATGATGAATCTTAAAAAAAAATACTTGAGTAATATTTAATAAACTATAATCTCTTCAATTTGTACATTTAGTAATATGGAAAAACTGTCAGAAGCTTTTGATTCCAGGATGTTAAGCTGTCATCTTCTTGTCCCTAAACCCCAGCAGCAAGGCAAAGCAACATCTGTTCATTCTGAGGAGACTTTAAAACTTTGGGATGAACACAGCAAACATGATCAGATTTGTTTTTTTGTTTCGTTTTTTTGTTTTTTTGACAATTGAAAAAGAAATGTCCAGAATTCTGCATCACCATGTGCTTGGCAATCAGACTGCCTGAAGTGAGAAGTAAATTGAAAATGATTCACACAAATCTCCATCAACTCCAACCCAACTGCTTTTCAAAAATTTAAGAACCCAGTCTATAAAGGCGAACCCAGCTTATGCCCTGTTCTCCTGCCTGTCTTCAAGCAAATGCTTCTAAGGTGAATCGCTGCGTGCACCTCCCTGCTCTCCGAGTGCTTCTTCCCTCATAAAGATCCTCTTAAGCAGCTGTTATCTCCCTGCATCATTACACTGATTCTCTCAATGGAACTGCAAACGCGCTGTTCGGTTACATATTTCTAAACTTGTATATTCTATTTTTATACAACTGTTAGTTCTAGTCCACTAATTTGATTGGTTGAACAGCGTTCCAAGATTGCTTGAATTTCCCAATAATCGCATTTGGGACATTTCACTCTGCTTGTCTGTGTTCGTCACAAAATATTCCACTTTTTAGTTCAAAACGATTACTACAGTAGTCTTATTGACATTATTAGTGTAAATGTGTCCATTTTAATGGAAGCCCTTTTAACTAGAACATATCAACATGGACTAAACAGCCAGCAAACCAACAACCTATAAAATGATTCTGGCTTAATTGGGATAATTGGGTATTTCTGGGTAGTGGAGCAAAAATAAATGGAACATTTAGCCACATTATGTAAACATTTTTACTTTTTCAATTGTAATATCTTGTCTATAGATCTGTGTTTACAAGCAAGATTAGCCTTTTGTAATTTTGAATATTGGTATACTGAGTTCCAGCATTGCAACATTTTTGCTCAGGCAATATCAAATTCATATTTACATGCTACAAACATTCTGATACACTCTTTGACACATCACGCCTAAACAATACCATTCCTAACTTGTGTGTAATTGTCTCATGTTGTTATTTTATATGTTTTCTTTCCAAACATTATGTTGTATTTACTTTATTTCAGCCTAAGGAGCATGTCACTGGGGCAAGAATTGTAGATACAGTTTATTCTATAGACATGTACACTGAAATAAAAAAAAAGTGTTGGATGAAAAAGTAATCAATGATGTCAATGATGTAACATCACATGCACTCAAAGCATGCCCATTAATGATGGGAAGCTCAGATCATTTTCAGTGGCTTGATTCTTTGAATCTTTATCAAAATGAACAAATCTTTTTTTTTTTTTTTGTCATTTAGTTTGTTTTTGATCACCTTGAAATGAAACGACTTGGATCGGAAAATTTATGAGATCAACCACTTAATTCTGTTTCCTGTGTAATGCACTAAAAAGTGTCTATGGCAGTCATGTGCTAAAAGAATGAATGACTCGTTCCAGAAGAGTGGAAAGGTAAAAGACTAAATTTTGTTTTCTGTACATCACCTATGGAGACTTTGCGATGCTTTGCTCATGCATGTCCAGTAGAAAATGAACGAATCACTCTTTAAGACTACTCGAGTCATATTAAAGACTCATTCAAAATCATCCCATCACTAATGCTCCTTAAAGGTTAGAGCTGGATGGTGTTATGTACATCTAAATCCCATCGGTATACATTAACACACTTGTATTATGGATTAACATCTATCACTATGAGAATAAGTAGTTTCTCTCAGAAGACAAGCTTCATGGGTGTCCAGTGTAAATGCTATGTTGATAATGTTATAATGCCTCAAGTCGGTTGACCTTTCTGTCATGCTCCCTGGAAACCTTTCCTAGGCTTTTCCTCATTAAAAGTTTGATATGTGTAAAGGACAGCGGATTAATCATCTTAGAGTGGCTGTAACACCACATTTTGAACACTGACTTGCTGTGATTACAACCAAAAAACATGCTGTCAAATTATCCAGAGTCATGAATTAATGACTCGTCAAAAAGAAAATTGCTCTTTAGGTACACCCCTGCAGAAGTGATTTATTTAAACACGGGAGCATCTAGTTACAGGATCTCTCGTACACATGACCCTTGCTTAATTATGCCACATTGTTGTTTCGGGGAAGATCGCATTACAGTCATCCACCTACAGCTTCCTGTATTTTAATTAGAGACAGCCTCCTAGAGGAGCTGGTAAGCCTGCTTTCATGATCCCACTCTGCTTCCTTTGCTTTCTTGCAGCCTAATAATGATAACTGCCAGAGCCACATGCATTCATTGTGAATCCCAATCATTTTGAATAAGCCCTCTTTCCTCCTATCTAATCTTTTAAGACAGATGTGGCTCCCCTCATAAGGTGCAAGGTGGAACATTTCATGCATTCATGCAGAGACCCCTAAACAGTGTTAGCACAAGTGTAAGGAGGAGGGAGGAGGGTGAAAACAGCAAGCCTTGTGGGCTGCTGTGTAATTAAGAGCACTAATTGTGACGGCTGTTGCCGTATTGACAAAGGACAGAAGCCGTGCTCTGGGCAGGTCTCCTGTGGCTGGGGACACTGAAGAGTCCAGATGGAGGACTTGGGTACAAAGTCGCAAATATGGAGGAGTTTATTGCTTTCAAAAATATGGATTATCAAGTGCACCTGTGCAGGCCTCTATTCAAATAAAATTTAGGGCTGTAATGGTGTGCAAAATCCTTTCCAATGAGTCTTTAAGATTTCTTTTTAAAGCCTGCTGTGTCCTAAAGAAAGGTGTCTATTTATAACAATTTCCAACAAACACAGCTATGCTAATCTAAAATGGTAAACAACCAAAAATAGCTTTCTGGATATAACTTAAGCTGTTGTTACTAAAAAGCCATGAATGAAAATTTGGCCTCCCTATAGGCCAGTTAATAAGAGGATCAAGTTTCATTCAAAGTCCAACACATTTGTGTGGACTGGTAGCTGCCAAAACCAAGATCCCAAACCTGAGGTCTGTACATACGTTCTGCCACTGCACAAAGCTCATTTGTCAGCCATTTGTCGCCTGGCCACAGCTAAAGGAGACAAAGCTCTGTTAGCCAAGCAACAGACAGGCCAATACATTACTCATCTGCTTAGGGAATGATTCCGAAGCCATCAGGGCCCTAATTTTGTAGAGCCGTATTTAACTGGCACAGCTATGAAGCCTGACTTCACAGCATCCTCCACCCCGAGCAAGAGGGCACAGGAGTGATAAAAGCAGGCTACTTCCAAAAATATGCTTAACAAACATCAAAGGTGTCTGCGTCATAAGATCCTTCGGGTAATAAGGGAATTAATATGACCAAGAAATAATGGGGAGGATTATTTATTCTCTGCTTGTACCACAAGTCACCATCGTTTTGAGATTTTTCAGGTTGAAGGCCAAATGAGGGGAATGGTTTGTGTCTTAGGGCATGAAATATGTCATTTAGGGTTATGTATGCTGAAAAAGCTAAACTTATTTATTGTTCAGAATTATAGCAAATAGCAAAAGTCAAACTAAGATGTACCAAGTGTAAGATGAATTACCTCAAACCATAAAAATAGCACCTGATAAAATATGATAGAATTTATTATCTTTAATATATTAATATTAGTGAAAGATTACACAAGTGAGCACATGATGCAGTTTTTAAATGAAGGTTTTTATTATTGAGGGAGAAACAAAATCCAAAACTACATGGCTCTGTGTGAAAAAGTGTTTGCCCCCTAAACCTAATAACTGGTTGGGCCACCCTTAGCAGCAACAACTGCAATCAAGCGTTTGCTATAACTTTGCAACGAGTGTACTCAGGAGGAATCCTGGTCCACTCATCTATGCTGAAATTTTGTAATTCAGCCACATTGGTGGGTTGTCTCATATGTGTCTGATCCTGGAATTTAGTTGCTTAACAGTTATGGGTGTCCTTTGTTGTCTTTTTCATAAGAAATTGGAATTGGGTTGTATTTTAAAGCATTTTGTGTTTCACATCCACTATTTGCTTTTGTTCACATCTACAGAATACAGCACACTTCTTCAGTGCTCCTGCTTTGTCCCCTGAGTCAGATCACATGGCTGAATTGGTTTGCTTCATCAAGTTTTCAGGGGGGGACCTTTTCTTGCTATATATATATTGATAAAAGGTCACAGAGGTCAGATGATTTGAACCAGCTAAACTCATCTAGGTTTGCACAAAACAATCCAAAACACCACAGGGGCACCTTATTTCTGAACAATGATTTGTTAAATAATATATTTTTAGTCCTACACACCTTTCAGGATTTTTTGGCGGGTGATTTAATTGTGCGAACAAAACCAATTAGCAAAAAGATCTAAATGATCGACTTGTCTAGGTCAAAAATATATAACAGTTAGCATCACAAATTGATCTAATAACCAGTGAAATGGTTTGTGGCTTCGCAGTTTTTTTCTATAGAGTCCAATGTAGTGATTAGCTGTGGAAACTCCAGCAGTCACCCCCTGCAGTAGCTGTAGGTCTCCAGTGGAAAACTGACCAATTACTGAGTGACCACCAACCTTCCCAGTGACCACTGCACATTTATTATGTGAGGATTGAACGGGGAGAGGATGAAGAAAAAGAAAAGAATATGGGCTTCTGGGTTATCTGACCAATTACTTGGATGCTGGGGGGGTTAGTGCCTGAAGAATGGCTTATTATGAGTACAGACACAATAGCGAGGCAGTGTATCAACAGCTCATCCATTTGCCAAGCGGGCTATGCCCTGATGTCTTCGAGACCTGAATGGTTTTGACCATTTTTCAGCCTAGGCCATAAACCACCAATGGGCAGAACTGAGAAACCTGGTCCACAGGGGGAACAGACAACTCCATATGGAGCACCCAGTACAATAGAGACAATAAAGATGAACATTTAAGAAAAATAAATTTTTTAAATAGTGTGTAAGAAACCACCTGGTGCAATTTCTCTAAACACAAATATAAGTGTTTTAAAAATGATAAGCCCATTGTCCTTCTATCCTAATGACATACACTATGGGAGAATATATTAACCCATGTACTTTATACAACAAGTAATTTTAATAAACTTAACACTTGCAAGATTTATAGATTTTTTTTGTGTATATATATAGTAATGCATTACAGTAAATATACAATTACCAATTTGAACCAACAAGGCAATAAATATGTTTATGATTGTTAACCAAAATGTAGGTCTGAAAATAAAAAGCAATTCAGTAATTTATAAATATTTAGGAACAAACTTCAATTTGTTATATGTATAGATTTTCATGCCACATTTATAAAACATTAATCTCTTGGGCAGTTATGTGCAATAATTTCAGTTCAATAGTAAAAACTATTCTTGTTTCATGTGCAAAAACTTATATATAACTATCATTGTGATCTTCTGTGTTTTACTGCTGCTACACATTTCATTTTATTTTACTTAATATATGACTTAATATGTATATTTCATTTAAATGTTCATTTCCTTATGGGATCGATAAAGTATTCGGATTCTGGCTGCTTGAATTGTTCATTTATTAAACCAATACAATCATTTGATATCTTGGCAGGGACATTTAGTTTCTGTCAGTGACATACCTTGATATGTTTTATTGTTCCATTGTTTAGCCACCAAAGTTTAATGTTAACAGAATGCATCGCATTATTAATTCATTTTGTCACTTAATTAACAATCGCAATATACGTAATTTCGTGATTATGAAGTATTTCAGTACGTTGTTTAGTTTTTAGGAGAACCTCATCTCAGCTCATGTGAGAACTTCGAGACCTCAAATTAAATCCTGTTCTATTCTTAGCAGGAGCAGCAGACTATAATGCAAGTATCTAGACTACAGCATTGATGCGGGAGCTCTTTGAAGCTCCCAACACAGCAGAAATAACCTTAAATCTTCCTGCTAATCGCTTCACTGGCTGGAGTAATCAGACAAAAGCATAAAACCCTCTGGAGGGAGTAAGGCAAGACTAGTAATGAGAAAGAGCAACATCCTAATGCAAGAGGATGAACACACTAATTCGATTCAAACAGACAGTAGTGTCATTACTGGCTGAGTAATGAACCCCTTGGCTTTTTGCCGCTTTATCTCTCACATTTTTTCTATACGCGTTTTTCCGTCTCTCAGTGCATAATCCCGAACCCGAACGGTTATCGAACGTGAACAGGCTTCCGTTCTATGACCTTATAGCCCATTAATCCACCAGATAGTATAGCGAGGGAGCAAAGGCAAACAGTCTCGAATGTAATCGTTAAGAACGGCCGAAGAAGGACACAACTGATTAGGACGAATCTCCCTTACATTCCGGTCCCGGTTGACCGTTTCTTGCTCCGTGGAAAATTCATAACACACAAAGGTGTTAAACACAATCCTTGGGAAAAAAAGATGGGTGCCGGGGTGATCCTTGATGTTGTTTATGTTGTTTTCCTGCTCAATGGTTCGCACTGTAATGCTGATGTGGTGAACGCAGTGCAGCTTGATATTGCTGCGAATTGCACGCTGAGTGGATTATGTTATCTCAGCTTCCTATCCTTAGCTTAGATGCACTCAGCATTCCTGCCTGCTCATCTCTGACTGAGTGAACATTCGTCGCTGAAAAGCCAGATCTCTGTGTAACAACAATTTCCCCTGGAACCTTTGCAGTCAAAGGGCCACAGCTTACCTGGATTCTGTCAACCGGCACATATTTTGTATGGAAGCTCCATTTTTTAACATCGGAATACTCAAGTACAAGTTATTACTCATAAATACACCCACTTTGACCCTATAATCTGGAATCAAGTGTTACTGAGAATTATGTAGCTATTCGGAACACTCTAATATTAACAGATCCACTGGAAGGTCTGCTTCTGTCCCTTTTCCTCAAATACTCATCCTACTTAAAACTTTCAGCACTCCTGCTTCCTGTTAAGGCAGGGAATGTTTTAAGTTTATTTACGTGAAAAAAAAAATCTTTCCATATTTAAAACTGGCATAAGAAAAGTACATTGTGTTGTGCCACTGGAGCCAAATTCCTAACAAACCTTATAGCCTTCAAACATGGCTGCTTTGGACACCAACTCCCAAAACACACACACATTCCTCCTCTGACTGCTTAATGATTAATCAAAGGTGTGTCCTACTACACCCACAGACACATACGCACGATTTAAAATGTATTCGTTCAGGAAAATAACGCAACATGATATACTCACTGAATCTTTGAAAAGATGTAATATTTCGGTTGCTGAACTGTTGCTAGACCCGGTTTCTATCTCATTTGCTTCAATCTACTCAATTTTGCCTGTTTTCGACCTTGTTTTGGATTACCGTTTTGGATTTGTCTGCCCTGATGACTAATTCAATCTCTCTGTTAACCTGGATTTGCATCTGTTTTGCATTCCTTGCATGACACACACTTAATAGCAGTGAACTTCTCTGTAAAAAATGCTCAAACATTTTAAACAAGATGCTGGGTTTATCTTATTGGATGCAGACCAGTGCAGAAGGACTGGATATTAAATTATTGAAAGTTTCCACAACATCTGTCAGAGCAGCAACCAGAACATTTAGAAATCATTTATTTATTTATTCAAAGTGTTCAAATACATTTTTCTGAATGAATTTACTGGAACCTTTTCACTTAAGTTTTTGTTGACATACATTTTTTTTTGTGTATGTGTGTAGTTGATATGTTTTGATGGAAGTCCTTAGAGACAATGCATTATATTTATGTTTTCTCAGCATAATTTGCAGGCGATCAAAAAAGTTGCTTTCTCGTGAATTTGACATAACAGATGTTGTTTTCTCATTCTCACGACCTAATTTCCTCGTGATCACATCATAACCAGTTGGGTTTTTTTCGTGATCATAGCTTAATTTTCTCGTGATCTCATCATAACGAGAGTTGTTTTCTCGTTATTACGACTAAATTTTCTTGCGAAAACAAAAGTTATGTTTCCTCGTGATCTCGACCTAATCTCAGGACACGAGAAAATCTTGTGCTTTGTGAATGTTTCTGATGTATATCATGGATTATGCACTGGCGTCTGAAATCTCTATCAAAGCAAGTCCTAGATCAAAGTTAAAGTGAATGATATCATCTATGATTCTGTGTTTTTACAAGAAAACAAGAAAGAAAGAATATTATAATGCACAGCATCTTAGGACTTCAGTAAGATTTTATTGTAGTGAAAAAATATTGCTGGATTCTTGTCATATTTTTTGTCCAAAGTTAATGCTGACATTTAACATTAAAAACCTGTATGTATGCAAGTCATCATTTCCACAGGAAACATCAGAGAAGCAGTTGTAAACGTACTATATCTAAAAATGTACGGTATTTTAGTATATGCACCCTGCACTTAGATGCCTAAACAATTTATTCTCACTTACAGAACACTTCTGTGTAAATGTAAAGTTTTGTTTTTTTTAATCCCCTTAAAGATGGATACCAATAATCCCCCTGATCTCCTTACTGTGCTTTGTACATATCCCAAAGCTCTGCCAATGTTGTTTTTGCACCCCTTAAGTCAACATGCTATAGGACACGAAGTAATCGATCTGCCCTGTGATATATTTCTTAACAAATGCCGATAATAGCAGCAGTAGTGGTATCTCAGTAGGGAGGAAAAAAGTTGCTGAGTTTAACCCAGTGCATCTCCTTTTGTCCCTCCCTCATAGTCCTTCAGTCATTAAAACGGGCCCACCACTTTTTTCCCTCTTCCCTTCTCTCTACTCAGTCATGCTGATCGATTGCTTTAGCAGCCACCTCAGCCAAAATCCACCGTTCCAGAGGTTCGATAACTGGCACTGTGTCCGTTTTTTTTTTTTGTGTACCATCACTCAGGGGACACATTCACAAACATAGGCAGAAATACTGTGTGTTTTAGTAAAAGGTTTACAAAAGAAATTGTGAATCCACCTTACAAAAGACATTATCACGGGGTCTGATATTGGGGGAAAATAAATGAAAAATGAAAGCTTTTAAGTAATAAAAAAATCAATAAATACTAAACTGGTTTCACTCAAAAATCTATAAATGCTAAACGCTTTACACTCTCTTGTCCAGCTTCTTCTTAATATGTACAAACTCTTTTCTGCACCCTCGGGAGATACACTCACCCTTGTTGCCAGGATAACAAATACTGAAATTCATTTTGACTGATTTCCTATTTATTAATAAACTTACATTTATATTTCTGTAAGTCAAATAAAAATAAGAAAAATAGTAAGAAACGTAAGATACGAGGCTTGTATAGCTTGTATAAGCATAACATTATGACCACCTGCCTAATTCTGTATAATACCTGCCTGACACTTTTAGAACCAGCATTACCTTCGTCAGCAATTTGAGTTACAGTAGCTTATCTGTTGGATCGGACCACACTGGCCAGCATTCAATTAATTTTTATTTGTTTAGCGCTTTTAACAATGGGGGCGACTTTGCGACTTTACTCCCCATACGCGTTAATGAGCCTTGGCCACCCTGTCGCCGGGTTCACCACTGTTCCTTCCTTGAACCACTTTTAATATACTGACCACTGTAAACAGGAAACAACCCACAAGAACTGCAGTTTTGGAGATGCTCTGGCCAAGTCGTCTAGACATCACAAATTGTCAAACTCACTCAAAGGACAAAATGTTCACTTACTGCCTAATATATCCCACCCACTAACAGGTGCCATGATGAAGAGATAATCAGTGTTATTCACTTCACTGGTCATAATGTTATAATGTCATAATGTTATGCCAGATTGGTGTATCTTATATATCTAAGCCACTGCATACAGTAGATAAAGGTTCAGCCTTTCTTTTGGGACCTAGTTATGTTAGTTGTCACCCAAATGCAAGACATTCTTCCACTCTACCACTTCTCTTTCTCCCTGTCTGTATATTTGTGTCTGTCTCTCTCTCTCTCTCTCTCTCTCTTTTATTTAATTATCTGTACTCCAAGATCAAAATGAGAGCAGACACCATGGTAACCAGTTGGCAAGCAGAAGTGCAGTTCTTTCATGTGCTCTCTGATCATGACTGCATGCAATAAATCTGAGTGGATGGACTGGAAGAGAAAGAGAGAGAGAGAGAGAGAGAGAGACAGACAGACAGACAGACAGACAGACAGACAGACAGACAGACACAAATATACAGACAGGGAGAAAAAGAAGTGGTAAAGTGGTAAAAAGAGGGAGAGAATGACAGAGAGAGAGAAAGAGAGAGAGAGAGAGACAGACAGACAGACAGACACAAATGTACAGACCGGGAGAAAGAGAAGTGGTAGAGTGGTAGAGAGAGGGAGAGAATGACTGAGAGAATGACTGAGAGAGAGAGAGAGAGAGAGAGAGAGAGAGAGAGAGAGAGAGAGAGAGAGAGAGAGAGAGAGAGCAAGCACCTGTTAAAATGCAGCAGGACTTTTAAACCTGCCAGGTTATTAATGCCGTTTAGCATGGCCTCTAGGTGGCCATCGTCTCCTTCGTCTCCTTTCTGCCACTGACTAAAGCACAACATCTACCCACGGCCGATGACTCAGTGCTATTCAGGTCCGACCTCCAGCTGAGCCGCAACAGAAACAGCGTCAACTGCTGTTTCTCGACCTGCAAACCAGAACGCCTCTCACCATCTCACACTGATCCAAGAGACACCCCTCTGCTCACTAATCCCATCCCATCTCCGTGGGCCAAATATGATTCGTTCTTCGCTAGTCTTTGTTTGTTTTCTTCTCTCACCACCAGCATCGAGGTTGATGATATATCAGTAATAGATGTAGAAGTATGTGATTACTTTGCAATGGAATTTAAATAAGAAAGCAGGGCAAAGGAGAAGCGATGCCTTCTCACCTCCTTTACTGAATGATGAAAAGCATTTTATTCAGCTTTTTACAGAAAGCTGTCACAGTCACACGTTATCACGTTCCTCACTGGCAACATGATGTATCAATGAAGAGAACTCAACTATAGAACATTTTCTGTAACCATGTTGTGCTGTGGTATCCCTGGTTCATGTCCATTGTGGCATAAAAGTTGTTGTTTTTTTGTTTGTTTGTTTTTAACTGGGCAAAAAAAAAAAAAACCAGAAGGAAATCGTGTTTTTAGTGTCAGTGACTCTACAGTTCAACAGGAGTCGCAGCAACATCTAGTGGAAGGAAACAGAAGGACAAAGAAAGCAAGATGCTACAAAGCCCATGCCAACTGGGAGAACTTAGTTAGGTCTTCTTATTAAAGAACATACAGCCAAGCCTTGAAAAGACGAGACGTCTGAAACTCTCCAGACAGGATAACACAAAAACAGTTGCTTCACACCAGTCAAACTGGCAGTGTAATTCAAAAGGCGTCTATGTTTATTTGTTTTGTTTTATTTCTTCCTCATTATATTGTACAATCATTTAATATCCCGGTGGTATTGTGCTATTGAATTTAAACCAAGCACTTCACAATTGATGAATACATAAAAAAACAAAAGAAATACATCAAAAGGGATTCCATTGTTCAAGAGTGGAGATATTTCTTGAGATTTTATGCCTCTGAAAGGACCAATAAAATGCTGCAAAGCCATAGTTACTACATTTGATACACTGTTAAAAGCAACATCGGCAATAAAATAATATCACCGAACTCTGTGGCAAACACGTTGATGAGGCCCCTGGTTCTCAAAAATGGGGTTGGCGCAAACCCAAATGTTCATGAGCTATAGCCAGAGGGTCTGTTTTTTAAAAAAAAATGCTGTTACATTGGTGAAAATAGCAAAACACCTTTATGAAAGTAATTATATTTTATTGAGTTCCCTACCTTTATTAGTCTGCTCGGACTGGTTCCTTGAATCGAATGGGTTCAATCAAAAAAAGTAAAAAAAAAACGAGAAGTGTTAAAATGAAAAAGTCTAGGCGCTATAATAAATAGCCAAACTATAACACATAATATGTGAGTTATACAATTGAATATAGTGAGTCTAATATTTAGGTATTTAAATATGTAGGAGGAGTCTACAAAAAGTTAAATAGTAAAATGGGGCTTTTGCAAAAAGCAAAAAAAAAAAAATTCAAAAGAAGAATCAGAAATTCAGAGTAAGAAAAAAGAAATGAGAATGATGGAGGCTGAAATTGAGTATGAGTGAATGAGGATGAGAGGGATTAAAATCTGATGGAAAAAGTAAGCAAATGCAAGAGACAGAGCAGAAGAGTCCTGTTTAGGTTTTAGCTGTGAGATATCCAGTAGAGAAAGCAGACAGACAGTATGGCGCACTGACTCGGAGCTCATATAGTGCTGATCCTTGGGCAAACACAGAGCAAGCGCCACTATAAATCGGGTCTGGGCCGGCCTGTGCAAGATTGCATCGTTGGCTTGTCTCAGAGGAGCAGGAGACTGCACAAATACAATCACTACTGCTCAATCATTGCCACTGTTCAGCCCGCCTAATGCCCTCACCCACTTCCACTGACTGGAGAGTTTAGTTGGTTCTTTTTTCCTGACTACTGTTTGGGTATTATGGGCAGCCAAGCATCAAATCTGATATAATTTCGACAATCATTACAATTTGAAGTTTACCATCTGATAACGCCACATAGAGTGAAGATTGAGAATTCGCATCGCAGCACCACAAAACTGCCCCACCCAGGCCCTTGAGCAATACAGGAAGCCCTCAGTTGTATAAAAGAATATCTGGAGTCTGGATTAGAGTATCTGCCAAATGCCATAAATACCATGTAAATGCATTTGAATCCATTTCAGTAGACTCACAATGTGACTTTTTTTGAAAGAAAAGGCTTTACATCTGCCATGTTAATCCATAGTCTACATGACTGTCAGGACACGCCTTTATTTTTTTCTTTATTTATTTTACAGATATTAGCTGCTGAATGGAAACATGGAGGTTCAACTATAGCACTTTGGAACTTTCACAAGACAAAGACTGAGAAATATAACACACATTGATCAGGTTAAGACAAATGGAAATGGAAATATATATAAACACTTTAGTTTGCAAACTTTCTTAGTATTTTTATACAGTATCGTACAGCTCTAAACTGCTGTTATAGCTTTTATAGCCTACTTTAAAACTCATTAATTATTTCTGTGGTACACTCAAGCAAATATATAGAATATAGACTGTTTTATTACATACACTACAAGTAGACTTACATCAGTATACATCAGTATTTCTTCTAATAGTGTTGCACATGAACTAATGGTTCATTTCACACAGAAATACACTGCAGATGTGAGAAAGAAAACACTGGTACGGTTTACAGGTCTGATGACATCCAAGTCCATACACACATATGTCAGTGTTACTATAGAAACGATTAAAATAAGTACCTCTTACTTGCAGCATCACAATGACAAAGTAACAAGAAACTGTGTGTGTGTCAGATATCACTGTTTCTTCATAATCACTAGCATTATAAAAAAAAATGAAATATAATTGAAACGTTTGTGTCCCCTTGATTTGTGATATTACTATTTTATGAAAGTGTCATCATTATAATGACCTCAAAACTCGTTGTGTGTTCCCTGAGAAGTTCTTAATCCTCTCAGTTGTGATATTCCTCTCAGCAGGTCTTCAGTAACTCTGATTGAACTAATCCACTGCATCTTTCAGATCAGGTTTCATGACACAGAGTCTTGGGATAAAACTACAAACTACGTGTTGCCTTTTTAAAACTAAATCCGGGTTCATTTGAATTCTCAATATTTGTATTAAAAAAAAACTGTAGTAGAAGTTGAGGTATGTTTTTTTACTGAATTTTACTTATTTTACACTATATACATAATATACACTGATTACACATAACATAATGACCACCTGCCTCATATTGTGTTGGTCCTCCTTTGCTGCTAAAACAGTCCAGACCTATCGAGCATTAACAGCATACTTCTTCAGCTTTTTGGTCTACAGGAGCTTGTCTGTTTGATCGGACCACACTGGCCAGCCTTGGTCACCCATGACCCTGTCACCGGTTCACCACTGTTCCTTCCTTTGACCACTGCAGATTAGAAACAGCCCACAAGATCTGCAGTTTTGGAGCGGCTCTGACCAAGTCGTCTAGACATCACAATTTGGCATAACTCGCTCAAATCCTTACACTTGCCCATTTTTCCTGCTTCTAACACATCAACTTTGAGGACAAAATGTTCACTTGCTGTCTAATATATTCCACCCACTAACAGGTGCCTTGATGAAGTGTTATTTAGTCATCAGTCATAACTTTATCATGTCATAATGTTATGCCCAGTCAGTGTTTATACATACTGTACATACATACACTCAATGGATAATGCTTGTGGACACCTAACCATAAAATTCTATGTGCTTTTTTTGAACATCCAATTCCACATTTATTCCCCATTTTCTCTTATAATAACCACCACACTTCTGGAAAGATGTTTCACTACATTTTAAAGTGTGGTTGAGGAGATTTGTGCTCATTTAGCCACAAAGACATTAGTAAAGTCAGGTACTCATGTAGCTTGAGGAGGTCTAGGGTGCAGTGGGTATTCTACAATGTTGCTTTGATCACCAGCATCATGCAGATGTTAAAAAAAAAAAAAAAGCTGTGTAAAAAGAAATAAAAAAAACCCACCTAAAACAATTACTTACCCGCCCAAACTAAAGTCTTGATGTCATCATGGTCCTGATGGGAGACATGGTGCATGGCTGAAACTGTCACTCACTGTCCTAGAGACTATAGGGAAATTTTAGTATAGTCTCAAAACACTAAACGCAGTGCATCTGGGCAGAGACTCACTGGAGTGTTATTATCTTGAATAAGTCACACCTGCTCAATATAATAGACACTTTCAACTAATTGGAAAATGCCATGTCTGGCCAAAAATGCTTTAATGTCTTCACAGGAAAACCTTTCCCTATGTGCCATATTCTTTGCATCACACCTGTAGGGTGACTTTGTTACTCAAAAGATATTTTTTATAGAGAGAAAAATGTGACATTTCAAAGCTAAGAGAAATGTGCTTGTTTGAGGAGATGTGAATGTCAGAACGAAACACAGCCTGACTTGATAAACATACAAGGAAAATCATTTCTATTAAAAGCAATATGATTCTCAGTAATCGTTCCTCGTCAGCCCACAGAAACAAATTTGGCAATGCAATAAACAAAAATGGCAAAGACCACCCGCAGCTCTGACGAAGTCTGGGTGTCTACATCAACGCTGTTAGGAAACGATGGGACTTTTTTTGGAAGAGACACATTTTGTCTCATGGGAATCTCATGCTCATCTCATGGGAATAAAATAGTAGATGATTAAATGAAAACTGATTTAGACCATTTCTCTCTAAACCTTCTATCTGCAAATTCATGTTTCCTTTAAAAAAAAAACTAGCTACATGAGCTACAGGTAAATTACCCATCAGCCACTGCATGTCACATGACTTAGAAACAAGTCACTGATCATGCACACCTATTACTTTTCAGACTTAATTAGCACATGTTTAATTCTCAACTTCACAATCTATTACACGTTTGTCTTCCCATGCATAATTTGATGGTTATGTCTTGATCTGAATTTAAATCCACTTCCTGTTGGTTACATGGCATTACATATCATGCAGTATGTTTAAGAGAATCAGGTAGGACAAAATATGATTTTTATACAAACGAAAGGAAAGGCTAAATGAAAGATTTGCACCAAAGACATCAAGTGAATTGTCAAAGAATCCAGATCTCCAGACAACACTTACAGCTCTTAATAAGTCACACTGCCTCTGCACATTCCCCAGAATGCAAATGCTACATGGACATACATATACTATTCTGACAAAACATTTATGGACACGAAAAAATCTTCTATGTGCTTTTTGAAAAACAATTTCCACAGTATGTCCCAATTTGCTGTTAAAATAACCCCCACTCTTATTGAAAGGTTTGTGCTTATTCAGACACAAGGAGAGTCAGGTACTGATGTAGGCAGTGGTGGACAGTAAGTAAATGTAATTCACTTCTGTATTTAAGTAACTTCTCTGCGTATCTGTACTTTACTGAAGTATTTTCAATTAGAAAATTAACTTCACTACATTTCAAGGTCAAACACAGTGCAACCTCGATACTCATGGGGGTTACGTTCATTTACCCTTACGAGTAACAAAAAATCTCAAGGTTTTGATGGTTCCTTTTTCAAGAGAAATTGTACATGTACTGTGAATTGAACAAAAATTCAGAATTACTTGTCATAATTATTTTATTTACTACTTTAAATGAATAATACAATTAAAAAAAATAGTTTTTCAAACATTTTTGTTATTTAATAGTACAAACTCTGTTTTGAATTGTTACTCCGAACTTTCTAGCCACTTGTGGTTTCTCACAAACTATCCGATTTTTACTCTTAGTCCAGTTCCAAATAAAAAGTCGCGAACAATTGAGGTCGAGAGTGTCAAGGTTGTGAGTATCGAGGTTCCACTGTATCTTTCTTTTTACTCAACTACAATCAATAAAAGCTTAACTTTTCAATCACGCAGCAAGCAACCAATCAGGGGGTAGTTTAAACACCAAACCCCCGATCGTCAGTTGTTTTGATTGCCGCATGGTGGTCTCTACTTAGCACCAATGTACAGTTCAGCGTCAGTTCAACAGCAAGCAGAACATTTTGAGAGCAATTAATAATGGAAGAATCTCCTGACTCAAACTTGCCAAAACACTGTGGCCTTGTTTAAATAATTTTTTGAAGTAGTTGAAAAGAAGGTTTTGGGCTGAGAGTAACAGAGTCTTTTCACATAAACCGAGTTGATTAAGCAAAGAGTATTGTGACAAAAATGATAATAGGAACATTATAGCCATAATTAATCATCAGGTGAAAGTTTAAGTTAAGATTCACCTTTACTGAAATAATAGTTTCCCTGGTGTATCTCTAATTTAACTCAAGTACATGGTTTGTGTACTTGGTCCAACACTGGCTGTAGTGTAAGGAGGTGTTTAATAGGGTTGAGGGCCGAGCTCTATAGCAGGCTACTCAAGATCTACCACTCCAATGCACATAAACCAAGGAGCTCTGGGCATTGTCATGCTGGAACAAGCTTCTTGTTATTAAATACATTTCTGTTTATATTGTAAATTCCTTTCTATTTTATTTCCTTTTACTGCAGTTCAATTCTACCTTTTATTTTGCAAATTCACTTTTATATTTGTATTCTTTACATTTTTATCCATTTTTTTTCCTATTCTAGTTTATTAGAGGAATCGTGCATGTAGGATGTTTTGGAGACAAGGCAAGAATCACCTTTCTTGCCTTGTCTCCAAAACATCCTACATGCACTAGATTGAGATGGTTTGGACATGTGCAGAGGAGGGACATGGGTTATATCAATAGAAGAATGCTGAGGATGGAGCCACCAGAAAGGAGGAAAAGAGGAAGACCAAGGAGGAGGTTTATGGATGTGGTGAGGGAAGACATGCAGGTAGTTGGGTTGAAAGAGGCAGATGTAGAGGACAGGGGGGTATGGAGACAGATAATACGCTTTGGTGACCCCCTAATAGGAGAAGTCGAAAGAAGAAGAAGAAGATTGTTATGGTTCGGGAAACCATACTCTCAGAACCATAAAATCAACTAACACCAATCAAAGAGTCAGTCAATTCTAGGATACCTGACATCTGACACAAGTTCTGACACTTTCAGAGCTAAATCACCCAAACAGAAAGCTTGAGGTAGTGCAAGTGGAAATTAAATACAACCCAAGCCCTTTCTGGTTGTAAAGTCTAAGTGCACTGTCTACAACTTCATGCGAGTATGATTCGGTAACCCTTAAGGAGGTCCAGTTGAACTTCCACTTAAAGTTTATATTCCGAATGGAAGGAACATTGATTCTGTCAGAGAAATAAAAAATAAAATAAAAAACACTGCCGGTATATTTTAGAGGTTTATGTCCAGTATACTTTGAAGAGTTTTATCACTAGGCTAACCTTGAGCAAAATATTTTTATCACTCATTTAACACATGATGTATAAATGTACGTAATGTAGCTCCCCCATTGTTTTAGACACAGACAAATCCTGGACTAAAAGTTAATGGTGGATTTTACTGCAGAAACCTGGGTGACAGTGCAATTTATACCAGGACTAGAAATAATCTGTGTCTGCAAAAAGAGCCCATAGGGCAAATGGCAGTCTTTTAGAAGCTATAAATCTGAGGCCTTTTCCTCGACACCCGCAATTTATATCCTGTTCAAAAAGAATGGGCGAGAGAGCCATCTTGTGGTTATGAAGACGAGCACTGGGATGAACTTGAACATTACCTCATGCACTTTCTGGAATGATTTGTCGATTTATTTCATGTATCATCAATTGGTTAGGTTTAGCATTTTGATGTGATCTCAGATATGTGAAAAAATTAACTCAGACCCAGTTAAAATGGTGCACAATTGTATACAATGGTTTGAGCACCTCTATTGATTATCTCACTAAGATTAATTTAGGGTTTATTTTATTGATTTGTTTTACTTTAGGCCTAGAACTTAAGGCTTGCTACCCATTTTTAGCTGCAATTTTCTGTCACAGGTAAAAACCTGTGGAAAAAATACACTAGTAATGCCTGTGGGATCGCTTTGACCAAGAAAAAAGTAGTTTTAGGTTACTACAGGACAGACTAATACAGGAAAATATATGCACTGGGATACTGGCAATTATTTCTATTAAGCTGAAGTGGTCAGGAGCAATAATAATAATATCCATACCGCCCCCCCCACCCACCCCCCCACCCCTCCTCAACATCTGATTCTTTCAAATCAACCACCTGCATGTTTTTTCTTACCACATCCATAAACCTCCTCCTTGGTCATCCTTTTTTCCTCCTGCCTGGCTCCATCTTTAGCATTCTTCTACCGATATACCCCATGTGGTCTGCACATGTCCAAACCATCTCAATCGCGCCTCCCTCACCTTGCCTCCAAACATCCTACTGTACATGCTCTGTCTCTCTAATAAACTCATTTCTAATTCTGTCCATCCTCGTTACTCACAATAAAAATCTCAACTCTCTCAGCTCTGCTACCTCGAGCTCTGCCTCCAGTCAATCCCACTGCCTCTGAACCATACAAAATAGCAGGTCTCACCACAGTTCTATAAACATTCCCTTTCATTCTGGCAGATACTCTTCTATCACAAATCACTCCTGCCACTCTTCTCCACCCACTCCACCCTGCCTGCACTCATTTCTTTACTTCTCTAACACCCTCTCAATTACTTTGCACTGTCGACCCCAGGTACCTGAACTCCTCCACCTTCACCACCTCTTCTCCCTGCAACCGCACCACTTCACTGCCCTTCCTCTCATTCACACACATGTACTCTGTCTTACTCCTACTGACTTTCATTCCCCTTCTCTCCAGCATGTACCTCCACCTCTCCAGGCTCTTCTCAACCTGCTCCCTACTCTCACCACAAATCACAATATCATCCGCAAACATCATAGTCCAGGGAGACTCCTGTCTGACCTCATCCATCAAGTTGTCTATCACCACTGCAAACAGGAAAGGGCTCAAAGACGATCCTTGATGCAGTCCAATGTCGACCTTGAACCAGTTTGTCATTCCAACTGCACACTTCACTGCTGTCACACTGTCCTCATGCATGTCCTGCACCACCATCACATACTTCTCTGACACACCTGACTTCCTCATACAATACCAAAACTCCTCTCTTGGCACCCTGTCGTATGTTTTCTTTAAATCCACAAACACATAATGCAACTTCTTCTGACCTTCTCTATAATTCTTATCAACATCCTCACTGTTGTTTACAGATGGTCACCTCTTCTCTTAGCCTGGCTTCCACTACTCTTTCCTTCATGGTGTGACTGATCAACTTCACCTGTAGTTACTGCCAGTCTGCACATCTCCATTATTGTTAAATAATAATAATAATAATAATAATAATAATAATAATAATAATCCTAATACAATAGTACTATATTATTATAAATTGTGTCTGAATAATCTGACCCTTTTTTGCTTCTTGGATGTTTTACTTGAAGTTCTCATCACTCGAAAACCCCTTGATGCTATGACTGCAATTAATAATTGATAATTTCCTATAATAAAATAGAACTGCAATTGTTACAATTTTGCACACAAGTCAGCATCAATGAACTTCACAGTCGATTTCTAACTATAATGAATTTCCTGCTAACATATTTGCACTTACTGGGTTTTAGAAAAAAGTTATAAAAAGGAAAATTTCTATATTTGCACTATCCAGTGTCACCCTTATGAGGACAAGTTCTCTTTTGAGTATGCATCCTCTAAAGATTTCTTTCTCATTGTGGATCAGGGAGTTTTGCACATTAGCTACTTTGTGACAGTACATGTGATCAAAAGCACTACACAAATAAAATGGCATTGAATTTAAATAAAATTAAATACAGTACCTTAAACTGGATTGAATTGCACTGATATACATTATTTTGTTTTTGATGCATATGCTTGATTTGATTATTCTGATAAATAAATAATTAAATAATTAAATAGCTCTCCTGGTTGTTTTCTTTTTCCAGACACGTCTGGAATTTTTTTGTATCCATTTTGAAGGACATTTTTAAATAATTCAGTGTTACAAGTGCTCTGACTTCTAAAGAAGACGTGGTGTGAAAAACAAGTGGTCTGAAAGCTCGATCGATGGTAAAACGTCCATGTAGACCGATCTTTCTTTTAAGTTCACATCAGTCGTGAGCAACAAAAAGAATTGAGGATATTTGCATGAGTTCGAAGAAGGACCTGCACTTTTAAATAGGTTTTTGGAACAGCTACATAAAACTGCAACCAAGATTGCAAACTTCCATTTGAGTCACAGTAAACAGTGGGCAAAATGAAATTATACAAGTTAAGTTTTAATCTAGTCCAATTTTTTAAATTGCAATAAAAAAAAACTGGTGGTAAAACTGACCTGTTTACTGCTCCTCCTCCTCTGAAAATGTTCATAAAGCAAGCATAGGGCTAGAAAGTTGACTAAATAAATAGAACAGCATCTTATTTCTGTCTAAACATTGTTAAAATGTTTATCAATCAGTTTAAAATTAAGTTGATTTGAGTTCCTGCAACTATGAATAATCCTCCATTGATATAAATAAGGATTTCTTAACTGACTGATGTTTGAAGATGAGGGTGATCTTTTTATTTCACTGTATGATGAATATTCTGACTGTCTAAAACTATAGGTTTTAAATAGGTTTCTTCAATCTTCTCACCTGTATCCTGTGTAATGTAAGAAATAAACCATACACTGATGGCTTTCAAAGATGCTCCCATTGACATCCCTAGTACAAGGTGAGTTGGACAATAAATCGTCTTATGATCTCCCAAAGGTTATGACTTTGTGTGTGTGTGTGTGTGTGTGTGTGTGTGTGTGTGTGTGTGTGTGTGTGCATGCCCTGGAAGAAGCTTCCCAGCATCTGGACACCCCATCAGACACAGAACTCTTAGCATGGAGAAATTCTCCAGGTGACCCCTACATCGCATCTCATGTGCCCCCAACCATAGAGTTTCTGTAACTAGAGCTTGACCTGTCTCTCTGGAGACAGTGCTAATTTACTGTGGATATCGTTCACTGTGGCCTACATTTCTGAAAAGCCTCCTGCCATGTGTCTGGGGAGCAAGTGAAATGGCTTTTCCACATCTTTTCCATGTCTGATTAGTTACTATAACCATATGCCTAGGAATGTTTCGGTACAAAGAGTTCAAGATGGGGTTTTTTTTCACCAAACACCGAAATAGCCTGGGGTTGTTACCATCTTCAGATCAACTTGGACAACATTTTTAAATCTTCAGTATCTCAGGAATACTAAATGACAAGTAGGATAACAATCTGTCTGGGATGCCAATCTACTGTAGTGTAGATCTCCCACACGCATGTACAGGTTCCACACCTAGGGATTTTTATAACAGCCTGTCCTTCTAATGCAACAGTGGGAGGCAACTAGAGAACCCATAGGAAACTCAAACTGACACAGGGAATATGTAAAATTGTACCAGACAGTAATTTGAGCTCAGGAACAAACCAGAAACCCTTGAGCTGTTAAATGACAACAATACCCACTGCACCACCATACATCCAGTTTTCACAGAATATTCTGGAACAGTAAGCATGAGCATTTCCATTCTAGCCCATTACAAGGCATCAGACAAACCCTAACATGCTCATTCACACCTCTCAAGATTTAAGTAGCAATTCGTCCGTAAATCACAGGAAGCTAAAAAATTGAAAGGAAGCTCACATGGAAGCTCATATATGCAAAACTCTACATAGACAGTTACCACAGCTCTGGATTTAAAAAGGACGCTGTAGCTTTGAAAAGCAATGTTTTAACTCCATGCCTTGAACTTAAACTGTATCTTGTTCAGAGTTGTGGCATATCCTGGGAAAAGTAAAAAGAAGAAAAAAAGAAAAAATCGGTAATACATTCAGTACATTGAAGGCAATTCTTTTATTTCTATTAGAAAGATAATGTTTTTTTTATTATTATTATTTTTTATTTCATTGTCTTTCTGTTTCCTTTCTTAGCTGCACCAAATATGTGAACCTTTAATTATTAAGTGAGAAACCTTTATTTCTTAGTGACTTATAAAATTTTGAGCAAATCAATATCAACATCTAAAAGATCTAATTCAAGTGTCCCAGGCCAAGACTTCCAAATGTGAAACATAACATAAATCAAACATGCTTCTATAAAAGTCTGGGAAAAAAACACCAAAAAAAACATGCACATTTCACATGTCTGTTTCAGCCTCATAGATTACTTGCATATGCGTGCATGCATCTGATTGCATCCATACATGGACACAAGACCATAAATAAAAAAAAACATTACAGGTCCCTACAGCCTCATGTTTTATCAGATCTGCTCCTACACACAGTTATAAAAACTTTGCATCTATAATATGTACAAAACGGAAAAAATATTTTTTTTGGTTACACCAAGTGTTTTTAAACTGTTATTAGATTTCTACAGTAAACATGAATGAGCTTCATGACCTCTTTGTGACAGTCAGCTTTGGAGGATATTAGCAAAATCTATGTGCAAGAACTGGCTTGCAGGCCATTTTGCATTGGAATGTATATACACAGCTTGCTTGCTTTTTGAGCCAAATGGTAAAAAATAATCATTATTTGTCTCAAAAAAGCTGGAGGGAGTGTCTGTAGCATTGAACATAAAATAAGTTTAAAACTTAATCAAACTTCCTGTGTAAGAATAATGCAAAATTAGGTTGAAAATATAAAGAAATACACTGTTAGATCTCCTTGTAGCAATGCTTTATAACTAGCAATACAATCAACAAACAATATAAAACTTCTTGATCTATCCGAATAATTACAGAAGCTTATGAGTATGTTTGTGTTAGTTGTGTGTGAGTTAAGCTAGGGACAAAGCTACTTCTAGCCATCCAATTGTTTGTGCATGGTTGTCAAAATGTCATGCCTTGGCATGGGTCATGTCTGCATGTAAACCACTGCTGATCAAAAGAGCACAATTTATTTGTGTACACAGCTTTCCTGTTGAAGGAGTGACATATGCTGGAGAATTTGTGTGCATGTACATGCTTGTAACAGGGCCTGGCGTATGTGGTTTTCTATGTGTGCACTTGCATAAGGCCATGAGACAGTGGTTATTACAAACTGCTTGGTGTTTCTTGCAAAACCGCACACAGACCCAAACATCTTGATAAATTGACATGCTACCCTGTGATATAATAGTTTATAAATAAATCAATTATGTCGGAATATTTGGCAGAAACACTGAATAACTAGTTTTAGTGTAGTAGTATTTAATCATACAATAAGTAAAAAAATAAGTGTTTAGAGGCTTTTTACATTTCTTTTTGATCGTTTTTTTCTTTTTTGGAGGGATTTGATTTTTGTATATAAATAAAATAATAATAAAGATTATTAAGCAAGGTCTTGAAATACAGTATAGAACTTTGTATAAACCAATCCAGGCTTAAAAGTGCTGACTCTAACCAAGTGCCCTGTGTACAATAAGCAGTTCAAGTCTAGAGAAAGGAATTTATCCAGTCCTAATGGGAAGGTCTCTCAAATCACATTTCCATTCCCATTTGATTTTTTTTACAGTTTTTCCAGTGTAGAACAAAACACCTAGTGCATTTTCAGAGCAAGCAAACAGCTTCTGAAAACAGAGGATAATCGACTACAGGAAGCCTGGGTGAATGTTTTCCATGATCAGGACATGTGTGTCCACTGAGGAGATGTTGAACAGATGGTTGCCAGATTAGTTCTGCTATAAGAGTTAAAGCCTAGGCACGCTACCTTATCGCTGTTCACAATTAAAAATAATATATGTGTCAGTATGAATCAAAGTAAAATTCTGTAATAAGTTCACATTCACAAACTACTTTTTTTTGGTTGGCTCAGAAGATCCAAAGTTCTTTTAAAGAAATTTTAGCAGTGCCAGGTGTGAGCTTTTATTCAATACTTACAACACAATTATTCATACTTTTTCCCTTAAATGAAGTGGAAACATGGTGCTATAATCACTTGGGAAACTGGATTAGTTTAATGAACAAAAAATACCATTTTGGACCACAGCAGGTTCAAAAATATTGGTTTAATGCTCCACCAACTATTGACATTGAAGCAAGATGGGTTACAAAACATTACAATAGTGATACACAAACAATATACCAGCAAGTAAGGTTTCTATGTAATTATAAATTCCACTGAGGAATGCGTTATTGTGTTATTTTTAATCTGTGCCACAGTCTGGAACGAGTTCAATTTTATTGTGGAGAATAATGGTAAAAATAATGTTGGAAGACGTTTGTCCTCTAGCTCTAACATAAGGAAGGAAGTTAGATTAAAATAACTTTAGTGATATGACACCCCTGTGCTACCAGGATAGCATTTTATTAGTATTGAGGATTATGATATTTAAATTCTTTCAGTTAATAGACCCCAACGGTGTCTGTAGCATTTAGTAATGGCCCTGTGGTGCAGTATGTGGCAGACATGGCTGTAAGTTATACATGAACACCTCAATGGATTATATTTGGTTGCCTTGCCTATCAAATCTGATTTTAGGTACTCTGATTTATGTCGAAGGTTGTTCATAGGCTCTCCCCTTGTGTCCACTGACTGTAAGTTTCTTCTAGGTTTTCTGGTTACTTTCCATAAACCCCCTGTCTATAAACATGCATGTAGTATACAAAAAATAAAAGAAATAATCTGTTTATGGGGTCCCTACTACACTGTGGGATATTCTGTTCCCTTGGTAAAATGTACTGTGATTTGCTATACATAATGAAGAATGACTTGGAAATCTTGGCAAAGAGCAAAGAATGTAACCTGTATATCAAATACATTTGAAATATTTCAACATACTAGTATGGGAATATTGTTTTTTTAGTCTTTTCTAAGAATTCTTCCTATACTATTTGACAATGATTATTGTCATAAGCATGTATTTAATGTTTCTCGTTAAAATGTTTTATGGGGACCAAACAGTAATTTGCTTGAACTTCACTTCAGTGGTTGAGATAAATGCAAACGAGAGCCATAATTCAGTTTAAGAACGCCGTACATTTACACTCATCAAAGCAAAGCCTCCTGGGAGTAAACCAAGAGCATCTGACTTTGATTATTAAAATCAATAAAAAAAATATGTTGTGTTGATAAGACCACATATCTCAACATCTTATAACGTAACCTAGAGTTTGTGTTCCACAATTAAAGCACCAGAAGGTTTTACAGCATGTCACAGTACAGAGGTTTCCTCTCCGTCTCCTGGTAAAATTCATTGCTCTTTGCTAACAAGGAAAATAAAACACACATGCTCTCTCCCGCATGTTTCCCTCGACGATTACATTTTATCTCGAACATGTATATACCTCACGATGCCTCTCCAGATCTTAAATCGCTCTGCCTAATGTCAACAAAGCATTTGGACACAGGTCTGGGTGCCAAGCATGACATGGACTCTTCTTGCTTTCTGTCTTGCTCTTCTGGCTTTCACTGTTTTTATCTCCATGCATTATGCAGCTGCTTCAGTTCTTTCTGATGTCCTGTCGTGCTTTTGGCCATCTTCCACTACCCTGCTGAAAAATGTCAGGTAGCTGCACTGACCTACCACTATCTAATGAAGCCTTTTCCTGTGTGTTTGATGTTCTCTTGGCGCTGGCATTCTATATCTGTCAGCAGGTCTCTGAAAACTTTGATTACACATATTTCAAAGCTCTCTAAGATTCATCCTCGTGGTCTAACAAGATGTAGCCCTGAGCTGGAATCAATGCTTGGCCAGTCTACAGCAAATGCCAGCTAGTCCTTTCAACAACTGATTATAAGCATGCCTTGTCATGATCATGACTCTACTACTGAATCAACATCACTTCAAGTTTAAATACTGTAATGTAGTGAAAATACTCTATAATAGGTTAAAATAACACATGATAGAATCTATTAGTAAAGGATTGGAAAGGAAGCCATTCCAGCACTGATTGCCAGGTTTGATATTGTCAGTTACTCTCTGACTGCAAATGCATTCATTGAAACATTAAAATGCTGTTTTAATTAAATTTAATGTTTCAGAACAAGTGTATATACATAATAAATAAATAAATAAATACATTTTAATTTCACTATTGTCATGGTATAAAACTTAATGTTTTTTTTAATATATCAGTATATATCCTGGATTTCACATGTACATTTTCATATTTCTATGATTCTTAAAACATATGTATAAGGGGAGGTGGTAGCTTAGTGTTTAAGGCATTGGACTTTGGATTTGAAGGTCTTGAGTTGAAATCTCAGCCACAGCAAGCCAACACCTCTGGGCCCCTGAGCAAGACCCCTCAAACCCATAGCTGGTCAGAAGTATAAATGAGATAAATGTTTCTTTGGATGCCAAATGCCATAAATGTAAATGTCCACTGGAACTACTTTTATATTTAGTAATAAGTAATTTACTATAAAGCTTCCCTTGGTTCCCATTGCTGTTAAAACAAAGCAATATTCACTGCAGTGACCCCATGATAGCACCTATAAAAACAGCCCCACCTAAGGCTCTGTGTTATTTTATTTATTCCCCATCCCATCATGGGACCATAATACTAAATCCCTTAATCTCTTACTTGAAATATGAGGGCCCTGCCTAGCACTGTTGTTCCTATCACAGCATCACCAGCTATAAAACAGCATGAGGCAATTTTGTATTTTTTTGGGGTTGTCCAGTTTTATGAGAATCATACTCACTTCCTGGACACATGGGACCTCCAGATCTAGAGAGTTGCCAGAGTGCCTTCACAGAGACACTGATAATCATCACGTTTCCTTCTTTTGCCTTGCCTGACGTGCCATAGGCCTTGATCGAAACTCAGCTTTAAACGCTGAATGAAATTGAAATAGTTGAGAGAAGAGTCGTAACCAAGACTGGCAGGTGAGAGCTTTTGGGAAAGGGATGGTGCCAGACATAGTTCACAGATTTTATATGTGAATGATGAAAGGTAATGCAGCTGAGTAACACCTGCTGGCATAGATACTATGCCCTGAGAGAAAAAATACTCCTCCCTTCACCTTTAGATGGCACGGTATTCTAGTAAAGACCTGTATTGATGTTTTTTTATTTTTTTTTATTAGGAACACTGTGACCTGAATCATGTGGGAATCATGTATAACTAAACCCACATGTTCTCTATGTTTTGCTTCATCTCGATAAAGCTATAGAAGTTAAACTCCATGATGTATGAGCTATGAAATCAGCACATAGTCAATTTTCCTTTTTCTAACAAATGCATAACATGGTGTACAGAAGTTTTAGACATAGATGCAGATGAAGACTTTCTTACACACTTAATGGCTCAAGCATCTGATATCAGTGTTTATTAAAACTCACCAGGTTGATCATTACCTTGCCTGGGCTCCATCAGTCATCAAAAGATCGCATCTGTAAAACATATTTCCACACCCCCGAGTCTGTAAAAGAATAGTATCAACGGAGAAGTAAGTGATATATCGAGAATAAACAATAGGGGAAGAAAGGTCTTGTATTTAAAATATCACTTTATATAAGCTTTAATAGATTTATTCATTGTTAAGAGCATCAATATTTAACACGTCTGTATTTAGACTTTAGACAGAATTCAAACATAGTAACAGACTTTTGGTGCATTGGGTGAGGTATGTCTAAAACAGAGGTGTGTTTAGTTGCACGATTTTGATTTTATGCTCACTTTCTTACAGCCTTAGTGGATCAATGAGAGTACACTGTCTCTTGCTTTTATGTTATATAAAACCAGTTCTTTTCTTTTTATTTCCTATCCCATGATTTTAATCTGCCAAAAAGACTTAGGGCTGCAATTGCCATAAACAGTTTTGCATTTAAGGGTCCATCAGTAAACAGGTGATTATCTCAAATGTTGATAAAACCAAAATGAATGGACATTCAGTGTCACCCAGATGAGAACGGGTTCCCTTTTGAGTCTGGTTCCTCTCATGGTTTCTTCGACATTCCATCCCAAGGACTTATTTTTTTCGCTATTGGCTTGTTTATAAGGGAAATTATAAGGAATAATTTGTAATGTGAAAATGTATATGTGTAATGTTTATTTCAGTAAAGTTGCTTTGGGAGAATGTGCATTGTTAAAAGCGCTATACGAATATAATTGAATTGAATTGAAATTAATGCTTGAACTAAATGTGTGAACGACATTCAGCATATTTGTTTATTTGAGTAGCTGTATAAGCCAGCACTGAGTATGATCAACCCATATAAATACCGGCAAACATTTTAGATATAAACTTAAAAAGAGAAAAAATATAGTGTTAGAATCATGGAATTAGAATATAGTTCCTTTAAAAAAAATTATTTACCCCAAAAGTAAAAACTTATGTATTTCAATCACATCTAAATTTTCTATCCAATTTATTCTTATAAATTCAACATAAAACGTGAATGAATTAAATAAACGTTATGTAAACCGATGGTCTGTGATTTAAACTTGTGTAATACATAAAATGAACTTTTTTCCACTAACTTATTACTTACTTTATATAACTAATTTACATTTCCTTAATTATTAATTATATTAAATAAATTGTAAAAAAAAAAAAATATATATATATATATATATATGTAAAATCTTTTAAATTGTTGGTTTACAATTGTCACAGGGTCAAAAAAAAAAAAAAAAAAAGGAAAAGAAAAGAAAAAAGCAGCAGGACATAATGCAGTACTTAAATGAAACAGTTGCTTAAAACCTGTCTCAAAACTTACATATCTAAAAAAAAAAACAAAAAAAAAAACATAGACATCAACCCTTTTACAAAGAAATTACATGAGTAAAGTTCAGTTTAAAAAAAGCATACCATAATTCAGTGATTGTCCCAAACTGAATGCAAAAATGCAAAAATGTGGAATGATGTAACACGGATGAGGTGTCTGAAATAGTAAAAATGGATTATACAGTGCATCAGGAAAGTATTAACAGTGCTTCAGTTTTTCCACATCTTGTTATTTTACAGTTTTATTCCAAAATGGATTTAATTCTTCAAAATTCTACAATTAATACCCATAACAACAACATGAAAGACATATGTTTGAAATCTTTGCAAATGTATCAAAAATAAAAAATAAAAAAAATAAATTACATACATAAGAATTCACAGCCTTTGCTCAACACTTTGTTAAAGTCCCTTTAGCACCAAGTCTTTCTGAATATGAAGCTACAAGCTTGTCTCACTGAGGACTGGCCACTCTACTGTATAGGCTTGATTGGTGTTGGAGTCGGTGTGCTGCAAAAATGATTGTTCTTCTGGAAGGATCTCCCCTCTCCACAGAGAAACACTGGAGCTCTTTCAGAGTGACTGTCGGGTTCTGGATCACCTCCCTGACTATGGCTCTTCCTCCCCTATCCCTTAGTTTGTCTAGGTGGCCTGCTTTAGGAAGAGTCCTGGTGGTTTTAAACTTCTTTCATTTATAATTGAGGTCACTGGCATCATTGGGACCTTCAATGCTGAAGAAGTTTTTTTGTTCTCTTTCCCAGATCTGTGCCTTGATATAATCCTGTCTCTGAGGTCTACATACAATTCCTTGGACTTCATGGCTTGGTTTGTGCTCTGAAATGCACTGTTAACTGTGGGACCTTATATAGACAGGTGTGCGCCTTGTAGAATCATTTCCAATCACCTGAATTGACCACAGGTGGACTCCAATAACGGTGTAGAAACAACTTCTCAAGGATGATCAATGGAAACAGGATGCACCTGAGCTCAATTTTAAGTGTCATGGCAAAGGCTGTGAATACTTATGTACATGAGATTTTCTGGAAGATTTCAAGAATTTTGAGGAAAATTATGATTTTTTTAACATAACAAAACATGCAAAAACTAAAGCTCTTTGAAAACATCCAGACGCACTTTAATCCGGTCTTTTTTTGTAATTAGGCTACAACATGAAAATTGATGTTTCACGTCATGTACACAATTTGTTTTAACATGAAATAAAACTTTTAAATGCAGTTAACTTTCATATACAGTCAATTAGGTGTGTTTGTGCAACCTTTTAGCATATTTTCAAAGAATATTTCTAGCAAAGTAAAATTAATTTCATGATGACACATCATAATGTGCTTAAACTAATGCATATAGTCGATCGTATATCTTACAATGATTGGAGTTGCAATTGTTTGCCAACAGATTTGTAACGTTTATAATGTTTGCATTTAGAGAACGTTTATATGTTTGTTTGAGAGTAAGCAAATTAACAAAGTAAGATAGTTTGTCAAAGCTGTTTAAAAAAACAAACACTTAATCTGTAAAACATAAGGCACATAGTCAGTCGACATTAAATATTAAAATGATCAAAATTACTCTAAATATATATATTTTTTAATAAGAAATAGGCAGGAAATAGTTCATTCACCCATAGCTGCAGTCACAGCAAAAAAAAAATTCTTGCCCTATAAAATCTCAACATCTCATCCAACTCTTCCTTGTCGCTGAGTCAGTATTGCAGTAAATATTCCGCCGACTTTTTTTTGTGTAAGGCGCATGTGCAACATCTACATTTTTGCCTTAATAATAATATAATGACCATAATAGTTACTTTATAGCATTTTAAATATAACATTTGAATTGTTTGCTTAATCAATTAGTGGCAAGACTATTTTTTTAAGTGTTAGCTGTTTAAACAGCTGACTATTTGAAAGATATCTATTATTTCAATAATTTAAATATTTTGAATTGTTTGAGGCTAGGATAGAACTATGTCTATTTTTCATTATTCACTGTAAAAATAAGTTTCTAAAATTATTTTTCATAAACTTTTTTTTTATGTTAAAATATTTTCGCCTCAGCAGTATTTCACACTCTGTTGTGTTTTAAGTTTTTATTTTTTTGTGTGTGTTTTCTTGATTAACAAGGAAACAGATTAATTAGCATGTCGTTATAAACAATGTAAATCCCATCCATGACTAAAGAGTCCCTTAAGTATTCTTACTCGCTACTATCTTTTTTTTCTTACTAAAGATCACAAACAGTGCCAGCATTAATCCTGTTCTCACTCAGAATAAAAAGCAGTAAAAACCAGTCTTTAAACTAGACCACTGCATGCTCCTACAGGTTATAAATCAACATGCCATACACTTGAAAGAATTGAAAATTGATGAAGCTTGCAGTCTTCAGAAACAAATGAAGAGTAAGTGGTAAGCGTATAATAGATGTACTTTGAAAGGTAAGTCATGAATTATCAGGGTTTATAAGTCGGTCCGTAGCTGTCAAGTGTAGCACTCGAGCTTCAGCTAGAATTTGTTTCCTTCAGGAAAATCCAACTATGTGCCTCATGTCTAATAGGCTAATTAAACTCTTTAGTCACTGTGGCTAAGGATATGCCAGTATTCGCAAAAGCACAGAAGAGGACCTTCATAAAAGAAAAATCATCTAATGAACTTTCACTGTTTGTTTTATCACTGTGACAAACATACATTTCAAGTGCATGATTGTTCTTACGAGAAAAAAATAATAAATCATCATTAACAACTGGAAAGCAAGTGCATTTAGGGGGAAACATTGTGGGCAAGTGGATTTTTTTTGAAAGGATAGCTAAACAGATCTAAAAATTCCTGGCATATTCATGCTGACTATTTTTTGTGCTCACGTGGAATCAAAAGGTGGTGATGAATGCCAATTTGCTGAAAAAAAGTAAATCAATGATGCACACAAATCCTTCAGTATATACTTCAAAAATATTTGCACAAACAAGGCCATGGGTATTGTGGCAAGTTAAAGTCAAAAGTTTTTTGCATCATTTATTCCTCTCCTAATGTCCTGCTTGCTGTTAAATTGACGCTGAACTGTATGTTGGTGAGAAGTAGATACCAGCAAGCGCCAATCAGAAGTTTAAAACAGAGCACACGGTCTACCCTGTTTGGTGGCTTGTTGTGTGTTTGACCAGTTAAGTGTTTATCCACTAATAAATAAAAAGGAACGACGGATTTCACATGTAGTTAAGTAAAAAGTAAGATATTTGACTTAGAGAGAACGTAGAGATGTTAAAGTAAAAGACTCCCCAAATGGCAAGGTTTCTTCCTCATAAAATTTAGGGAGTTTTTCCTTGCCACAGTCACCCCAGGCTTGCTCATAAAGGATAAATACAACAAAATTCATTTTAATTCTTAAGTTCTGTAAAGCTGCTTTGAGACAATTTCCATTGTGAAAAGCGCTACAAAAATAAACTTTAACTTAAAGTACAGATACATGGAAAAGCTTTGTTGCCATCTACCACTGCTTGTTATCAAGTTAATTCATAGAAATTAACAATTTACAGAATAATAAAGAGGCAGAAATGTGTCTGCTTATATGTAAATAAACGTATACAACATTTCTTGTGTACAAGTTCTTGCAAATAATTTATGAATACATTTGTTTATATTCAGGTTGAAACATAAAGTTCACTTATTGTATGAACTATGATTTATTCCACTGCTTGCTACAATAAGAATATTAGAGTAAAACAACATGCAAAACCAAATCCTAGTCAATGCTATGGGCTGAGAAACCTCTGGAGGAAAACCCTTTCATCCAAGCTTACATGTACAGTCTCAGATGCATGCATTTAAATGTTATTTTTCTGAAGAATTTGCCTTCCAGCCAAACCAGACGTTCCAAGCAAAGCAAAACATTCTGGTTGGGCCAAGAGCCATTTTCTAATGATGATCAGAATGAAACCATTGAGGAACCCTGCTATTTGATAATCTTCAAAATGGCTTCTCTTTAATGCCTTCAATCTTTCAAACTCATGCTTATCTCGACATGAGGACATGAGGTCTGCGGCACATTAACGTCAGGGAAACATAGAACTCTGTTTCATTGCTGATCCCCCAAACCCTGCTTTCAGCACATCATCCAAAGGAGAAAATGGAAAAAAATCCCAATGATATCGCTGATGGCAAAATGATCCCAAAGTACCCATGTAGAACAAACAGGCATATCAATAACTACACCATGGAATAAGCTTAGCACAAACCAAACACAGACAACATCTTTGGCCAGATGTTATTCTGGTTTGCCCATCTGGTTTATAATCAGGATGTTATTCTGGTTCATCCATCTGGCTCCTGATCAGCTGAACGTACTTTAATATTAGACTTGGGCTCACCGGTGCAGGAGAAGATACTGGTGAAGATCAGCAACAACAATCAGGCCTAATGAGCACCGAGGGTTCTCAGAGCATGGTGGCAGCCAGAGGAGGCTTGGCAGGCAGCCCACAAGCTCATACCATCTGCCCCCCCAGTGTGACTCACATGCTTAAATATGCTCTGAGAAATTTCTAATAGTCCTCAAACTCAACACATCCCTCACTAGTTACAAAGCACAGTCTGGGGGGATGTTGGCTGCAAAGGCAACCTGCTGCCCTCGTATACACTAATCGAATTTGTAATGATCGGTGGTAATTAGACCATAGGAAATGAGAATAAAAGCCAAACAGTGCTCCAGGGAGAAGCAATAGGGATCTTCAAGTTAAATAATCATTGCACAAGAGTCAGTCATGGTAAGAAGACAGCACAGCACTTATATAGATCTAAGATGTCCTCTAACTTGGCAAGCGAGGATGAAACAAGATATTTTTTCCCCATTATGATTCACAAAATCAATTCCAAGAGAAAAATGCAAGTTTAAATATAGTTTAACAATACATGGGGAAGACATAGTGAACGTGTAATACCTTTTCAGGGATCAACTGGCCATTCAAATGCAATTGATAAAAGGCCGAAGTCAATATCCATTTTTAGAGTTGTGTCGCAAGGGCAGAAATGTGGGTGGAATGTAAGATCTGTGAATCTGTTGCTCTCTATCTTTTTCATTACTGTGGTGTAAAGAGGAACAGTAGTAAGGGTAATGGAAGGGATAGGTCAGTGTAAAAGGTGTTGGCCTTCTCAACAAAAGGTTGTGAGTTCAAATCCCAGCATCACCCAAGGTGTCACTGCTGGGCTTGGGTGTAAGCCCCTTATCCCTCACTGCTGACAGCTCAGCTGCATAAATGAATTAATTCTAAGTCGCTATTGGATAAGGGTGTCTGCCAAGATTGCATAAACTTAAACGAACTGCATTTAAAACTCTACATTACTTCATTTGGTAAGTCTGTTATGATCAGTACATAATGAAGGCTACCTGTGCACAAGGCTAAAGTTATTAAGAATAGATCATCAGGATATCAGGCGAGAATAAAAAAACTCAAGAGGTGATTTCAATTGAATTGAATCCCTTAAAGAGAATCCAAGATAATTGACTTTTATGCTGTTTACATCTTACTACAGCAAAATAGAAACAGAGGATTTCTGATAAACTAGTGAGCAAAAATAGGGCAAAAAATAAAAAAAAAGCAATCAAAAGTAAAATTCTCTGTTTTTGGTGGGGGTTTTTTTTTCTCATTGTTGTGTAAAAAGGGGGTGTGTGTATATCAGTGGCAGGCCGTGTATTTGGTACCTGGGCATTCAGCGGGGACTTACCCGACTTAATCCACCTCTTAATACCATCACTATCCTGTCGCAATTATACAAACCATCAATACTGTACAAAAACGCAATATAACAATGTGTGGCATTACAGAGAGAGAAAGAAATTTCGCATATGGAGGGTAAATATTATTTTCAACCTACATCATCTCGACCAGTTCAGAAATCAATATTTGCCTAATAACATAAAAATGTAAATAAAATACAACCTAGTTTACTAGTTTATAGTAAACTAGTAAACATATACACAATAAATGTTCAGAGTTTTAAAAAAAAGCAGTCGAGTAGCTGCTCAGGATGCTCTGGCTGATCCCTCTGTAGAACATGGTCTGGATGGGGGGTGAGCTTTCCTCAGCCTTCCCAGGAAGAAGAGGCGCTACTGGGGTTTCTTGCTGATGGAGCTGCTGTTGAGTGACCAGGTGAAGTTCTTCACCAGATGAACACCAAGGAATTTGTATCCTTAAAGGCTCAGTGGAGAATGGCCGTTTTGTGCTCTCCTAAATTCAACAACCATCGCTTTAGTTTTGTCCACATTCTGGGATAGGTTGTTGCTTCTACAACAAGCTGTTGGCTGTTGCACCTCTGATCTGTATGCTGACTAAAGGTTTTTGCTAATATTACACACCACAATGTGCTATAGATGAACTGTGCATTGCTACACAGTCGAGAGACAGCAGAGTAAACAGAAGTGGGCTGAGCACACAGCCCTGTGGGGCCCAAGTGCTTAGTGTGGTGGTGCTGGAAATATTGTTCCCAATCCAGACTGCCTGCGGTCTCCCAGTCAGGAACCCAGAATCCAGCTGCAGAGGGAGGTGTTCAGGCCCAGTAGCCTCAGCTTCCCAATAAGATGCTGAGGGATGATTGTGTTCAATGCTAAACTGAAGTGTATAAACAGCAGCTGTACATATGTGTCCTTATTATCCAGGTGGCCGCCAATTGCTTTCCTACATTACCTTTACCCAACAAACTTTAAGCTTACATACATATCTGTTCAGGTCCTGATACTCATGGGAATTAATCATTTTAAGTAGAGGGCTTTCACTAACCCAGCCATTATGGTTGCACAAGCCAGTGCACTCTTAGTGTCAGTCCCAAGCCTGGATAAATGGGGAGGGTTGTGTTAGGAAGGGCATCCAGCATAGAGCATGTGCTAAATCAAATATGCGAATCACGAGGGGGGTTTGGAGTAGGATGATCGGCTGTGGCGACCCCTAATGGAAGCAGTTGAAAGAAGAAAAAGAAGTGAAGGGCTTTCACTAATGCAATAATAGCATTGCTGTCCATTTTAAGGAGGACGATATCCAGAATGGAAAATGCCACAATGTTTTTGGTGTCCAGGTCAATGGTCAACAGTGTTAATAGTGACAAAAAGCCATGAAATTATACACAGAAGGCATCTGAAGCATTTGAGTAGTAGGCTTACATTTATTTATGCAAAAAGTGCTTGTCACATAATTGAAAACCAGCTCCAACCAAAGCAATCAGCTCCAACCATTAATTTTCTAGTACACAATGGTATGAAAAAAAACTAAAAGCAAAAAGAAAAAAGAGCCAAAAACTTAATAACAATCCGTATTTGCTGCTAACTACTCGTTTTCTTTTGGAGAAAATATCTAAAACTAGCTGTAAATTTGTACAATATGATATAAACCTGGTACCACAGAAATTCTCAAATATATATTGTGTATAGATACTAACAGCATCTCAGCCTGACTCTGTATCAGAGTAGTACAAATCTGGGATTTATTTGTAAGTGCTGACAGCAGTGCTTTAGGCATTGAAGTGTTTGTGAGATCCTATCCTATGCGGTCTCCTTTTTTGAGGGGTTCAATGTTAAATGTTTGACTGCCAGGACAAAACACAGATCCTATGGTATGTGAGGGCAAAAGAAAAAGTATTTTCCATTATTAAAATGGCATATAGAAGTTTATAAATAAATGCACGGATGTCAAAGGCCTTAGCAACTAAATAGTATTCTTTGTTGTTGTTGTTTTGTTTTCTTCAACTTAATATGAAACAGAAAGAATTTCAATGTATGCACCCTATTTTGTTTCACTCTTGTGAAATAAAAAGGGATGTGAACTGCATAATGTCTTGAAAATATCCTAAGGTAGTATAAGATGTCTCTAGGTCTTCCTTAAGTGTGTGACTTGTTTTGGCCCCAGGGTTTGGACTCGCATTTAGAGCACAGAACAACAGGGCAGAAAGTACTTGAATTAATTTGCCAGCTGTGGCTTAAACACTGGGCTGGAATGTTAAATAAAGTGTGCAGTTCCCGCTGTGCCAGAAGACATGTTAGAGTTCTGGAAAATGAGAAGCGCAGAGAGTCTAAGCACAAAAACTGAATGAAGACACAAAAAGCAATGCAGCCTGGGAAAAGGGGGACGGTACATGAGCACTGGAAACAAATTCATTTTACAGACCTCCTATGAAAATGGACTTAATGCCACAAATGGAAGAGGTGTTTAAAATTTGGGAGAAGTCTAGGATTTCTTTTATACAAGAGTCGGTAGAGTTGCAGTGTGCCAGTTCTTACCACGAATAGTGCATGCAATGACATCTAGCCTGGTACATCTTAAAAGCTTTCTATCTTCAGTGACTTTTTTCATTGATGTTTGCATGCCTTTTGGAGAAGACGCTCAAGATGAATATTAAATATGTGCACATGTTTTTTGCATTTGAGAAAACAGAGTGCAAGTGCAATAATCGCTATTTTATACAACATTTTTGATTAATGGTTTTGCCATTAGCAATTATTCCACAATTACTCTTTTGTATATGCACTGTGAATAATATGCCACAAATGGTGACATGATGACCTTTCAGTCATGCCCCAAATCTGAGAAAAAAAACTCTTCCTCTATAGAAACAGTAAACCAGACACGGATTGGGTGAGAAGACATTTGAATTTTAGGATAAGTGTGTGTGCCTTTGAGGGAGGTACTGTATGTGCCACAGGTAGTAGTGTAAGAGTGAGAGCACCTGAGAGAGGATGAAAAGAGGAGGGAAGGAAAAAGGTGGAGAGAGACAGAAAAAAGAGTGAGAGAAAAGGGGTGGATAAAAGCCAAGTCAGCGCTGCATTCCTCCTCTGCACAGGCCGGCTCAAAGCGAGAATGAGGGGGGAGTTAAGCATTTATCCAGATGTAGAAGGCTTGGACTTCAAGAGGTAGGGTCCGAAAGTCTTCAGTTAACACATTGGTTCAAACATATACAGAGAGAGAGAGAGAGAGAGAGAGAGAGAGAGAGAGAGAGAGAGAGAGAGAGAGAGAGAGAGACAGCACGTCTTGAGAACTAGGAGAAACAAGAAATCAACGTGGCCTCTCACGGTGAACACAAGCTAGCAGCCAATTTTTTTTCTCAACCACATATATCAAGGTAAGTCATACTTGGTGCAGTATTTTAATTTATGCTGAGATAAGCTTCAACTTATTTCACTGTATAAAGATAAACACTTTATACTGCATATAAAGTTATTTTATGAGAGTTGTTTTAGTTTCATCAGATGTTAAATGTCAGTTCTGTTTGCACATTAAAAAGAGTTTGGAATCATTTTACATTCAAATATTCAGACATTTATATGCAATAAGAAAAGGATGAAAGTGCTAGAACTTCTAACTGAAGCACTTCTTGGTTTATCTTACTGATGCTATAAATTCATATGGAATTGGTTTAAATCAAGTGTGACTCAAGTTCAAGGTTTAGGACAAAGTATAAAATGAAATGCTGATGATTCATTGTTAAAATATGGCCTATGTTCTATCTTAGGCAAAGATGAAAAAGTTGGATATATGGCTTCAGAAACATCAAAAGTTCAATAAAGTTTATGGGGAATATTTATAATATAGGAGACCATTGCATGGGCTAAATATGAAAAGCATATGACTGAGTTCCATTACATATGTTGGGCATAAACCTAAGATAAAAAAAAGAAAGAAAGAAATATTCCAAATATTTGACTAGTTTATTCTACAAGTAAGGTATATTCGACTCGCTTCATCATTATTGTAAAGATAAGTCTATTTAATGAAAAGATATGCAAGAATGGATATTAATCTCCGGAGCAACTTCAACATTTATTATTTTTTTAATTAAATGAGTTCTTCCATCCTACTTTAATTTATCTGTCCATTTATTTTTGTTAACCATTACCTACATTATCCAAAAATGCCTTTTTACTAACTGATAATACCTTAATACTGGCACTATCGGGTGAAAGCAAAGACTTTATATGCAGAAAGCATTAACTTTTATCTCTAGTTAAAGTGCATGATGCAGCAGCACTTTAGACTTTAGGTCTGTCCACTTCTCTCACCTCCTCATCTGTACACTGTGTACAAACAGCTTCCAAATATTTATGCTAATACTGTTATCAACGCCATCATGCTTGTCCTCTTGTAAATTGATAACTAGCCAAGCCAAGTCTCTGCTAAAACATATTCCAGCTTTGTCATATGATCTTCGGATCTTTGAGTCAAGCAGTTGATGTCAATAGTATTTCTATGCTTGATTTCCTATTAATGTGATTCTGAATATCACTGAAAAATTGTGGATGAAAAGAGAAAAGCACCTTTACTATCTCTTGGGAATAATAAAAACACAGCACCAACGTGAAAATTTAGCACCAGAAACATTCAAAACCATAACAAAATTTTATATGTGTATCAGGTGTATTGTGTGTAGAAGTGGAATTTTTCTTTTGGGCCATTTTCTCCAAAAGGGTCGAGAATGGTGTTAAACAGTAGCTGTGTTCTTTGATGAATTGGGAATTTTACACTTCTTGCCATTTGAACCAACACTAAATTATAAGAGGATAATAAAAAAATGAATGTAGAACTGGCAAAATATTTAGTAAGAAATACTGATAAAATTATTTAGTCCAGATGTTGGGGAAAAATGTTCAAGTGATTTAACAAACTCAGGAGAATGTTCTTCCTGTGTTGCGGTGACACGAGGTAATTCCATCAGCATCTGACCAGGGTAGCTGAAGGAACTCATTTCCCAAAATCATCATGGGTTATTATCATACCACTGACAGACATATAAATCATGCTTCACATTTGGTGATTTTCCCACACAAAATGAAACAAGAAGAATCTGGAGCAACTAAAGCTGGCGAATAAGCAATAAAAGGAGAAAACATGGGCCTAACTGACAGTCTTTGCCCTGCAGTCTAAATATGTTGCCTTAAAATATCCGTCTAGAAACTGATGGTGTAATTGGGCTGTCGAGAGCTTGCTTGCGGAGAAAAGCACTTGAGCAATGACTTATTTCTTAAGGACTCAGCAGTTCCGTGGGGGTGGAAAGATGCAATACACCCCCCCATCTCCCTCATTCACCGTAATTGTGTAATGCACAGGATAAATGTGAAGGGGATTGAAAGGGGCAATACTTTACTAGAATCCGGTGACTTGATTACCAATTATTAGCACGGTTAAATAAAGCAAACCCTTTAAAGACTTCTAAGCACTTCATATTAAAATAATCAGGACTCTGGCGCGTGACACCATGCAAATTAGCCAACCGTGTCATGAGAGTTCTTTGTGGTTAGTGAGTCATGTTGTAATAAGGATGTTACCACTTCTCACACAGTAGGAAAAGAAACTAGGCTTGTTGTTTATATTGGGAGTACTTGAAGTCGGCAGCACGGATACCACAATGAAGCTAATTTCTGTTTAAAATGTAGGGCCTATTATAAGCCATACAGGCACAAAGGAGATCAATTAAAACAAATGCTTTTTTTTTTCCGCTTTAAGCCCACCCTAGAACACAGTTTATACCTCGTATCTATTATAGCCAGTCTGGAATTTTTTGTTAGACTGTTAGACATTATAATGATTCTATTAAATAAACCATTTATACCACAGCACCTTCGAATTCTGATTGTTCAGAAGGTGTTGAGTAATTTATATATACAGTAAAAGTAGTTCTAACAGCAGAGTGGGCTGTATACGACAGATGTAACACATAAACAGATTTTTAAATGCATGTAGGTTTTTTTTACAAGGTGAGGTTCATTTAGCTTTTGTGGAATTCCCAGAATTAGCTCTTTGTAAGTCTAGGGTAAAGAATAAGGTAAAGCTGTAATATTTGACACAAAAAAGTCTTTAGGACAGAAGGCTTTGCAAAAAAAACAAGCTTAATTTTCCTGTTTTCAGTTTGGTTTAGTAGATTTAGTACTAAACCATTTAGTAGATGGACGAAATAGCCTGTTGCCTTGTGTGATGTCAGATGTGGACAAAGTTCACACACCATGCACAAGTAGAGATACACTTCATATTACTCCAGTAAAAGTGCTTGAATAAAAGTACAAAAGTATTTGCCTCTATATGTAATTACGTATTCAAAGTACTATGATTTATTATGGCTATTATGAGTCAAACACTGATTGATATTTATTAATATTATCATGAGCCCAAAACCTTCAAAACTACTTGCGCAAATGAGGCCACGGGTGTTGTGGCAAGTTTGAGTCAGGAGTTTCTTTCATCATTTATTCCTCTTAAAATGTTTTGCTTGCTGTTGACACTGAACTGTATGTTGATGATAAGTAGATAGCACCAAGCAGCAATCAAAACAAGTTTATTACGGAGCGTGCACTCGAACCTGACTGATGGCTTAAGTTTTGTAGTTGTAGTTGAGTAAAAAGTTATAGATTCCAAAGATATTTGACTATGAAATGAGTAAAAGTTTTCCCAAATGGAAATACTTCAGTAAAGTACAGATGCCTGAAAAAGCTACTTAAGTACAGTAACGATTTACATTTACTTTATTACTGTCCACCACTGTGTGATATTGACATTTCAAATGACACACTTCCCTTATGGTTCTACACAACAACAAAAACATTTCTTACCAAGTTAGCATCCTGATAACATTATACTTTTGTGTCATACCACTAGATTTTGTAATCTGTGCATGAATGTATATTTACATTGATTTCACATCCACAGGCTGGATGATGGCATGAAAGAGACATGGCTCCTCTGGGTGTCTCTGCTCCCTGGCTGAAGGCAGCATTGTATCTGCTGCTCATCATTTTGCCTGCTTGCGTGTGTGTGTGCCCGAGGTCCTGCAGCTGCCCCAACTCCAAAGAGGTGCACTGTACTTTTCGCCATCTCCTATCTCCCCCGCGGAACCTGCCCAAGGACACAGAGCGAGTAAATCTGGGGTAGGCATACATATGTATATATATACACATATATACATATATACATATGTATATATGTGTGGCCACTTGCTCTTTACCGTATAAGATTCAATAAGATTTGTTGTGTGCATGCATTAAAACCATGAAAACGCTAAAGAATGCATAGTGCCAGCATGAGCTGCTAACTAGGAAATGACTAGCAGCTAACAGTGGCGCTTAAAATATTTTTAATTGTTTAAAAAATGTTGGCATTTGAAAATATATAATTGTAGCTAATGTATTGTGCATACTTTCATACTTATCAGCATTATCTGACTACAAATGAATCTTTTTCTATTCTTTTTCATGTAACATATCTCCCATGAAGCTATAATAGCATTGTGGCTGTGGGGACATCAGATTATGGACATCTACACCAGCTAGAGATGATTATGTTGCATGGGAATGAGATCAGCACTGTAGCTTCAGGATCTTTTTACCAATTACGTTCCCTCCAGGTGTGTGTATATATATATATATGCATATGTGCATGTAAGCATTTGTGAATATGTCTGTGCATGCAGAATCTATAACAACTTTGTCATGAATATGTGTTAATGTGCAGAAAAAATACAGCATTTTTATTTCCTTTTTTTAGGGGTGTTCAGATTTATCCACAAATATCCACAGGTGTGGGTCCTGCTTGATTGGAAGGAAATCAGGACCCACACCTGCCCTTTGTGGAAGACTAGACACCACTGCCTTAAGTATTACCACAAAACTTTCATTTATGGTACAATTGTTTTTCCTTATAGATATTGAAGCTGAGTTACAACAGGCTAACAAGAATACAACCCAGTATGTTTGAGGGCCTGACAAGCTTGGTTCGCCTTCATCTAGACCACAACCTAATTGATTTTATTGAGCCTTTCTCTTTTAATGGACTAACATCACTGAAACTGCTTCAGCTGGAGAGCAACAGGTTGCAGGATCTTCATCCGCAAACGTTCACCACAATCTCTCTTCTTGGGACATTCTGGGGTTCAGGCTTACGGCACCTGTACCTAGCAGACAACCAGATAGAGTACTTGTTGCCCGGTACATTTCAACACCTGAGCAGACTTGAAGTCCTCTCTCTGCATAACAATCCGTGGACTTGTGACTGTCAAATCCTTTGGCTTTTAGAATGGCACAAGAAACATGATGGTGAGATTTCAACACCTGCCATTATTATCATGTTGTTGTTCTTTATTTTGGTTCAAGTGGGCTACAAGTGTAAATCCTGCTGCAGTATTTAAGCTTATAAATTTAAGTTCACTCATATTGTAAGTGTATTCATTTGTATTCATTTATAAATTTATTTTAGTCATTTATAGTGGGAAGAGAATACCCCCTACAAAAGTACTAAAAGAATTGAATCACTAATAATTTAATCAATAAACCAATCAGGCATAACTTTAAGGCCACTGATCAGGCATAACATTATAACCACCTGCCTAATTTTGTGTTGGTCCCCCTTTTGCTGAAAAAACAATCCTGACCCATCGAGCATTAACAATAAGTTCTTTAGCAATTTAAGCTACCAAACACATGGGCCTGCCTTCTCTCCCCACGTGCATCAATGAGTCTTGGTCGCCCATTACCCTGACGCTGGTTTACCACTGTTCGTTAGCACTTTTGATACATACTGACCACTGCAGACCAGGAACAGCACACAAGAGCTGCAGTTTTGGAGACGCTCAGACCCAGTCGTCTAGTCATCACAATTTGGCTCTTTTCAAACTCACTTAAATCCATACGCTTGCCCATTTTTTCTGCTTTTAACATGTAAACTTTGAAGACAAAATGTTCACTTGCTGCCTAACATATAAAACTCTTAAACTTTTAACATATAGAACTAACAGTTGCCATGATGCAGAAATATTTAGTTTCATTCAAACTATAGGTCAGAATGTTTAAATGTCAAAATTTTATGCCTGATCGGTTTATGTACATAAAAGATAACAATTGCCACAATTATTTTCCAAACGTTATTTTGGTCAATGGATTTACAGAAAAAATGCTCTGCTCCCTTGCAGGAGTGATTAGGTGCAAGAAGGAATCATCCAGTGAGACTTGTGCTGTCTGTTCTTCACCACAACCTCTTAACAACAGCCAGATTTTCCAGCTTTCAAAACAACAGTTGGCCTGTGACAGGCCTTTGATACAATCCCCACTGAAGCAGGGCGAGTTTAGTGCATCGGATGACCAGGAACCAGACCTTCCATACACCAAGGACTTGGAGCGTCCACTGGGCCACTTGACGTTCATGTTGTCTGACAGCCATGGGAACAGGGCCCATGTGGCTTGTGATGTAAACCATCCAGTTGAAGGAACCTCCATGGTATGGGAGAAGGTGAAAAGGTCAGATGATGTGGCAGTGAATGTAACCTTATTAACGCTGCTTGAGTGTGAGATTGACAGGGATGCGCTCCAAAACCTATGGAAACTTGTTGCATACTACTATGAAAGTCCAGCCACCTTGGAGCAAGGAGCAAGGCATGAAAACACTTCAAAGGTGACCTTTCAGTACTCCCAGGTCTCAAACGAGGACTCTCCTTATTTTACTGAACTCAAAGGACATTTAATGGCTGAACCAGCCTGGTTGTTGCAACCAAAGGTTACAATTCAGTTAAACAGACACAAAACAACAACAAAAAAACTGGTCATGAACTTTTCTACATTTATATCTAAGCAGATCAATGGACGAGGAGAACAAGAAGATATCGTCTCTTCTTGGGCTTTGATTCTAAGAGGAAACCTGGGAAGGATTCAAATTGTGTTGGAGCACTCTGAGGCCATTCTGGACTGTAATATACTGAGTTCAGGGCATCTGACAGTTGAGTGGATGCTCCCAGATCTTACTACCTTGGACAAAACAGATTCCCACAGAATTACATCAGACCACAACAGATTAGTTATCAAGAACACAAGCTTGTCTGACAGTGGACTCTATCACTGTTTTGTGCGTACTGAGACAGGAGTAGACATTGTTTCATATAGGCTGATGGTTAGGGAACGTCTCCTCAGTCCTAGTGACCTAAATGGAAAAAAAATTTCTTTGGAGAATGGAGAATACCTTAGTCTTCCCTGTTCAGTTACTTCACCACAGCCAATTGAAACAAGATGGTTCCTACCAAATCATCAGATTCTTAAGGCATCCAGTGAAATGGGTCGAATCTATGTGTCACAAAATAACACTCTGGTCATAAAACAAGTAAAAAATGAAGATGCTGGGGAATACAGCTGTTTAGCTGCTAACATCCATGGAGCAGATATGTTGTCTCATTTGGTTGTTTTGACAGATGAAAAAGAGGAAGACGTCACAGGTGTTAGCGTGGTCAAGGGTAAATCACCACTGTATGGCCAGGAGGAGGAAGCTGAGGGGTCAGGATACCAAGAAATCAAGCAGTTCACTGTTACACAAACACCACCCAGGGTACTCGGAAAAGATAGGAATGCAGGTGGACCTCATCGGCAGGGTTTTAATAGAAAAAAGATCAATGAGAAAGTAAGGAAACCAAATAAATCAGTCAAACAGCTTGATCCAGGCCGATGGGCACAAATCTTAGCAAAAGCCAATGCTAAAGTCTTGACTGTGCAACCAGTAACAGCTATGACAACAGCAGCCACAACAGAAGTGCAAACAACAACAACAACAACAACAACAACTACAACTACAACCACTACAACCAGCACAACTCCAACCACTATAACTCCAACCACTGCTGATCCTGTCACTCTTTTTTTTACTACCAGTGCTACTACTAATAGTCATAAAAATAATTTCAATACTAGGCAGATGGTACCGTCCAGTAACAGAAAGCCTACAGACCACAATTCACCACACCAAACACAACATGTCCATCAAAATCCTGATGATTTAAAAATGTCAAAAATGGCTTCAATAAACCTTTACTCAACCACATTATCTCCTATTAGCTCAAACGTGCGATCTGTGACAAAAATTGAGAAACAGAGTGAAAGACCAAAAACAGAGGAAAAAATAAGGGTGAATAATCGCATACCCAACACAAGACGAAGACCACAACACAGGAGAAGACCTCATTCAAGAAGGCCACAGAGACCAATGCGTCCCCCACCAACAGAAGTAACATTCACAACTGTATTAACTACAACAGCTCCTGAACTTCTCATTACCATAGACACTCACTCTGAAACTACAAATCAAAGACCTGAAAGAAAACCACTTACTGATTCAGATATTTTAAGTGAACATGGACCTCAAATCAAAAACAAAGTAGACATAACTGTGAAGTCTCATGCTAACAAAAAATCTACATTACCAAAGGAAATAAAACTTACCACTACAACTTCTGAGGCTCCTGTTATGCTAGTACCAACACAAGATAAGTGGCATGGACAAAAAAACATTGAGAACATTTATTGGAGTAGCAGCATAGCAAATAAAGAATATAATAACCAAAAGATAACAAGTACAAGTTCTCCTACTATTCAAATCACTAACCTTAAACCTCCTGTATTTCACAAAGAGCCAACAACCACAGACAAACCAACCCTGACCATAAGCCACAGAGTGGAAATCCCATTAAATAGACCTGAAAGTCCTGGTTTGCCTGTCCACCCTTGGTTAGCTCAAAGAAAAAAACAAATATTAATTACACCTAGGCCGTATACCACTTCTCCCTTATGGACCTATACTAAACGCATTCCAGCCTGGCCCAGAGTTCATGAATCACAGCATCAACCTTCAGAACAAAACTTGCATTCAGTGCATTCAAGTGGAAGGAATGCGGGGTTCACTAATCGGCCTGAAATCACAGCACAAACAGCGAACCCCACACCTTACATCCCGCGGTCATCAGCAACCCCCCTTCCAAAAACTGTAGTACCACAAAGTAGCTCATCCCATGTAAGGGACTACTTGCTTTTTAACAGGCTTCGAAACCGATACCGACAATCCCAGATTGACGCCCAGCGATTAGCCCAGTCAGGAAAGCTAGTTACTTCAAAACCAAGAATTTACCAGCCCACTCTAAAACTACATCCAGCCCCAGATTATCCAAGTATATACAAACCTGTAACACCCCCATCAATTATAGCAACTACTAGCAAACCACACTCCACGGCCAGCATACTATATGGCAGTCGCTGGCACTACAGTAACTTTCAACCAAAGAAATTGAGCACTGCTCTGCCCTTTCCAAACCTGATGGGGAGTGGTGCCAAGCCAAGAATAATGACAGTTGACTCAGCTGCTGTGTCTGCGCTGGCGGAAAAAAATGTTCTTCTGCGTTGTCAGGCATCAGGAGACCCCAAGCCTGTTATTTCCTGGACAAAAGTCTCTACAGGTAGGTAACCAATATGAATACAGTGTATACACTATATGGCAGAAATTTTGTGGACAACTGACCATCACATTAATATGTGCTTTTGAATATTACATTCACTGGGGATAAAGAGAAAATTTTGACATTTATGATGCAAATTTGGGTGCTTACCACTTTGTGGTGAATAAGGCCCTTGGGTGTGATGTTCAGGTGTCTATAAATGTTTGGCCATATAGGGTACATACACAATATATAATCTGTAACAAAAGTGTATGATTTTTGATTATACACCAAACAGGCATAACATTATGACCTGGTAGTGGGTGGGATATATTAAGCAGCAAGTAAACCTTTTGTCCTTAAAGTAGTTGTGTTAGAAGCAGGAAAAATGGGCAAGAGATGGATTTGAGCGAGTTTGACAAACCCCAAATTGTGCTGGCTACACAACTGGGTCAGAGCATCTCCAAATCTCTCAAAAGTTTCACAAAGATGAACCATTATACATCATAATTTTACAGCACCATAGTGAGAGTTGTGCAAATTATAAAACAATACATTATATATACCTGTTCATTTGTGTCTGCTTATTCCTCTTAATACAGCAACAGTACTCAGGTTCCCTTTATATATGTCCCATACAGGTGCTACAATTCAAGCCAGCACCAAACATGGACAACGATTTGAGGTTCTTCCAAATGGTTCCTTTGTCATAAAGAATGTACAGTTGCAGGACAGAGGTCAGTACCTTTGTACTGCACAGAACAAGTTCGGCTCAGATCGCATGGTGGTCACTCTTATTGTACAGACAGAACCTCCCAAAATAGAGGGCCCCAAATACAGAGAAGTCTCAGTGTACATGGGGAAACAAATAAGCTTGGATTGCATTGCAGTAGGCAAGCCCCAAGCACAAGTCTCCTGGATTCTTCCGGACAGAACCATAGTGCGGGACTATATGCTTCCTGATCGACCCATCTCACTTTTTCCAAATGGAACACTCAGCATTCAGTCAGCAAACTTTTCCACTAAAGGCAACTACAAGTGTATTGCCAGTAATGCAGCAGGTGCTGACACTCTGACCTATCAGCTACACGTTGCAGCATTGCCACCAACGATCAAGGAAGAGTCCTCTGAGAGTTTACACATTAATCGTGGAAGAAGTATCTCTGTACACTGCACAGCAAAGGGAGAACCTGAGCCTCTTCTTAAATGGATTCTTCCTGATGGTTCACAACTGAAACCTACACAGTTTATAGGGCGGCGTGTCTTTGTTTTCCCTAATGGCACACTTTACATCAAGAGTCTCATCCCTGCTGATGCAGGAGGATATGAATGTTCAGCCACAAATGTGGTTGGGCTTGCTCAACGAGTGGTAAACCTGGATATAAGGCAGGAGTCTGCAGGTCTTTGGAAAGGTCCGTCTCAACAGCATAGTGTTTCGGCTATGTATGGTTCTACAGTGTTCCTACATTGCCCCGAGTCAGCTGACTACCACAGAGGTACGGTGTGGAGGCTGCCATCTAAAACACTGTTGGAACATCAGTACAGGTATGAACATATCGCAAACAAACAAAGTAAACAAAGCAACATTTATATAAGAGTTTGAATTGCATTATACTGTTATTCTATTGCATAACTTTCTACATAAATACTTCACAAGCCACAGGCCCACTAGTGTATCAGGCAGGATTCTGGACAAAACACAGCGCGTCAGAGATAATTGAAAACACACCTGTTTATACTGGAAAAATATATCATCATTATTGTTATTCAAACAATGTCTGAAAACCATTAGGCAATCTATGGCATAGGACAGGAAACTCAAATAAATCTGGCTGATCCAGACATAACAATAATGATGTGGCACACAGGAATTTCAGTATTTACTGAACTTCAGATACATTTCACATTGCATAACTTGCAACAACGCATGCCTCAATATTACATCATTTCCTGCTAAACATTTAAGAAAACTATTCTGCAGATGTCCTTGAATAATAAAATAACAACAGTCATACAATTTATTAGAGCCATTTTAACATTGTGCTTTCTGATTTGTCTCTAGTCCCTTCAGACACATCAATGCTTTCCCTAATGGTACACTCAGGATCCTGCAACTGACTGAAAAAGATAGAGGAAGTTACTTGTGCATGTATCAAAAGCCCAATGGAGAGGATATGGAACTATTTGAACTCGAGGTCCTGATGAAGCCACCTAAAATAGAGAACATGGGCAGTCAACAAAAGAAAGTTACAAATGGTGAGAACTTCCTTGTGGATTGTGTAGCTTCAGGTCTTCCAGACCCTGAGGTATCTTGGAGTCTCCCTGATGGAACGATGATAAACAATGCTCTCCAATCAGATGACAGTGGGACTCGCAGCCGTCGCTATGTTATATTTGAGAATGGGACACTCTTGTTGCCACATATGGGAAAAAGCGATGAGGGTGATTACACATGCTATGCAAAGAACAAACTGGGAGAGGATGCAATGAAAGTGAGTGTCCAAGTTGTCCAAAATTCACCCCGAATTTCCTCCAAGGACCAGGTTTTTCTCAGTTTTCCACTTGGCCAATCAGCCCATCTGAAGTGTGATGCTACTGGTGAACCTCTACCTGCAATTATTTGGATTTCACCAAATAATGAATTGATAACTTTATCTTCGGTCAAATATCAAATACTCAGAGATGGAACACTGATCATAAATAAGGTCACTTTGGCAGACCAGGGCAAGTACACTTGTGTCGCAAGAAATTCTGCTGGTGATGACATTAAGAATGTAAAACTCCAGGTAGAGGTAAGTGAGCCATATATTAATGGAAAAAGTGGACGAACTGACAGTAGACTTTTGGCAGTGTCCTATCAGACAGTTTTGATGCACTGCAAAGCTGATGGCATGCCTGAACCCCAGACAATATGGACGACACCTTTTGGTATGTCTCTGCCTGTACCTTATGTCGGAGGCAGATTCCAAGTGCATAAAAATGGTACTCTTGAATTGCGAGGCATCCGGAAAACTGATGAAGGCAAGTTTCTGTGTGTGGCCAGAAATAACCTAGGAGAGGCCACCCTAACAATTGACCTTGAAGTAGCATCACTTGCTGAAAAACCAAGCTTCCTTATTCCAAATATAGAGGTGCTGTCTCTTAAACCTGATGAAAACGACATCCTTTTACAGTGCCAGGCTATGGGAAAACCCAAACCAGAGTTTGTCTGGATTCTGCCCAACAGCACAGTGCTGGTTCCAGGAATGAGACTAAAAAGATTTGTTCACTCTTTGGAAAATGGCAGTTTGCATATTATTCAGCCAGTGCCCAGTGACAAAGGTGTTTATCGTTGCTTGGCCAAAAATGTTGCAGGACAAGCAGAAAAACGCTACGCTCTGGAACCTGGAAGGAAGCCTCAAATTCGAGGTACACCATCACCTATGAAGATTTCATATGGACAGACATTAAACATGCCATGTACAGTGGAAGGCTGGCCCCAAGCAACTGTCACATGGACTCTTCCAAATGGTTTGGTATTGGACAGGCCTCAAGTTATTGGGCGAGTTGCCTTTTTATTAAATGGAACCCTTCAGCTTAGGGAAACTGCAAAATCTGATAGGGGTACTTACATTTGCAAAGCCACTAACACATTTGGATCATCAACACTGTCTTATCCTGTTACTATTATGGTACTTCCACCACAGATCACTATTGCACCCCCATCCATTATAAAAGTGTCTAAGGGTTCTCCAGTGACACTAAAATGCATTGCCTCTGGTACTCCTAAACCAGACATTTCATGGACCCTGCCTGGGCGTACCACACTTGTGCCCAATAATCGGTTTACCTCATTAGGTGGAATTTACATGACAGAGGATGGTAGTTTGGTCATTCAGGATCCTAGTCTTATGAACTCTGGAATTTATAAATGTAATGCTAAAAATGCCTTGGGAATGGATTTCAAAGCAACATACCTTCAGGTGAACTAAGCATGTGAAGGAAAAAATGCGTTAATCTGAAGTTAAAACGGTTTATAGATATGGACATTATATTCCTGTAAACCAGTGTAAATAGAAAGCTGCGATTCATGTTCCTGGAAAAATCTCAGCAGTTTACAAATGGGCATTATCTTTCTTCCTTCTTAAAAAAGACTAGCATGTATTGTTGTAGCCTTTGGTTGGGAACCAACACTCTAACTTTCTGGAGAACCCATGAGATTTTTTTTTTTTTGTTTGTATTTAATTTATGAAAATATTAATTTGTACATGGAATTATTCATCTGCCATTCAGACACTTACGCATCATTGATTTAAAAATGAAAAGAAAAAAAAATGATACACAAGTTTGTATTTTCATTTGAATCGTTTCTGCTGTTTATATGCAGTGTAAATGTATGTCCAGCACACAGCATCAGGATGTAATCCATCTACAACAACACAGCCTTTCACTGTTGGAGTAGAAAGGAAGCCTTGTAGGCATAAATGTTACCATTGTTCTGACAGCTCTACCAAAAACTATACACAAGCAGCCGATTCTGTAACAGAATAACTGCTAAAGAAAAGGTTTTGGATTGGCACATTTTGAATGACCCTAATAGAATAATTTGAAGTGTAGCTCAAAATCAATAATTAAGTTGATGTTCTGCTTTTTGTGAAAATGTTTATTACTGCTGTTATGTTGTAATTCAATGTGAATAGTTTATCATTTTGCCAGATGGCCTGAGCAGCCTCTTATACTATGATTACTTAAAGAATGACTAACATTATGTGATTGTACTCATAATGTGATTGTTTAAAAAAAAAAGAAAAAATGAACGCTTACAGTTTGACTGCCAGACACGGTGTATTTTCGTTTTTTTATTAATACCAAGTGATCGAAGCTGAAATAACTGATCAGTGAGGTGGTCTCATGAGTGGCATTTGCCACCTTTAAAATAAGTCTTGCAAAATGATGGAGCTGTAAGTACATCAAACCCAATACATTTACCGAACGTATTAGATGAAGCAAATACATTAATATTACAATACAATTTTAGATAGACAAACAGACTAATGTTTGGACACACCGTTACTTTTAGTGTTTTTTCTTGTACATTACTGTACAATAATATGAATAGTTTTAAATACAAACTATGAGAGAAAGAACACATAAATATGTGGTAAAAATTAGTTTTTTTGCACATTTTCGCCCACTCTTCGCATTTTCTTAGTCAGCCTCATGAGGTAGTCACCTGGAATGGTTTTCCAACAATCTTGAGGAGTTTCCAGAGTTTTTGTTGGCTGCTTTTCCTTCACTCTCTGGTCCAAATCATACCCATCCACCTTAACTGGATTTAGATAAGATGATTGTGGAGCCCAGGTCATCTGATGCAGTACTCCAATAGCTACAATACAATAGCTCTTACTTAACCTAGATGTGTGTTTGAGGTCATTGTCCTGTTGGAAACAAATGATGGTCCTTCTAAGTGCAAACCAGATGGGATGGAATGTCACTGCAAAATGCTGTGGTAGACATGCTGGTGTGCTGAAGTGTGCCCTCAATTTGACAAAATCCCCAACAATGTCACAAGCAAAGCACCCCTGCACCATCACACCTCCTCTTAGCATTTATAGGATTTAGACCTAAAAATCTCAGATTTGGACACATTATGTTAAAGGACAGTTTTCCAATGATCTAATGTACATTTCTCTTGTTTCTTTGCACAAGTTTCTTTTGAAGTAATGGTTTCTTTCCCACCAATTCGACCATAAAACCTGCAGTCTCCTCTGAACAGTGGGACTTGAAATATGTCTGCCACGTAAACATTTATGAAAATTGTCAGTTTCTGAGGCTGGTAATTAAAATCAACTTCTCCTTTGCAGCAGAGGTAGCTCTTTATCTTCCTTTCCTGGGCAGACCTCATGACAGCCTGTTTCATTATTGTATTTGATGATTTTGGAGATTGCACTTATAAATACATTTAAAGCTCTTGAGAAATTGTGCAAATTCAGTGACCTTTAAGAAATAAAGGTCACTAAATTTACACTATAGCCTCTGTACCCACCCTTTCCACTGCACAAGGCAACTGATGATCTAAAGCACATTAAGATACCAAGAAATGTCAGAAATGAAATCTTGACAAGGCACACCTGTGAATTGAGAACCATTTCAGGTGACTACCTTGTTTGCTATGAGTCGCATAGCATGCTATGAGAATGATATGAGTTTGCCAAGCTGTCAAAGCTAAAACTTTGTTGTTTAACACTTGTTTGCTACTCAATTCCAAACGTGTTCTTTCCCAGTTTGGATGTCTTCAGTATTAATGTAAAATGTTGACGATAATAAAAATAAAGAAAAAACCCATACTTAGGGGGTAGAAGGTGGGTCCAAATTTTTGACTCTTATACTGATAAACCTTTGGCTTTTGACATGTTTTTAACCTGAAGGACCTGAAATATCAACTGCACTGCATATTTTAGTGTTTTTCCTGTTTCCAACACAGTTGTTGAAACAAAATGTAAAAAAAGAAGAAGTTTATTTGCCACAAATTAGACCACAGAGAAATTCTTGATCATTTTTTATAGTGCAGTGTCAGCCATGATACATGGAATAGGGCTAAGGGCCTTGCACAAGGCCCTAATACATACATCTATATGCATTTGAGACCATATTCATCTTTTCAACATTGCACTAATGGTCATTCACTTGCCTGCCTTAAACGAAGGAGCGCATCTGAGCCCAAACTGTTCTCCTTCATCCGTCCTCCACCAGAAAGCAGATGCCGCCGCGCACGAGCACGCGAGGGCGGGCAGGCGTGTGCGCGAGGGCGCGCGCGCGCGTGCGTGCGTGTGGGTCGAGCATCACTTCGCCGCGATGGCGAACGAAGCGCACGGGCGCGGAGAAGGAGCCGGTCTCGCGTCTGACTCCCTGGAGCTCAGCACGTCTCTCGAGCGCAGCGTGCAAACGCGCATCTTTAAGATCATCGTGATCGGCGACTCGAACGTGGGCAAGACGTGCTTAACGTTCCGCTTTACCGGCGGCGCTTTTCCGGATAAGACGGAGGCCACGATCGGTGTGGATTTCCGAGAGAAGGCGGTCGAAATCGAGGGTGAGAGGATCAAGGTGGGTCAATGGAAAAAAAACAAATGCGTGCATAAACAAAACAAAAAGGACGATGCATCATTTCCATCATGTTGCAATGGATTGGATGTTCGCTTCCGTGGAAATTGTACTTTCTTTCCCTTTAGGTTTACACTGAGATTCGCGTTGCATTATTGAATAATTGATGTTTGCTTTAACAATGAAGGTCTTCATACAAAATACCACTTGCCTGAAAGCATGTCACTGTTAAATTGATGAACAATCTGTTCCCATAATGTTTTCATGCATATACTGCATTGGCAAACCTACATCACAATACCATACACAAACTACTACATACACTGATTCTGATGTTTATTAAACCCTAGATTCTGGTTGACATTAGATCATCGATATTGTTTTGGTGTGTCACCGCTTGAGTCAGCTTGGAAAATCACTATCATGCAATGTTACGTTTATCTTCTGTAAACAATTGATTATGATCGGGATGGTGATGTATCCTGATCCAGAACCTAGCCCTAAACGTAAAATAGAAAAACAATTAGACCCTCATTTATTGTAGCATTCGTGTAGCCAATCCACCTACCAGCAAGTGGAAGAATCCAGAGAATTCAGAAGAATCTCACATAAACACAGTGAGAACATGTAAAGCACAGAAAAGATGGTATCTTGAAGAAGTGGAGTTGTAATGGTTAAGGCTTTGGGTTACTAACCAGAAAGTCAATGGTTCAAGCCCCAGCACTACCCACAAGATTGTTCCAACACCTCGGTCATTTGTACATCAAAATATTGTGCTTTTATACTGTAGGTGCTGAAACAGGTACATTGTAGGTTTACGCTATATCAGTGGTCCCCAACCTTCTTTTGCGCCACGGACCGGATTAATGTCAGACAATATTTTTCACAGACCGGTTCAGTGTCAGACAATATTTTTCGCGGACTGGCCTTTAAGGTGTGGTGGATAAATACAACAAAATAAAATGATATGACCGGAATAAAAACTGGTATTTTCTCAATATAATAATATAAAAATACAGTTGTTTTTTGTTCATTTTGCTCGCTTAGGGGTTTCAATTTAGCATTAATGTATTATGTGTTACCGGCCAGAGCCGCTTTAAGAAGGTAGAGGATGGAGGTAAGACATGTGACTGAGCAATCTTGACATGCATCAAAAGTGAGCCATAGACAGATGCTATGATAATCCGGTCATTTTCCAAAATAAAACATTGTTCAGAATCGGATAATTAATAAAACGGAAATAATGTAAGTTATGTATTCTTTCTGTGCTGCCCAAATTGCTGCCCAATTGACCGGGGTTTGGGGACCACTGCTCTATATATATTTCCAGAAATATTTGTGGCTGTAAGTACAACTTAGCATACATCAGTTTCAAGGCTGAAAATTTCATTTTTAGAACTAAGCACCTATGGGGTTAAGGGCATTGATTGATGGACCAGGAGAACATTACCCACAGCATCACCATTTTACCATCTCCATAATTTGGTTCAAGACATCTTTCTACTATATTTTGGTCAAGTTTAATATTACAAAAGTGACATCCGTCCATGTTGGTGGCGGAAGATCTTTTAATTTGACTTGGCGTGTCATGGCTTGAGTCAGCTTGAGAAATGACATTAATATGGAAACCCTTTAGTTACATAATGTCCAGTGAAACCTGCATATTACTTAGGGAGCTTCTAAAATGCTATTTATCTGGAAGGGTGGCTTTGGGGTCCTCAATTTGGTCCTGAGCACGTTTGTGGGTTTCTTCAAGGTTCTATACGTTTTTCTTTGACCTGCCAAAAGCACTTAAGTAGGTGGATTGGTTATTCTAAACAAGCTGTAAGCTGTGTGTGTATGGTGAACTGTTCAATCCAAAATTAATGTTTCGGAATAACTTCCAGATTCATTGCTTCATTGACCATAATGAATCTACCCACCACACACCTGAGTTTTCTTTTTTTTTTGCCCTCTTTCATCATATTTGTGTGAACAGGTGCAAGTGTGGGATACGGCTGGCCAAGAACGCTTTCGCAAAAGCATGGTGGAGCACTACTACCGCAACGTCCACGCTGTCGTCTTCGTCTACGACGTCACTAAAATGGCCTCGTTTGAGAACCTGAAGACTTGGATCCAGGAGTGCAACGGGCATCGCGTGTCGGCCTCGGTGCCCCGTGTCCTGGTGGGGAACAAGTGCGACCTGGTGGATCAAATCCAGGTCCCGTCCAACATGGCGCTCAAGTTTGCCGACGCACACAACATGCTGCTGTTTGAGACGTCCGCCAAAGACCCCAAGGAGAGCCAGAACGTGGACTCTATTTTCATGTGCTTGGCGTGTCGTTTGAAGGCCCAGAAATCTCTTATCTACAGGAATGTGGAGAGGGAGGATGGGAGGGTGAAGCTCAATCAAGAACCTAATCCCAAGTCTACCTGTCCATGCTAAAGAGCTGTGAAGCCTAGAATAATCTAATCCTGTTTTCCACACCAACTGAGACTAATGTTGATGGCTGCAAAAAAAAAAAATTGTGCCTGCAACTAATGAAGTTTTACAGTGAGGCTTTTGTTCTGTCTTTTTGTCTCTTTGTTGGAACCTTTGTTAACCACAGACTACAGTCATTTAGCGTTTGATTTGTTGTACATACATTTTTAAGTGTATCATATCACCTAATATTCGGAAATCGAGATTGACGTTCATATATCCAGTCAACATTGTAAGATTCATCTGTATTCATTTGTGTTCTACGATTATTGTGGATTCATGTCCCAGCACACATCAGCTCCAGAGATTATTGAGCGCAAGAAGGCATACGTACCAATATACATGGTTACTTCATATAGTCAGGAAATGCATATATATAGAATCAGGGGTCTAATTCGGGTATACGTGAGCTGCGTATTTGTATTTGGGGGTTGTGATTGTGATTTCCTTCGCAAAATAATAATTATACTGAATAGTTGCATGTACAGATTTCGGATATTCTCAATAATAATAATTACCAATGCATGTTTAAAGTGTGAGCTGTAACAAGGAAGGAATATTAGGAGAGTAAACGCTATTGATAGTGTAAACGAAAGAAGACGCCGCCGTTCCACACGGGCTGGATGATATGCTGTGAGCAATATTAGCAAGAAACAAGCTACCCCGTCACTGTTATAGCACATCCTCTTAATTACGTTGCAATATTATACAGTGTGGCCAGCAGTGGCCAGCATTTCCCCGAAAACAACTCTGATTCTAGGGGAACAAGGTTGTCGTGTTGTGGGTTTATTTTTATTGAGATTTTCCAGAAATATTTGTGGCTGTAAGTACAACTTAGCATACATCAGTTTCAAGGCTGAAAATTTCATTTCTTTACACAGCAAACAATCATATACAAATGTTCCATGTTCCAATAAGGGTTCACTGAAAAGTCAAATGTGTCATGTGTAACATTTCGCTTGATGGTTATAGTTATTGTCTTCTGCATAAGCAGAGTGTGTGTTGTATTGTATGGAACTAATATGCGAGTTTTCCAGCATCTATTTGTGATGCATTATTTATGCCTCCTGACCAAGCCACTCACTGTATATTACTTGTTAGAATAAACTTTCTTTCGGCTTCTCCCATTAGGGGGCGCCACAGCGGATCATCAGCATGTTTGATTTGGCACATGTTTTTACGCTGAATGCTCTTCCTAACACAACCCTCCCCATTTATCCGGGCTTGGGACAGACACTAAGAGTGCACTGACTTGTGCAACCCTAATAACTGGGGTTGGTTCCCTTACCAGGGGGAACGAACCCGGGCCGCAGCGGTGAGAGCGCCACATCCTAACCACTAGACCACCATTGTTAGAATGCACTGTAATAATGTGCTTTCAAACACTAGTACAGATGTTCCCAGATAGTTCGTCTTATGATTTTTCAAGCTTACGATGACGATTAGCGATACAAGAAAATAGTAAAAAAATATTTACTATTTCGCTGCACAGGTACGATGTGTTGGAGGCGCAGCTGAGATGAGCGTATCTCTCGCCCTGTGAGATGCTCCAGTCTCGCTAGCGTTCAATGGACAAAAGTTGTCTATTTTTTCTGTTTTAAACGGTTTCAAACAGCAATTTTAGTGATTAAAGCATGTCTTCCAAGCGCCCAGATATGTCTCCTGCTTGTAGTGGAAAAAAAAGAAAAGGAAAACCATCAGTTTAGAGCAGAAATTTAAATTATAAATTATCAGCAGGAAAGACTGTCACAATCATAGCACCATCTTTAACTGACGATATTATTGACTTACGATGGGGTCGCCGTAACGTATCTCCATCGCAAGTAGAAGACTACCTGGATTCAGGATACACCCTTTAACTATACGTTTCTTGAGTAATGCCTGGTACACACTGTGTGATTTTTTTTTTTAATATTGCGATTTTTGCTTGTCAGACTGAACGAACATGTAACACTGTAGGATCTTAGTTCTCCTAATGTCAGACTATGACACACAAAAACTGACCCACATAAGAAAAAGAAATCCCAAGTTTCACCTAATCAAGATGTGACACGTTCAGACCCGCGTTATCTCGCTAATGGTAGCTAGCAGCAAACAAAACAATCTATAGTGTTTGGTTAATGACATGCCTTGATAATAAAAACATCATACAAACACCTTTAAAACTCATTCAGTTTCTCTTTTTGCTATACTGCACTGTCATGCTAATTGCGTCAATGGGTTCGGCGCTCATATCGGTTCTTGGTTTGATGGTCGTTGTAGGAGAAGTCACACTGCAGGACAGCATCTAAAATCTTCTGACACTGCCAGAATTTCATCGGAGGAAAAAATGATCGCAGCAGCCATTATTCATCTGTTGGTGAAGTCGTAGGAACCTGCAGATTTAATAGGATTTTTTACATTTGTCATAGACGATCAAATTGTGGCCAAAATCGCAGTGTGCACCTGGCTTTAAAGAAATAAACAATCCAAACCATTTTATTATTTTTTTTTATTTTTTTTTTTAGCATAATCAACAGCAGAGTGGTGTGGGGAGTGGTAGCTTAGTGGTTAAAGCATTGCACTTTGGACCTAAAGGTTGTTCATTTAAATCCAAGCCACCCTATGTTGCTACTCCTGAAGCATACAGCACGGCCCTTAACCCCATAGCTGCTCAGTTGTAGATAAATTTGAGATAAATTTGCTCTGGATGAGGGTATCTGCCAAAATTCCATAAATATGTGATTAAAATTCTCCAATATAAGTGCATCCTAAAGTGTTTTATTCCAGTATTACCACAGAAAATTGCCTAATGTTTTAGTAATTAAATAATACCATGCCACGAATTCGATCACATATCCATCATTCAGAACATTGGTTGACAGTTTATCTGTACTCTACTGAAGTATTTTCATTAGGGGGCACTTTTACTTAAACCTCACTACATTTCAAAATAAATATATTTTTACTCCAACTACATTTTCCAAAATCAGTCGTTCCTTTTTATTTATGAGAATAAAAACATAACTGCTCAAACACACAACGAGCCACCAATTAGGGCCGAGCGCACGCTCTGTTTTGAACTTGTTTTGATTGGTGCTTGGTGGTATTTATTTACACTAACATACAGTTCAGCATCAGTTCAACAGCAACCAGAATATTTTGAGAGGAATAAATGATGGAAGAATCTTCTGACTTGAGCTTGCCACAACACTTGTGACCTTATTTACGTGATTTTTTTTTTTATGTAATATTTTGGGTTTATGATCATTTTAATAAATATTAATTAATGTTTGACCTCTTCTTCTTTTTTTGGCTTCTCCCATTAGGGGTCGCCACAGCGGATCATCAGTCCCCCTACCCCCCTGTCCTCTACATCTGCCTCTTTCAAACCAACTACCTGCATGTCTTCCATCCTCAGCATTCTCCTACCGATATACCATTTGTCCCTCCTCTGCACATGTCCAAACCATCTCAATCTCGACTCCCTCACCTTGTCTCCAAAATGTCCCTCATGCGGTGTCCCCCTAATAAATTCTAATTCTGTCCATCGTCGTCACTCCAAACGAAAACCTTAACATCTTCAGCTCTGCTACCTCCAGCTCCACCTCCTGTCTTTAGTCAAATCAATTAATGTTTGACTAATTAATACTATTCTATTAATAGATCGGTGTGCTAGGAGTCTTTTTTAATAAACTGAGTCGATTAAGCAATGAGTCTTATGACAAAAATGATAATAGGAAGATTACAGCCATAATAAATTCTAGTACTTTGGACAATTTGATAGCAAATACTTTTGTACTTTTATTCAAGTGAAAGTTTTAAGGTAGCACTTTTACTGGAGTAATAGTTTACCCAGTGCACCACAAAACGAATTCCTTATATATACACATATGTACTTGTCCACCTTATCTACTAGAAAAGGCTTTGGATTTTTTTGTGTGTGGTATATGAGGCAGTGACTTTAGCTCTGAACTCCGAATTTAACCTACAACCAATAATTAATCCTTGCGGTAAATATATAGGAAATTGCCTTTCATGCATTATTCCATTTCAGTCATGAAAAAAAAGCATGAATATTACAGTAACAGCTCGGTGCCAATAGATGGTGCTGTAGTTAAAAAAAAAAATGTCAAGTCATGGAGTTTCCTGGCTGCCCCACAAGTACATTGAAATAAAATGGCTTGAAGATCTTATTGAAATCCCTTGGATACCCAATCCATGGGGAAACATAACATGGCATTCGATTTGACTTTTACTGCCTTTAAGTGCTTGTACTTTTCTGTAAAAATAATTGCCTTCAGTGATCAATGCTGCATTATGTTTGTCAATTATTCAGATTTGTTTGGAAGGAAGGAAGGAAGGTTTCTATTTGCTGTACACGTGAGCGCTTTGATCTTTTTGCAAGCAGGAAACAGGAGAATTAGGTGGTACTGTATCAGGCTTTAGTCAGTGTGGAGTTTCATTTGTCCTCCCAATGTCTCTGTGGGTTTCTTCAGGGTTGTCCAGTTTCCTTCATTTTCCCATAATATGGTGGTAGGTGAACTGGCTATAGTTAATTGCTCCTAGGGGTGTGTGTCTGTGTGTCTATCTAGTATGTCTATCATATGAAAGAGTGAAGTCTGTTATATGAAAGTACTAAAGAGCATTTCGTAAAATCGTACATTTATTTAAACCCAAATCTCACACAGCATCAGGTGATGCAGCAATAGCTGTACTACGTTATCACCAGCAGAGGGCGCCAAAACGAAGCGCTGTGAAAGGGCTCGTATTTTGAAGCGTCTTCATCCCGAAATTTCGCCTAAGGTTAAGGAGCTGGGTTGCCACACCCTCAAATTGCGCACAGGTTTTCATATAATTGGGTCGATTCATCTAAAAGTACTGAGCTCCTGTCTTATTCAAAAAAATATTTTGAACTGCAATGTCAATTCCTTATTTTATTATTAATGTTTATATTCTGAGTGTGATGATTAAAAGTAAAATGAATACAGCTAAAAACCATTGACCTTGATGAAAGGCTACAGGACCAGTCTATATACCACTATCTATAAATGTTTTCTAGAACAACACAGATTAATTTTTTAGTATTGATTGGTCTTTATAGTTTTCTAGAACTGCAAATCTGAGACTTGCATTAAAGATGCTCCACATAAAGATTTGATTTAATTAAAATATGGTAAAAGTTTATGTGACATTTATGGAAGGAGCCTGAAGTGTCAGTGTTCTCAATAGTGTAGTATGTTTTCAAGAAAATGGCAGATATTCAGGATTTTGCAATATCTGGCTTCTCGCTATCATGAAAAATGTGATATTTTTCTCTCTTTAGATAAAAAGAAGGCTGTTGATGAAACACCTGTTTATAACTGCTAAAACATAAGTGATAACGTGAACTAACGTGTCTCATGGAGGTTCCAAAACACTACAATCTAACACATTTTATACAGTACAATGATCCCTGGCTGTGGTATAAATAGAATAACACTTAAGAGATCAGAGATGACCAAACTAGGGCCCATTGTGACTTTTGATTTGGCTCACCATGTCATACATGTATAGAGAGAAAAAACAAAGGACACAGATACAGGGCTTTATTTATTGTTAGGATGCGGCGCTCTCACTGCTGTGACCCGGGTTCGATCCCCAGTCAGGGAACCAACCCCAGCCACTCTCAGTGCCGGTCCCAAGCCCGGATAAATTGGGGAAGGTTGCGTTAGGAAGGGCATCCAGCGTAAAAACGTGCCAAATCAAAAGTGAAGAAGGATCCGCTGTTGCGCCCCCTACCGGGAGAAGCCGAAGGAAAGTTAGAGAAAACACCATGTCTGGTTTGGGGATTCTTTTTTTTTTTGATGCGCATATCTGGCAACCCATCAAACTGTCAGTACAGGCAGGCACAGATCTTGTGGGTGAAGTTGTTCCTCCTGTAAGTGGCCTGTGCGTCGCACTTAGATGCGGGTCCTGTTGCGGTTTTCCGCACAGAAATGGCCGAATATAGCCACACGGGCATATTAACGGCTCTGCTGCTGTTTACGGCTGTGACGGTAAGAGATATTTATCTCGGTCGGACTGCGACAGAGCAGCTCGAGCAGCAGGCCGCGAAGAGCAGCATGGCCTCCGACGGCTTCCTGGAGCCGAACACCCAGAGGCAGAACAAGCCCAAATTCTACATCGGGCCAGTGCTGAAGTTTCAATACTGGTGAGAGCATAACGTTAAAGAGCCTCTCTTTATTATCATCAATAAAGACTGAGGCCGGGTCCCTAATGACCGTCTCCCTCATTTTAACTACACTTCATAGTGTACAGTCGCCGTTGTTTTCCTACCCTGTGTAGTGTACGAGTATAGGAAATAGACAGCGATTTGGGATTGAGCCCAAGATGGCGGCCTGATGTACAGTGTATGGCTGAGCAGTCGTTCAGACGGGGTTTCAAATCTAAATCCACATTTGCGTGCTTACAAAATGTCATATTTAAAAGGGGACATTTTAAAACGTGGATGAATGCGAAAATGCAGCGTTTATACCAGACTGAATTTAGTTAATACAATAATAATAAAGCATGCTATGTACAGATACGCGCATGCGTCCTGAATACGGACGTAACGCGCTTTATTATGCGTTAATCCTTATTCTCCCATCGACCACCAAGAAAAAAGCGTAACGTGGTTTAACGCGATTAAACAGCGATTTCAAAAGACCAAACTCAACCAAATTGCTTGTCTGTACACAGTTGTGCTTTTATTATTGGTGTTTACTGAGTTTAAGACACGTTTTAGAATGTCCCTTTGAAAGGTGTTTTTGTAATGAAAATTGTAATAATGTATAATAATAATTTTCATGTTTGTTTACAGTATTTCCTGAGGGTACAGTAAGGTGTTCCAGGAGTACTCCCGGTCTATCAGCCAGCTGTACCCGGACATCCGAATCCACGGGGAAAATTATCCTCCCAAACTCCTCAACAAGTCAGTTCTCAGTCCTACAGTCTTAAAGCTGCTTCAGATATCCTGAAAGTATCTATAAAATACCAGTGGTGGGACATCAGGGTCAACCAGGCCTTTTTTTTTTTACCCCTGGCTTAAACACCACCAGAGTCAATGACATACTTATTAATGTATTTGTTTTTCCATGAATTAGTTAAAATACTCCCAATCGTCTGTTCTCTTCATTTCATAGCTTTTCTCTTGGTTGTGCTGTTTTCATGGGGTGTCTGTTTGTATCATATTGTTGCCAGGGTTAAAGGAATCTCTTGAGGCCTTCAGAATCCACAGTGCCTGTAGTGTGAGGAACATGTTGCTTGAAGCTGTTGCTTTAACTAACCAGATTGTGTGTTGGCAACATCAGGGCCGTCTAGCAGGTTTATGACAACCTCAGCATTTTTACCGCCGTTGATGGGAGGGTCAGAGAGCGTCATTTGCAAGGCCATTTTCAAAAGAGATTTTTTTTTTTCTTTAGAAAAGATGGACGTTGTGAGGAAAGGGCGGCCGAAACACTCCAAAAACAGATTTTAAGCTTTTGCAAAAATTATTTATACATTTGTCTGTAGAATTTGCACAAAATACACAATTTGTCTTGCAGATCATAAAAAAAAAATAAAAAAAAAAAAAAATCTTGAGTTTCTGTGGTCGAAGAAATAAATGTTAAAAAATGCACCGAAAACCCAGGGGTATTTTATGAGGTGAATGTTGGTGCTTGTGTTAGAGATGATGTGTGCAGGTGGTGCAGCTGCGGCTACAGTGAAAGGAGACTTGTTGAATTGTGTTAATTGGGTTTCTTGCTTTAGTATTGGCCTTTAATCTCACTGTATGACAAACCCGTCTCTAATGATATAGCCATGAGGTCATAATGATGCTGTTAATAGATGGATTGATGGTGGACTTTTCCTTTACTTTTTTGTACATGAAAGCCCTTTTTTATGTTTGATTCCTCCAGATATATCGCAAATTTCATCTCCTATTTTAAACTGCTCGCCATTGCCCTGATCGTCACTGGACAGAATCCTTTCCAAATGCTCGGAGCGAACACACCAAGAGTTTGGTCCTGGGGTCAAGAAAATAAGGTAAGAAATGCCCCGTTTCAAGTATGTGTGCAGTAGGTGTTCTGATTAATGTAGAAAGTGGCACATAGGAGCAGAGAGGTGATGTAGAGGAAAATGTGATGCGCTTCTCCTTAGACTGTTGTTATGTCTTATAACTGCATTTGCTTTTTCTTTCAGATATTCTCATGTCTCATGGTGTTCTTCCTCAGTAACATGTTAGAGACCCAGTTATTGTCCACAGGAGCATTTGAGATAACGTTAAATGGTATTGTTCTTTTTTTTTTCTATTAATATTTTATGTTCTGAAAGATTATTATTATTATTATTATTCATACAGTTTGTGTGTGTTAGTGGATATTGACTAAAAGGAAAGATTATTTGGAGTAATGACAGTTGAGCAAAACCAAGTGAAAGTTCGACCAATAGTGGATTTTACTGATAGCTAGGTTGGATGGTATTTGCTGATAACCAATAAATCAACCGATAGTTTTAAAAGTGGATACTGAATAAAAAGAAAAAATACATACAAACATAACACTCCATGTAAAATAGTACTGAACTTGATTACAAAATACTTTGTGAATCATAAAAATGTACTACATTTTAAAAATATGAATATATTAATTAATAAATAGAACAATATAATTAATAAATGAAAATTAATATAGCGCTCTCCATTCAGCACGCAGTCTCACATGTAAAGACAAACAGCATGTGGTGTCAGTGATTCACCTCTAGAGGGCGCTCATGTAATGGCTTCCGGTCCGCTCTGTAAAGATTTTTGCCTATTGTTCCAGCAGTGGTCTAGTGGTTACGATGCGGCGCTCTCACCGCTGTGGCCCGGGTTCTATCCCCGGTCAGGGAACCAACCCCAGCCATTAGGGTTGCACAAGTGAGTGCACTCTTAGTGCCGGTCCCAAACCCGGATAAATAGGGAGGGTTGCGTTAGGAAGGGCATCCAGCGTAAAAACGTGCCAAATCAAACATGTGGATCATGAACACGGATGATCCGCTGTGGCGACCCCTAATGGGAGAAGCCAAAAGAAAGTTCCAGCAGTCAACGATCTTTAGTCTTTGAAATTGTGAGTAGTTTGTTATATTTAGCTTCATAACACTGCTGGAAAATGCAAAGAGAGTTTTACTGTGCTGTAATGTACATGTGACAAGCAAATAGCCTCCTCTTAAGACCTTTTATTGCAGTCATAAATAGTAATTTTCTCACTAATGCCCTTTTAAATTTCGGGAAGTTAAAAATATCAACAAACTTTAGCGCGTTTATCTGCACTTTCGTTGTGCAAAGTGCTTCACAACATTTATTAAAATCAAAAAAACATCTGTTGAATAACATGAAATAAACATGTCCTTCCATATAATGTCACCTTAAAATAAATGTTTTGGTAAAACAGCCCATTATTGTTCGCCTCAGAGCATGTGCAGTGTAATGCATTAGAAGATCTCATGAATGAGGCCGACACTACGGTCAAAGTGTTCAGCTTGCGTTTTTTTGTACTTCATACACTCTTGTCTTTGTTTTAGATGTTCCCATTTGGTCAAAGCTGCAGTCAGGGTATGTACCAAACATCCAGGAGCTCTTCCACATTCTGGACAACCACCTCAAGATGAATCAGGCCGACAATGTCAAATTTGCCTCGCAGTAGCACAGCTGTTCAAGCTGAGACAGAGGCAAGTGTTAAGGCCATTAAACTGGGGCCTGCTTCCTGTTTTTTTTTTTTTGTTGTTGTTTTTTTTTTTTTTTTTTTTTTTTTATAAATACACTGAGATGATTTTCCCTGATATCACGATGGAATTGAGGATGACATCATACATGACACATAACTGCATGCATGCCAAGTGCAAGCAGTCTCCACTATGCAAAACATAAAGCAGTTTTAAATGCAAAACATAAAACCGTTTGTCTTGTTTTTTGTTTTTTAAGTTTATTTTTTAACATTTTTGTACAGCAACGTTTTTAAAACATCACACACCTGCAGGTACAGACACACACACACACACACACACACACACACACACACACACACACACACCCGTAGCACACTTGTGTATGTTTTCAAGTAAAAAATATATAAAAGACAAGTGCATGGCAGCTACTAAACAAACTTGTGGTCTGCAACTTAATACATTTGTAAGGCTTTGGGAGATTTACACCATTTTCCACACATAAAAAGGATTACATTCGTACTTCACAGGTGCATGTAAACCTCATTATACATTTAATACAAGCCTTAATAATCTTTTCTTTGACGTGCAGGTGTCTGGGGCTGTTTTTCTGGGCAGAGGGACCGTGGACCATGGCTTAATGAAGGCCTGCACTGCAAACAGCTTGCTGTGGGTGCAGACTGGATGCTCCTGCCATCACACACCCTTCCTCTGACCAGCGACGCACTCCTCCAGACTGACTCGATCTCTGCCGGCCAGCATGCTATTAGCATCCGTGGTGTGAACGTCATTCACGAGTTGGACGCACTAACCTTTTGTTTTTAAATGCTGAAACTAGAGATTTATGAGCAAGTATGACCAAATATGTGGCAGTCATAAATGTGTCATAAATGTCTCTCATTGGTCTGCAAATGTATGAATCATCATAGATATGTTTGTCACGTGGCGCCATGTATACAGGATCTTTCGCATATATCTACATATTTAAATTATGTTGGATTACTTCTTCAGGGTCAGGGAAATGTTTGTGCCGACGTGCAATTTGTTTACCATAACACTTTTAATTAAAGGTGTAATTTGATCAGCTGAGCCGGGGTTTGATGGGGAAACGTGGTATCTATTGGGATCCGCAGGTTCATTCTGTCTCTTTAGTTCTTCTTTGTAGCAATGTTAAGCTGCCTGTTTAGAAAAGGTGTTGTAATAATATAAAAGGTACTCCTCATTTTTAAAAGCTCAATTTTTTTTTTTTTTCTTTCCCCCCATTTAGGTGGAGTAATGAGAATCCTCTTTTAATCTTAGTCATGAAATTGTAACCTAGGTGACATTTTGTTGGAATTTAGCTCGAGAGCACTGAAATTTGATCATTGTTTCAAAAAATAAAGACTATAAAAATGTTTGTGCATTTATCACATTCACATTATTCCTCTATCAAAAATCTATATTGGGGGTATTTATGTGTTAGAAAAAAAATTATTACATTTAGTGAGAATGCAGTATGAACGTTTTTTGCTATACCAACTCTGATATCTTGTGCTGGATTGATACACACTATGATTTATTTTTACTTTTTTAATGGAAAACTGCTATTGTTAAAATCCACTTTTTAAAATAATAATTAAAATTGCAGATTTGGGTTACTGTATCTAGAGAGGAGGTGGAGCTGGAGGTAGCAGAGCTGAAGATGTTGAGGTTTGGAGTGATGAGGATGGACAGGATTAGAAATTAGTTTGTTAGAGGGACAGCGCATGTAGGACGTTTTGGAGACAAGGTGAGGGAGGCGAGATTGAGATGGTTTCTACATGTGCAGAGGAGGGACATGGGGTATATCGGTAGGAGAATGCTAAGGGTGGAACCACCAGGATGGAGGAAAAGAGGAAGAACAAGGAGGAGGTTTACAGATGTGGTGAGGGAGGACATGCAGGTGGTTGGTTTGAATGAGGCAGATGTAAAGGACAGGGTGGTATGGAGACAGATGATCCGCTGTGGCGACCCCTAATGGGAGAAGCTGAAAGAAGAAGAAGGGTAACTGATTTTTAAAACCTTAAAAGAACTACCAGCCTGAAATTCTATCACTGAGGGGTTTCTATTGCATGTTTTTTTTTTATCAAACAAAAAAAAGGAGATTGGATTGGATAAACCAATTAACCATATACCATCCCACTTTCTTTCACTTTACATATATGTACCTTTTCCTGCCGGTCTCCATCTATCTAAGACTTCCTCACACAGTCCTAAATGTCTGCTATCTTATTTTCTTTAGGTGATTACAAGACAAGATAACAGGAGGAGATACCATAAAAAATACCACCAAATTGATCTATAATTGATATTGTCTATGCTTTTTCCATATGTTAAACACAGGTCAAGGAAGAGCATCTCCTGATAAACGTATCACAGCCAATCCTAACATTAACAACACCAATCACTACATCAGTAAAAACTCATTTAAAACATTAATAACAGGCAATTTTTCTATCAAACAAGTTTATGAAAATGGTGTCAGTAGCCCTTTCCCCATCACTGCTACAAGTTTCCAGCTTTGACACTGATCTTGGGTTACTACATTTGTGATGTTTTGCATGTTCTCTGGGTTTCCCGGTTTCCTTTTCACCACCCAGATAATCTTCTATCACAAATCACTCCTGACACTCTTCTCCACCCACTCCACCCTGCCTGCACTCTTTTCTTTAGACAGGAGGCTCCACGGACTATGATGTTTGCGGATTATATTGGGATTTGTAGTGAGAGTAAGGAGCAGGTTGAGAAGAGCCTGGAGAGGTGGAGGTACATGCTGGAGAGAAAGGGAATGAAAGTCAGTAGGAGTAAGACAGAGTACATGTGTGTGAATGAGAGGGAGGGCAGTGGAGTGGAGTGGTTGCAGGGAGAAGAGGTGGAGAAGGTGGAGGAGTTCAGGTACCCGGGGTCAATAGTGCAAAGTAATGAAGAGTGTGTCTAGAAATCCAAATACTTTGTAAACAGTGGCCCTGATAGATGTTTCCCTGGACACCGATAGGTGTCAGTATTAACCCTACGACTTCTTCGTGTTATTTAGGGCTGTATCCTAAACAGCTGCACATTCGTAAAGCAGTGCACTAATTCTGACACGGGAATCTATTGTATTAATCCCTAGGTAGTGCATAGGGAATAGGGTGCGAAGTGTGACTTAAGATGTATTTGCATTTTTTGAACCAGAAGCTGGATTTGCTTGTCGAGGATTTGTACAAGTGTGTAAAAGAGAAATCTTATATATATATAAAATATATATAGTCATTTCAGACATATTACTGTTTTTATTTTTAAAATATATCGACGTTTGGAAAATTTTGCGTGGAGGAAAAAAAGGAATGAAATAAACCAGGAAGCAAGACAAAGCTTTGCAGGCTAACAGCTTAGCTTTGCTGGGAGTGTGTGATTGTTAGCTGTTGGACCGGAAGTAGATTTTACACCGATGTTTCGCTTGAATTTAGTATAGAACATGATACTGGAGATAAACGAGGTCATTAATATGAGCCTCTGTGTGTATTCTCTAGGCCTCCTTTAAGAACATCTAATATGAGCCTCAGTGTGACATGCTAGCTACATCTAAACAGCTCTATCCAGTCAATATCAATCTAACAGTCGTCTGTTCTGCTTCTAGGTTTTGTACTGAGGGCATCAGTGAACATTTCGATCTTCTCCACGTGTTGAGAAACGTCGTGTCAAATCAATCATGAGCACCACGGTGAGTGATTGCTTGGCCTTGGTTGCTCACGTGACCTAATGGCGTCCACGTGACTTGCCTTGATCACATATAAGCCATGCGTGTGGGTTGGAGGTGGCTTTTGTGGTTGGTCTCATTTAGGTTACATCCCCTGTGGGGGTCTTCTGATCTAGCCCATTTTCATGTAATATTTATGTATATTCTGTTGTAGACTCAAAGGAAGAGACGAACAAGTTCCACTTCATGTTCTAGACGCAACAGCAAAAGAAGCAGGATGCAGATGTCTCAGGCCTCAGTGGAAACCATTGACGTTGTAGAAGGCACCAGGTTAAGCAGTGAGTGGAGCTCTTTTCCGGGTGGGACGCTGCAAATGGAAGGCAGTTTGTATCCAGGCATAGAAAGCGTTTCGGAGAATCGGTTGCTTCTTCGCTGGAAGCTGATCGCGTTCACGGGGACGCAAACAGGGATGATGGAGAACACTAGCTGACTGACTCCATTGAACTAATGTGGATTTTCCTTGTATATCATTTTTATTTAAGCTGTGTATTGTATTTCATTGGCCAAACCCAGATTTTGCTTACGTGTCCAGCTGTGCCAATTTGGTGGTGCATAGATTCAGCCTTCAAATCAGTTATTCAAAGCCCAGAATTTCTCTCCTGAAAGGAAAGTTGATGCCAGAGGATTTAAAAAAAAGGATGATCTAATCAAAACCTACGTCGAAAAAGTCTGATTCAGCTGGTTTCCCAGCTATTAATAGACCTGAAGTCAATGACATGATGTTTAAAAAACTCCCTAGCTGACTATCATCATGTATAACCATCGATCTAATACTTGCTTCAGTGGTCTGGTTTCAGATTTTTGTTCCTGGTTTTGTCTTCTACAGTTGTAGTCGGTTCCAATTAAAGGTTCAACTTCATGTGAACCTCTTCATGCATTTCTGCGCACCAGGGTTGCGAAGAGGGATTATATTACGAGGTGGTATCAATGTTTTGAAATGGTCTCTTTGCACAGCAATACAGTGCCTTTAGGATTCCTGCCACTTCTGGAATATGTCCTGAAGTCTTCTTTTCAAAAGCATGTCAAGCTCATCCAGCGACTCGTGCTGGATCTCCACAATGGTGTCTAAACGAAGTCGACAGAAGCCAAATCCGTCAAATAGGTTGGGAGCGAAAGCGCGATCGTGTGGATTATTCTTCTACGATCGTCATGCACAAGTTGTTAAATGGTTTCAACATTTTCAGGGGATGAGCTCATTGAAGGTGAAGATGATCTCTCTTGACGCACGCACGCGTCTCAAAACACCTCGCCGTATGTCAAACGTCTCCGTGGCAGATTTGCTGTTTAACGCAGGATTTCACGTTCCCTCTTTGTTCTAACTCGCTGTCCATAAGGAAATCGCAGACGTGGTAACATACATGGTCAGAAAGCACCAGTTAGGGCCATTAGTCTGGAAGGTTTTTGATACCACCTCGTAGTTACCAAACCCTTTCGATCAGCTAAGACCTACTTTCTTAAAGCACTGGTTTTCCACCTGCAGAACCTTTTCATGTAAAATCAAGGATCTTGCGCATGGAATATTCCAGGGCTTTCTGAGATATTCAAACCACAACCATGTGCTGGTCAGTCCCTGAAATCCGGTTTCAGTTTTATTTGGATGTTTAATGTCGGCGTGAGAAGTAGCTCATTACTTTTTATTTATTTATTTATTTATTCATTTATTTATTCATTCTTTAAATTTATTGGTATAAAGGTGGCGAAGGACTTTATAATGCAAGTGATGACAGGAACAAACGTTCTCACATTCTACAGCATAATACAAATATTTGCTGCAGTATAAGAGGAATTAAGCACTTGGCTGTTATTAGAAATTTTAGAGTGTCATTTTATCTGGTCATTGCTTTCCTGTAAGAACATGTGCCACAGACCCCCCACCTCACATTTGTCTACTAAGTCCAGGATTATCAGGGTGTCGGGTTCTTTCAGTTCCTCTACTCTTCTATCTAAGTTTCTCAAAGTATTCCAAGCTAGCCAAAAAACAAGTTATTGTATGGTTTCAGGATTTCTATAAAATGTTATTGTAGCCAGAACATTTAAGGTCACACTGAACAGGGTCAAAGCTATTTCTGGGAATCGGTTTCCTCACGTTTGGAGCATGTTTTTAGGAGAGTATTTTAGATATTTTAGGGGTGTCCCAGATCGAAAAAGGCAGCAAAATGATCATCGTACATTGTGTCATTTCACTCTTCACCTTGCTTATTTATATTTCTCTCTCATTTCTTTTTTTTTTTTCTTCATAGGTGAAGATGTAGTAGATTTAACCTGTGAAGGATCAGAGCCAGCTGTGGTTGATCTTACAAACAACGATTCGGTTGTGGTGAGTTTTCTTTTACCCCAGTCTCAAAGAAGAGCGTCCTTCCCAGTTCATGATTTTGTGTAGTCTGTTTAAACAGCCGTTATGCCTTTTTATTAAATGCTCGTTCTTCTCTTTGCTCCTGTTCAATTCTTCTGATCACCGGCCAAAACCCAGCTTTTGGATGATGGTAATTTTCCTTGTATTATTAAATTTTTTATTTTTTATTTTTTAAAAACTGCTATTGGGACATAATTGCCCAGAGAATTTAATATATAAAACGCAGGAATTTTTCAGACCAGCTTGTTCAACACAACGTGTGTGTGTGTTCTTTTGCCATTTGCGGTACATCTTTCAAAGGTACACAGACCAGACGTATGCAGGGCACTGAAAGTTACGTGCTGAGCAGCGATGACGAGGAAGAGCCGAGTCAAAGTCTCAATCCCGCTCTTCTGTCATCGCTACACGCGAGCGCAAGAGCCAGGTAAACCTCGGCCCATCGGTGTTCGGTTTTTATGAACTCCGGTGCTTATTAATCACTACTTTTTATTTTTCTTTTCAAAATAAGAGCCTTTGGCTGCATGGTTTCACCTTCATCAGCTTTTTGATTATCAACGTTTTAGTTTGTGTGTAATATGGTGGGTTGTTTGTGGGGCTTTTTTTTTATTTTATTTTTTTTATTATTGTCATAGTTTGTCTTTGGTTTGAACGAAACCAAAGGGATATATAAAGGGAACATTTTGGAAAATGTTTTGGAAAATGTAAATGATTCAAAGCATCGGTTATTTGCTCTTGTTCAGGTCTACGCCTGGAGCGGTTAGTTGCCCTGTATGTATGGATGCCTACACGGAGGTAAATATGAACAAGTGGCAAGTTGACCACACAGGGATTTCTGTTCCGTTCTGTCTTTCTCTGTCTCTCTCTCTGTGTGTTTGTATGTGTGTATTTGTTTAAATATCTTTGGAAAACTTTCCAAATTGATGATAGTAAATATCAGTTTGTGGTGTTTCTAATACTCATTCTACTGGATTTGAATAGTAGGTCTTTTGTAGTATTGCTTCTGAATTTGAGGCAAAATGCTGCCCTTGTGCGTATTCTGATACACGAATAACTAGATTTACTTTTGAAATATGGAAATATATGAACTGCTGCTTTTTTTTATTTATTTATTGTTTATTTTTTGGGTCACGCTGGATACAAGTCTTTTTGTTTATAAATCATTAGTCGGCGATTCGGTATTCGTAAAACTACCGTCATTTTAGAAATACGTGTCCTTCTCGAATCATGATCATAAACCTCAACTTGCCCAAATGCAAAGCTTCATTTGCATTTTTATATGATTTGTATGATTATAAGCAATTTAAAAACTTGTATGTTATAGAGCATTTGGTCAATGTCCTTATGCATTCCAGCTTAGTGCTTTGAATTTTCCATCTTCAATGTATCTTCATTTTTTTTGTTTACTAGGGCAAGGACTACAGTACCTTTTTTTATTATTATTTATTTATTTATTTTATTTTTTTAAACTAGTATTAGATTATGAAAAAATGAGCAAACACAAGCCCAGAAAGTAAAGTATTCCATGATTAATAGAAATAAATATACTTAATATTAATCAATCGATTAGTGTCCAGAGCTCACATTGCATTTTGCAGTGATCAGTGTTCCCGAAAACTGAAAAGCTGACTCGTGCCACCATTAACACCAAAGTTTGTTCCTAGAAGACCTAATGTTTTTGTATAAGAAGTTACTTTGCATCTTTTTATTTTAACTTTTTTTTTTTCTAGATCATTGAGAGTGGAAGGCTCATGGTCTCCACCAAGTGTGGCCACCTGTTCTGCAGCCAGTGCATCCGCGACTCCCTCGCCCGGGCTCACAACTGCCCAACATGCAGGAAGAAACTCACTTATAAGCAGTATCACCCTATCTATATCTGAGACCCAATGGGACATTACGGTTTCACTGTCCTGTGTAACCAGACCTGCACTTTTATGGCTTATCTGTCTGCCAAATTCTTTCTTACAAAACACAAAACACAAAAAGCTGCCATGGTACAACACATGAGCTTCTAAGTATCATACAGTAGTGGGTTTAAGTCCCCAAAGATGCATTCATTTGATCAAGGACCTGGTGATCAGAAAGCAGTGCAAGTTCTTTGTAAAGTATTGCTTTGAATGGTTCATTGCTGCCAAGTAAAATATTGGTTTCTATCGTGTTAATATGCTTTACTGTATTTTACAAATGTGTACATAGTTAGGACAAAGCAAAGTGAACGCTTAGAAATGATGCGTATTGCTGCATACTGCCCAGGTCATTGTCTCTACAGTATATCGAGTAAGAGCTCAGCTCAGCCCAGACCAAGTTTGCCATCTGCTTTTAGGTTCTGAAAGTCGCAATCTGTCAAATTAACTGTGTGCGGTTTGTTCTTCCATGAATCCATTCACTGTAAATATTTGTATGTATGAGTGTACAAAGATGTAGTAAGTTAACAGTAAAGGAATGTGTAAGTGTATTCCAATAAAAGATTACAATGCCTTTGGTTCGCTTGTAGTAATTTTTATTTTTTTGTACGTGATCTGAGGAACACCTGCAAGCGCTTGCCCGTACTTCTGATGGCAGATAGATGTTAATCAATAAAACCCAGCATCTGGTATTTGAAATACTGATCTTTTGTGTTTAAAGAACAAAATATCGTTTGCACGTGTATCGACTTGTTTGCGATTGTGACATGATACCTATGATTATGACCAACGAAGGATAAAATTTCTTTTTTTTTATTTTGCTTACTGTTTCCTACTTTCCCCCTTAACGATTTAATGATAATGGCACCGCTTTGAATTCATGTCTGCTTAAAGATTAGCAATGCTTTACACTGTTCAACACCCTCGCCTTATCATTTGTACATCAAACTGAAATGTTATACACTGATCAGGTGTCACATTATGACTGGTGAAGTGAAGAATGTTGATTATCTCTTTATCACAGCATCAAGCAAACATTTTGTCCTCAAAGTTGTGTTGAAAGGCATAAAAAAATGGGTCCGAGTAAGGATTTGAGAGTTTAACAAAACCTAAATTATGATTGCAAAATGACTGGGTCAGAGCATCTCCAAAACTGCAGCTCTAATTGGTTGTTGCTGGTCTGCAGTGGTCAGTATCTATCAAAAATTGTCCAAGGAAGGAACAGTGGTGAACCGGTGACAAGGTCCAACAGACAAGCTACTGTAGCTCAAATTGCTAAAGAGGTTTAGGAAGCAAAAGGGGACACAACACAATATTAGGCATGTGGCCATAGTGTTGTGCCTGACTGGTGACCATAATATCATGCCTGGTGGGTTCAGTGTTAATATTAGTGTTTGCAGTGTGGTGTTTTATAAATTTGTTCATAAATAATCTAATAATGAGCATAATTAGAAAATAGTGGGAAGAGAAGCTCGTTTATTTTTTTTATCTTCTCAGAGCTAGCACTGAATGTTCTTTTGATTTCTTTGGCCCACAAGTGCTAACTTCTCGCAGGAGTACCAAAAATACAACAATAAACCAAATTAGTACCAGAATTGCTAAATTCACCACAAATGTTTTAATATAAACACATTTAATGTGTTTCAGGCGGAATTTTCCCTTAAACCCATTAACATCAACAGGCAGATGTGTTGCTGTTGTGTCGAAGCGCCACAAGATGGCGCTGTGTGTTGTGGAAAAGCAAATCAAACCTTTATGTGTAAAACTTAGGAGAAAGAGATCTGTTTTTCTGTCGGTTATTCTGCTCTCAGGACATTTATGGTTATACTATCAATTCCTGACCTTCGTGTTGTACTGCACTTCTGGAAATGAATATAGGAAACATGATAATTTTGGATAGATTTTTGCTAAACTAGCTCAATTTCATATTTCTAATAATCTGGTTTTTTTTATTTTTTTATTTCTTCTGCCAAAATACACATATTTGTAACTTGTATGTGATTGAAACCTATCAATTAATCAAAATTAAAGCTCTTCCATTGGAGAAGAATAATCTATTTATTCAACTATAATGTTTTATGCACATGATTCAGATTATACTCATTACGACAGAATTATAATATCGTCAGTATTCATATATATATATATATATATATAT
>MU551577.1:4563212-4613873 GCA_024362625.1 Silurus asotus | reverse complement strand
TAAATATAATCTGGCATGTTAATTTACTGGGGTTTTTAATTAAATGCAATTAATTAGTGTGAATAAAATTAATTTTATTTATACAAACATGCTTTTTTTATTATTAGTATTTTCAACATTGTGGAATTAATATCATGAAGGAACATCCAAATTATGAAGAAAAATATGCATGGAATTATGTAATAAACAAAAAAGTGTTAAATAACCCCGGAATATGTTTTATATTTTAGGTTGTCTATAGTAGCTGCATTTAGCTTTGATGGCAGCTTAGCACACTCAGCGTTCTTTTTTATCGGATTCACAAAGTCACCTGGAATGGTTTTAAATACATTGGTGTGTTTTGTCAAGAGATCATTTGCTACATTTCTTGGCTTCTTAATGTGCTTTAGACCATCAGTTGTCTTGTGCAGAGGATATGGTGGATAGTCAATAGTCAATAGAGTCAATAGTCCTATTAGTGCTACTATTACTACTGTACAAATTCATATCATCCTAAGAAACACTCAGTTATGTAAAGAGCAAACACAGTCTGTCATAACTTTAAGAAATGGAGGTCAGTCAAACCAAAAAATCTCAGAAACTTGTATACACAGTTTCCAAAATCATCAACCAAGCTTATATGATGACTGACTCAGGAAAAACAGTTCATGAGCTACCTCTGCTGCAACGGATTAATTTATCTGAATTACCAGCTTTATAAACCCCAGATTTACATAAATGCTTCTCACAGTTCAAGTGGCAGCGTGTTCCAACATCTGCATTGGTTGAATTGTGACAAGGGATCCATTACTTTGGTTGAATAACAAACACAAGAAATAAATATTAGAACAGTGGAAAACTGTTCTTTATCCAAATTTGAATTTTTTTTTTTGGTTCTAACTGTCATGTCTTTGTTAGATGTAGAGAGGTTGAATGGACGGTTCCTGAATGTTTGGTTCCCTTTGTGAAGCAAGAGGAGGAGATGTGGGGGTGCTTTGCTAGTGTCACTGTTGCTGAGATAGTTAAGATAGAGGGCACAATTAAGCAGCAGGGCTACCACGGCATTTTGCATCAACATGCCATCCCATCTGGTTTGCAATTAGTGGGACTATCATTTGCTTGCCAACAAACAGGACAATGATCCCAAACACACCTCCACAATCACCCAATCTAAATCCGTTTGAGATGATTTGGGATGAGTTGGACCAAAGAGTGAGAAGAAAGCAGCCAATAAGTACTCAACACCTCTGAGAAACTCATCAAGATTGTTGGAAAAACAGTGGCTACCTCTTAAGCCTGACTAAGAGAATACCAAGTACCAATTCGGAGAGGTGGCAACTTTGAAGAATCAACATAAATAAACCAGAATATGTTATATAAAAAAGTAATTTTCTCGGTTCCATACTTAATTCTATACGTATTCTTTCAAAGTTTGGATGGCTTTAGTATTAATGTCGAAATGTCAAAAATTATAACAATAAAGAAAAACTACTAAAGGTGTTGTTTTTTACTATATATAACTTATATGTTGCATATAACATTTTATGTTCTTAGTTTTTATAATTATTAGAAACATCATGCACTTCCTAGACAAGCAGCCATGAGTTTAATTTGACAATAAACTCATAAATATACCTACAGTATGTACAGTATTAGGTTGTGTATTAGGTTTAGTAATGGAAAACAGTGCAAATGTCTTCGTATTATTTTATATAAATAATATAAATAATATAAATGATAATCATGACAGGTTTTTAGGGCAGTACATCATATTTTCAGGAGGAAGTGATTTGGGATTCGGCCATACTCTACTATCGCCTATAAATAACGTGTTTATAAATCGCTGCGCTCTGATTGGTTGTAAGTTGGCGGCGGGGGCGGGGCGTCGCCGGACTGTTCAGCGCGGTGTGACGGGAGAAACTCGTGCTGCTTTAGGGCTCAATAAGCGGTTAACGGGAACGTGTGGTTTGAGGAGTTTAGGGCTGAGCTTCACTGCTGTTTATTTGCTCCTCGTTTTGGTTTTGCAGGAATCATCTCAATAAGAGCGTTCATTAAGAGCACACAGAGAAAAAGGAGGGCAAATCTCGACCTTTCGCCACATGTAAGCCTCCGTTTACCGAGCGCGCGAGGCTGACGCGCAAATATACAAACAGGGTACAGCAAATAAATAATTAAAAAAGAAGACGCAATAACTTTGGATTATCTTGCAACTTGGATTTTGGATATTTCTGGTACGAAATACTAAACAGATTAAACTCCATTTGCATGGAAAGATGTGAGCCTGAGATTTTGTCATCATTGAGGAATAAATTAGTGAATTTTCTCAACACTTGGTAAGTTTGTATTATTTTTATTATTATTATTATTTGTATTTATTTTGCATGAAATAATCTAGTTTAAGATTAAAGGAATTAAACAAACAGGTCAGTTTTCACACTGATGTTCCTGTTATTTCATCCTCGATCAATGAAAACCATCTTATGACGTCACACGAATATTGTTCCAATCAATTGTTTAATAATCCAATTAATTAAATTGCCTTCTTGACTCTACTCAAAAGTGAACCCCTGTTGAAGTTATTATCTGTAATATATACGGTTAAAAATGTTTTTTTTTTAAACAGGTCAGTTTTCACACTGATGTTCCTGTTATTTCATCCTCGATCAATGAAAACCATCTTATGACGTCACACGAATATTGTTCCAATCAATTGTTTAATAATCCAATTAATTAAATTGCCTTCTTGACTCTACTCAAAAGTGAACCCCTGTTGAAGTTATTATCTGTAATATATACGGTTAAAAATGTTTTTTTTTTTTTTTTCACACAGATTGAAGAAACCCGAAGTCTTTTCTGCAGACATCATGGATCTCCTGTGGGTTGTTCTTGCTCTTCTTGATCTTATTTACATCACAAATTGTGCTCGAGGTGAGTAAAACGTTTTCTTTCTCGTTTTGATGTGGTTAATCAAAGAATTGTCTAGACATAGAAGGTCGGTGTATTGTACAGCCAGAGACGACTGACTATATAACAGTTCATAATATCGGATTTGTATTAATCCTTCATCAAATTCATAAATACAAACCCAAGTTTTTGTGTTACATCATAATTTAACACAATGTAACATTGCTTACTTATAGTGTGTTCCAGTTGTAAGATAATTCAGTGATGATCTGTACTATTATTGATTATAGACGAATGGAAAATTCTGAAAAGAAGAAATATTCAGATAATATTCTTACAAAAATAATCTGAGAAGGTAGTAGGTAGAAGAAATTACGCTTTCTTCATTTAAAAAGTAATGTAAAAGTTATGGAGGAAAAAAGTGATACAAAAGTAAAGAAAAATTTGTTCTCAAACATTTGATGCTTTTATGGTTCCTGTGACTACAAGCTGCCTTTCATAAAAACCATAAGAAGATTGCGACTATTCGAGGAGACCAGAATCACAATTTATTTCCTGTCCCCCTCCTCTACCTCCGTGAGTTCACTTCATTGAAATTCAGCCTTGCAGGTTTCCTTGAACCTTTCTCTGGAGTTCAAGACCAGGTTTGGAGCTGCGAGGCCTTCAAAGGCTTTGTTTCACAAAATGCGATCCTCTCACATTAGCCAGCCTTCCTTTCTTTCTTCTACTGCCTGGAACGAGCCATCGTTTCCATTCAGTGGTGTCTGAATGCAGGCTCAGGCTGCTGATGGGAAGATAGCACAGCTCAGTGACTCCACTCTATCAGGGCTGCAGGTGAAGCGTGAGCCGAGTCTCTCTTTTTCTTGCCCTTAGCATACGTCTCAGACTCAACAGCCTGTCGCTGAGACTGGAAGAGGAGCGATGGAGGGGTGAGGAAGTAGGGGGAGGCCAGAGGAAAGAGCGGAAAGAGAGAAAAAGAGGGAGAGCAAGAGAATCCGAGTAGATAGCATCTGCGTCCCAGAACAATGTGGCATTCACGGTCACAGGGCCACAGTCTTCACAGAGATGCATCTCCTAAAGTAAACAAAAATGTCACAAGCGGCTCGATTAGATTTTCGGTCATGTTTTTTTACCGCAAGTTTTTGGACAGATAGTCGCATAAATCAGCAGAGACTTGTTGCCTCGATGGTATCGGAGCACGTACCTGTGGGCACATTTGATATGTCGCACTTGATATGGACAAGGAAAAAAGGAGTAAAGAGACAAAAGTCTGTCTGTTTATCATGTAAAGCAGCCAACCAAATGGTGGCCATGGGGACCAGATGTTAAACAGTGGGCGTTTTTATAATCTGGTGTGATTCGATACATCAATCATAAGATTCTTATAAATCTGTTTATTATGCTTAAACAAACTTATTTATCAGTTTTCGAATCTGTAGGTTCAACAGCAAGAAATTTCTTGACTAGCGAAGAAAAATTCTTGTTTGGCATGAACTTCTATTCATATCGGGTCACGTCAGTCTTATATTTGTAGCGTGAGCTCCTCGTTCCCCCCTACAAACGTCATCTGGTTAAGACGTTTCTTCTGATTGGAAGGTCATGAGTTCAAACTCTAGTAAGTCCGATATAATGTGCAGGACTACTTCACCATATGTTGTGAAGTAACATTATCTAACGACATATCTGTTATCTTCTTTGGGGAAAATAAAAAGGTAGAATATAATGGTGGACAAATGTATTTTTAAGATTAGCTACTCTGCTGAGGAAGTGAGAGAAGGCCACAGTGTTCTGCACATTCTTGTGGTTTGGTTGGTCCAAAAATTTCATTCATGCAAAACTGGTTTGCAAACATCATGTAATAGATCTATTTGCAAAGAGGGGGAAGAAAATCATTGATCAGGTTGCTGAGGGAAAGTCTTGTCAAGTGTGGTTGCCAAGGTTTTGACTAAATCATTATCTTTTTTTTATTGCTTCTATATAAACACAGACGCACATCGTTGCAAATGACTAACATTTTCCATTTGCTTGCGGAAGTTCGGGTTCGCTCTCGGCTCCCGTAGAAATGCTCGAGGAAAAGTTCAGCTTACGCAATGCTTCCGGACTCGAAGCATCTTCAAGCGAGACAAATTAGATTCTGGCTCCATCCACTCGCTATTCCAGCTAGCGTGAGTTTGTGCGTGCAGTGTGTATCCAAATCCCAACTGAGTCACATTTTGGCCAAACATGCTCGAAGCATGTTTTTAAAGTCCCACATGGAATTTAAGCAATTTGTTCACACAGCAATAAAATCGAGCATCATTTCAAGGCACAAACGGTTTGTAAGGTTTGTTAGAGGAGTTTAGAAATGGTTGTTTCTATGGAATTTGGATCAAGCTATGGTTGCTTGCGCTGTGAATTCTCACACACAGCGCGTTGCTAATCATTTAAAGGTCTTCGGGATATGAGGCTAGACATGCAGTCATTAATTTTCTCCACCCAGAAAGAGCACAAATCAGAGGCGAGAGTGTAAAAGCGCCTTTTTTTTTTTTTTCGTTTTTTTTTTTTTAGCATTTTCGAAGGCGCCAATTGTTGTGTTTACACTGATCTCGACCACCCTTGAAGCAAATATTTTAAGGAGATACAAATCACAGGCTTAGCAGAGCACTCGATCAAACAAATAAACTTTCAGTCATGTAAAGCGTGCTTAACTGCGATGGGGGGGGACGTTTCGCATCGAATGGAAACAAATAAATAAATAGAGCAAAAAAAAGGTAAAAGCCTGACAGAGAGCTGGACATTTGTTTCAAGCTCTCGCTCACTTTCCCTCCCTCTTCCTCTCCCCAAGCTCTCTCTCGCTTTCTCTCTCTCTCTCTCTCTCTCTCTCTCTCTCTCTCTCTCTCTCTCTCTCTCTCTCTCTGCTGTTTATCAGCAGTGAAAAGCCGGGGGGAAGTTCATTTAAGCATGTTTAAGAAACACGGTGTCACAGTTGGCAGCCCTCATTTATCTCCAGAGCTTTACTTTAAGGTTTTAGGTTTGTCAAAACAACGTGATCTAGAAAGCTGACTATTAAGGATGGCGCTATACATTTTTCACTTCTTGTCTGACGGAGCAGTGACTTGTCTCATTCTGTTAATGTTAAACACTACAGAGCCTTACACCCTAGTAACGATTAAAGGGGAGATTTATCGATGTAAATTCCCTTGTCATGACTAATGAATAAACAAAAAAATGAGTTTCTTTGGATGATGTAAAATAGGATTTTTTTTATATAAATATATATATATATATATATAACTAATGAATAAACAAAAAAATGAGTTTCTTTGGATGATGTAAAAAAGGATTTTTTTAATATAAATATATATATATATATATATATATTTAAACCTTTAGCCTGAGGCACGTTTATTCATGTAGTCCGTTCTTTAGTCAGATAAATAAAAAAATAGCTACAGACCTATTTTGCCAATCGAAATTGGCTGTAACAGTTTCCCTTTGACCAACCAATTAGAGGATGGTAGAAGGCTGACGCTATTCTGGTTCAGCTAGCTGGCCCTGTGAGGCGAATTTGAAATCTGATTAGTTAAAGAAACAGATCCATTGCTAATAGAGACTAGCAATAATAGAGAAGGTAAAAAAGGCCAGCAATACTGACTTTGAACTCCCTGGGCCTAGAACTACATGGCAGCACATAGAGACTGAAATCTGATTGGACAAAACATCTAATATCCACATACACATACTTGAAGCAGTGCAGCTAAGAGAAACACAATGAAATGAAGAGAATAAACTGTTGGAAATAAATGTATATAATTTTATGAAACAAATAATAGAATTTAGGTTGTAAATGTAGGTCAGTGCTTCTAATAGTGTTTAGGCCAGCAGAGAAGGCTTTGCTGGCCCTGACCGCCCACCACTGTTATAAATATAGGGTAAATAAAAAATAAAATTTTAATAAGTGAACATGTGTTTTATTGATGTGCCAAGTCACAAATCTGTGGAAGCTCATTCTGTCACTGAATAATAAAAAAAATACTTTCTATCGTACAATTTACTTTTTTCTCAGAGTTGCATGATACAAACTAGCAATTCTGACTTTTTTCTCAAAATTGTGAAAAAAAAAGACAGAACTGCAAGTTTATAACTCATTTGCTAAACTTTTTGTCAAAGCACATAATAGGCTTCCATATTTGTTCAAACATACACAAATCATAAAAGATTATCATGCCAAATAGTTAATATGGCCAAATGTTGCCGTTGGGAAAAGGCATACAAAGCTCTGTTTACAAAAGAGTAACTCCCATAATTTCTGTAAGAATCCCATCTCTTGGTTTTGTATGGTGCTTTGCCAGAAAGTGTTGCAAATGAGTTATGAATGAAAAAATAATTTCAGAATTCTAATTTTGGTAAATGGTTCTAAGGGTATTGCATTGAGAAAAAAATGTGTAGTAAAGGAACAAATTATAAGGTTATGGCAATTAAAATTGTGCAAACTGAATAAACAAATATTTTTTCTTGCAATTGCAAGTTTAGACTTTTTTCTCACAATAATAAAAAAAGGTTATTGCGAGTTTATATCTCACAATTCTGAGAAAAAAATTCAGAATTGCGAGATTAAAGGTCGCAATAAACTTTTTTGTATTATTCAGTGGTTGAAATGGGCTTCCATACAAATCAGCACTAAAATCCGTTATGATGCACGTAATTAACCCTCTTGGGTTGACAAACTCACAGGCACCTTTTGTGAAATTTTTTCCTCATAATGCTGAAACGAACTTAATCTGTATTTTTTATTATACAGATAAGAACAATATATCATTCAAATTTGTAAAGAGTCTACTTTTGTTTGTATACACTCATAATAACAACAAACCGCTGTGCTTTTGTAAAATAAAGAAACACTTGGTCTCTGCCGCCTCTGTCATCTCTCTTCACAGACACATTCATATAACAACCTAAATCTCAGTGACTACTTGCCTCACAGATATAATAAATATAAAATTTGAAATAAATCAATTCTATATATATATATATATATATAGCAAGCATTGTATTCTGTCCTATATTACAAGCACTTCGACAACTTGTTGATTCGTCGTCATGAAATCACGTCGATCCGTTGACTTTTTTTAACTGAAACACAAACGCAGCTGTGCACTGCCGTCATGAGCTTTCCGAGGAATTTCACACGATAGAAAAAAAAAAAAGTTATCTGCACTTTATCTCTGCTGTATCTCTGTGCAGAGTATTTTCAAGTGACATTGTGGGAACATGGCCACTTTTCATTTCATTTATCTCGATAAACACGACAAGTGGCCTGGCATGTTTGGAAAGCATGATTGTGGATGTTGTAACAGGTTTACGAAATGTTAATTAACAAATTAATCAACGCGGTAAGCCTTGATTAGTTTGTACGTAAGTGGTAGGGTCAAAAATAAGTTCCTGTCGGTGCTTTGTTGGTTCTCAAAGCAGGAGCTTGGTCCATAAAGCGCAACCAGGGGGCCTATGATTGTATAGATACATAAAACCTGTGAGCCACCACTTTATTTTACCCTAATGTGTTGATTTGTTTTCAGTCCCAGAGATAAGTTGACACTACCAATAAATTCAGTGGAAATGATTTTAAAAATCGTTCAGGCTTGGCCTTCTTCAGTTTAAGAGCATTTTGTAGGAGTCTCAGTCAATTATTTAGAAGCTACATGCTCATGAATGTCTTTTGGAAACATAACCTATAGGTATAGGCTTCACAGTATTACATAGTAAATGCAGCACTCAGGCTCCGCCCTCTCGGCAGCTCGCACAAGATTTTTAGGCCTATTGGGTACGTAACCTTCTGCCCCTGGTAACACCATGTCGTCTATTTGTTCTATGAGCCTCATCATATATTCAGCTACTCCAGACATATCCTTTACAAGGCCATAAGATGTCTGTACATCCTCAGCCTACGTACAGAGCAACGTTGATATAGCTTTGTCATCTGGTGGAGATTTGCACGGATTCGCAAATCAGGGGGTTGAAAGAACTTTTCTGCGTGCCAGGTGTTCTGCTTTCTTCTCTCGCATGTACGCATGTGTTAGTAGTGTCAAACCACCTGCGTGTAATTGCTCTAATGGTTCGTTTTGTTGTAATCCTTTTCTGTTTGTTTAATAGTACTGGATCAGGGTTATTTATACAAATTCTTTTTTTTATTTATACTCAGTATCAGTAATAGTGCAGTGTAGCGAACCTCGACTGTCAGTGGCTTTTCAGTTTTTCATCTGTCGTCCCATTGAAAAGCAAAGCCAGCTGTTGAGGTCAGAGCCCAGCAGTTGGAATGTGTAAAGTGTGTGAGAGTTGTGGGAGTGGCTCAGGCCCCTGGGAATCCGACGCGATGGCAAGCATGAGTGTGAGAGCCGCATAGTTCTGGCAACCCTTCAGCTTTACCAGTCCACAAACACGGGGCTTTTAACATGGCCATGGGAAACACACACCACACAAATGGCATCCGCAGAAATCGCGGCAGTCCTCTCTATCCTCCAGAAAGAAAGTTCTGGAAGGAATGCTCTTGCACCTGTGGAAGTCCTCATCTGCTGCTGGCCCGAGTATGTCTCTCATCCCCATGAAAGATCTGGCTTGAGATGAGATGAGCACTCGGCTAACACGTGTCTGTGTCAATTACGCAACCTTAAATTCATTGTCCTCTAAAGTACAACTGTATAGGCACAATAGGGTATTCTCAGTAGAAAACAAAATATGGCCTATGTAACAAATTGTAGTGAAGTACACTTATTTTTTTCGTCTCCAAATTAAAAATGATGTCACCCACAGAGGCAAGGAGTTAATTTAAATAAATGGGTGATGTAATAAATAAATTCCTCAAATGTCACTTGACAATAGGACCACCGGATATGTTTTTGTTTGTAATTTCGTTACCGTTTATTTAACATTAAGAATTGTTAATTTTTTATTTCACATTTTTCACAGGTAATAAAAACGTTATTTGCGGTCGAGTACAATTTTCCTACTGGTCAACTTCTAAATATAAGGGCTCAGCCATTTCCTGGCTCATGATCATCATTCTTTGAGAGGGAAGGGTGGCGAGAAAACGATGCCTTGTGAGGGCAGAAAAGGTGAAAGAAGAGTAAAGGAGTGACCCTTTCAGTGCAGAAAAGGGAAATAACTGTAAAGTCAGACAGCAGACCTGTGCAGCGCAAAAGGGGGTAACATTCAGCATGTACTGACAGGTACAAGTGCTACGACGACTGATTCATTAGAGACAATCTTCCAGGATTGCTGGCCACGTGAGCAGCGCGACTTTCAATGGACACTTTGTCGGGCCTGGCCGCAGCTCTCAGGTCATGAGTATTCTTCTCTCGTGGCGCCACAATGAATACGAGGCGAAACCGGGAGATGGGAGCCAGGTGGGGCACTGATGGAAGTGCTACATGTGTAATTTTATCCAGGTACTTCATGTATCCGGGGCCTCTTTATGAAATCCCTGGGCTGTAAATGCCTACCTCGAAAACACCATTGCATCATCCCGCTGTTTCGCTTTTCCGCATTTTTAATCTCAAAGCAACACAAGGCCTAATATTTCACAGTGCGCGTTAAGAACAAATGCGAGTCTGCACCTGGCACACAGCCCAAGTGTAAGAACATCATTGCTCTATCCACAGCTGCCATTTTCTGATTTTAGGAGATTAGACTGGAATGTTCTGTAGTTCTCCTGATCAGACCAGGCTAATAACTTTCCTTACAACTTAAAGTCTGTATGACCAAATGTCCCTGTCAACATTATACCTCTGTATTAGATGTCAGTTTGTTTCCACTGGCTAGCGCTGCACAGCGTGGCTTTGGCCTCCAGCAGCCTCCTGCAGAACGTGTGGACGAAACCTTTTCTGACACAGACCTGCGCAGAGCAAATTGAGTTAGTCATGGCTGAGGCACGGCGTGGAATGTGGGAGGCTGACAGAGTGAAGGAGGAAAGGAGTAGGATGAAGAAAGAAAGAAAGAAAGAAGAAAGACTCCGGCAGAGGGCATGAATGGCAGCCGAGAGCTTCTACGTGCAGCAGCAAATCCGTTCTCCACTGTAGCCTAAAGTAGCATAAAAAGCTATGGCTAATTGTATTGGATTAAATTTTCGGGGTCATGGCTAGCTGTATTTTGTTAAGAGGAAATTTTTAATAGATGCTTCACAGTCATCAGTTCATGCAAGTAATTCCCAAGATATGTTCTCAAACATTTTCTCTAAAGCCACAGACTCCATAAACAACAAGAATATTTTACAAACAAGCTATTTAAAAAAAAATGGCTTATTTTAAATAAATCAGGATCAGATTTTTTTTTTCCTTAAACTTCCCACCCATATTTATTTCAGCTGTTATTACATTCCAGTTTGAAAATAATTGAAAAGGTCACGGTGACCACCCTGAGGAATAAGGTGGACCAGGATCGTCTCTACAGTCGCCAGCCCGCGGAAAAAAACGAAGGGCTCGATCAGTAGCTCGAGATCCAGAGGAATTGTTCGTGATGGAAAAAAGGGACGCATACGAGGAACCATAAGTCGCTCAAGAAAACTAATATGCGCCATGGTCATATAGGATCGCCCGTCATGCAAAGGGCATCGGCCAGAAGAGACGGAACTTAGAAAAAATTGATAAATAAAAATTTAATAAGCAAGAAACCCTCAGGCAAGACATGCTAATTATACTCAAAGAGCATATATGAATATACTGTATAATTAAAGCACAAGTAGAAACTTAAGTAAAAATCATATAAAAATATATATATATATATAAATATAAAAATTTGAAGTGTTTTGACTAAATGTAGAAAGATTTGTCAGAAATATTTTAAAAGTCCAAATAAGGAAATTGTGAATTTTTTTTTAATGGAAATGTAAACAAGTATTTGCTTTTCAACAATAAAGCATAACTACTAATACAATATTTATGTAAGGAACAGAGTGCAGTTATTCCAGCTCTAAAAATTTGATTATAAAAAAATAAAACAAATTGTGCTGATCTTTTCTCGATGTTTTATGCTTTTGCTAATTGCTGACTGAAGCAAAAATCTGAGGTAAACATGCTTATATTAGAGTTTGGTTTGGCAAAGGCAAGTGGTGTACAGATGTCCTGATAGAGCGCTCAACATTATCATAATAGCTTCCTTGTTTTTCCTTATTTGTAGAAATCTGGACCTTTCCTAAGACCTTGAGTATCGCAAAAGTTTATCCCGTTGCTCCTCGAGAACCTTTTGCCTGAGACAAACTGTTGTTTATCTCAAGGTTGTTACTTCAGCGCAGATAAGGCAGCGCTCTACAAGCAGCCGAGTCGTTCCGCTTAACCCGTGTTTAATTTTCGCGGGGCGTTCGAGTAATCAAATATTGACAGTTGATTACAGGAGAGAGCTATTGCAGGTGCAGCGCCAACTATCAGGACGAGACGTAGCGGATAAGGCCACTGAGGAGTGTGTGCAGCCAAACACACACCAGTTTTTATCAGCACGTGGGAGGCAGCCGCGGTTAAACATTAGCTATGAAGATTGACCCTGCATTCGGCACGGCCGACTGTTTTGTACTTAGTTTAGTTTCCTGCGTTCATCTGCAAGTCTCTCTCACTGTCTCTCTCTTTCACTCTCTAACTCTTTCTCTCTCTCTCTCTCTCTCTCTCTCTCTCTCTCTCTCTCTCTCTTACACACACTCTCTCTTTCTGACATGCAGTCATTTTGAAATCCGAGTGCACGAGCACATGGCATCTACTCTTAGCTTTTCTTTTTCCATTAGCACATGGCATCTACTTAAAGACTTTTTCCGGCTCCTTCGAACTCTTGTCATCACTCCGGTCGCTTTTTTGTTTTTTTCCTTTCTGCCATTTATCCTAATCCTCACCTTGACCTCTGTCCTAACCTCAAGCCATAATTTAAACCAATGACACATCTTTCACAACTCTCGGCCCCATGAGCCACGCAATTCCCCGTCTTCCTGATTCCAAACAGTTGCCGGTTGTCGGGTAACGATACCGTAACAGTTCACGAGTTTAGCAAAACAGCAGGGTTGTAAAAGGGTCCAGAGAGCCGATGCTGAAGATGAGTGTGCAGTCTGCGGTGCAGCAGGCGACCATTTATAGCCCTCTGTGTTTTCCCACTTTGTTGTACGCTAGAGATGGTGTGTGTGTAAATGTGTGTGTGTGTGTGTACTGAGTATATGTCTGTGTGTGTTTTTATAATTTGGTGGGGACCACATTTTTTTCCAAAAAGAAATAAATGTGGCAACTTTGACTAAACTTTTATTATAACTACTTTTATTAGTATAAGTTTTATTAACATTTTTTTTAATTAAATGATAAGAATGTACTTTTGGCTGCTGAGGTTAATGTTGGGGAGAGATTTAGGTACAGCATTCTTTAGCTGTGTTTTTTTAGGTCCTCACAAGGTAGTAAGACGTGTGTGTGTGTGTGTGTGTGTGTGTGTCCCATGTACTCATGCCCCACATTCCGTGCCTGTGTGAGCTGTTTGTCTGCGCGTCCGAGTGGAATTAACCTCCGGACTGCCAAAGGGCTCACATGCACGCGTGTTTCTCTGACTTCACTAAGTACATTTGCATGATATAAGGCCATTTCCTTTGCAGTTTGCACATACTGCCTGAAACAAAGTTCCTTTGTCCGTGTTTTTTCTTTACCTCTTACGTGTACAAACCAGAGATAGACCCTAGCGATTGTACACACGAAGTGTCCAGGCAAGAACGCTGGAATTTCTACCAGTCAGTCTTCATCTCTGACGCCACTATCACCGTGTCCACTCAAGGTGAACGTTGCTCCTGGTCTAGTTTACTCTTTATCTGCATTTGGTGAAATATAAAACCCCTGCAGCAGCCTTATGAGCAACCATAGTTGTACACTTTATCACTTTGTTTTTTGTTTTGTTTTTTTGTCGTCAGTATGCAACAAGGATCTCATCTTTCCAGCGGTTTTCAGAACCGAAGGTGGATTCGGGAATATTTTTTTCAGGCTCACTTTTTTAATTTCAGTACATCTGGATAATTATCATCCAGGCCCAAGTTTTCATCCATTGAGTTCCCATAAAAAATCTTTATAACCTCTGAAAGTATGTTGTCCATTAAAAACTCCTCCAGGTTCTTGGCTTGACAGTTTAAAAAAAAAAACAATGCCTTTGAAACAATTTTTTATTGCTTTTCAGCACTGTTTTTCACACTTTTATTGCAATGTCCCATTTTTTTGTATTTATTTTTTAGGTTTAACACTCATACCAGAAAAGACAGGTGTTGAACAAGACATTTATGGTCAGGGTTAATTTGGAAGGACAGAAGTTCCTTTGTTTCCAGTCAACCTGTGGCTGTTACACAAGGTAGTACGAAAAGTTAACATCTTATAGGATAAAGGAAATCTGGACTAAGTCAGGGTGTAGCTTTAATGATGTTAGGACTGGTCTTTCATTTCCTTGACATGTCTCTAACACATAGCAGAAGGTTTTTTTTGTCCCCTCCAGGATTTATTGTATTTATTCTCTTGAAGAAATCATGATTACGGTTGCAATGAGATGTTGTTCAACTATCTGTCTGTCTGTCTGTCTGTCTGTCTGTCTGTCTGTCTATCCATCCATCTCTATCTATCTATCTATCTATCTATCTATCTATCTATCTATCTATCTATCTATCTATTTATCTATCTATCTATCTATCTACACTGTATTGCCACAAGATTGCAGACAACTAGTCATAAGTATAGCATCTTTGAACATCGCATTCCACATATAGTCCCAACTTGCACTTATAATTTCTTCCACTCTTCTGGTAAGATGTTACACTAGATTTTGGAGTGTGCTTGTGGACATTTGTGTTAATCAGCCACAAGGGTGGTAGGAAAGATGTAGGTGAGGTGAGGAGACCTGGGGTGCAGTCAGTGTTCCAAATCATCCCAAAGGTGTTCACTAGGGTTAAGATCAGATCTCTATAGCAGGCCGCTCAAGATATTCCTCTCCAAACCTTGTTAACCATATCTTCATGGAGCTCATTTTGTGCACAGGGGCACTGCAATGCTGGAACAGGTTTGGGTTTCCAAGTTCAAGTGAATGCAGTCTCCAATTTTGTGGTAACAGAAGAAAAAACATATGGTGGGAAAGGTCAGGTGTCCCAATACTTTTGTCTATAAAGTCTATCTACACTGTATGATCAAAAGTATTGGGACACCTGACCGTATCTATCTATCTATCTATCTATCTATCTATCTATCTATCTATCTATCTATCTATCTATCTATCCATCCATCCATCCATCCATCCATCCATCCATCCATCCATCCATCATTTTCACTAAGCAAAACTGAACCCTGGACACTTATTAAATCATAATGGTAACCATTGTTCATACTTGCACAAGTATTTGTTTTAAAACATGGAGACAGAATAATGCATTAGTATTTGGTTACATCCCCAGTACTTATGGGGTGATTTGGCATTAACTTGGACCAAATGCATGCCACAGTGTTCTGTGTTTTTTGCCTTTGTGTCCATCCAAGCAAAATATATGTCTTAAAAGCCTCCTGTGATGTATTGTTTGGCTTTGCATGTCTACAGGGAAACTCGTGTTACTACCGGTGAATTAGCAGTAATTCAATTAAACTGAATTGAGAGAAATTTGTAATGCAACAAGTGAGATTCCGAGCCAGATGTCGAGAACCAAAACACAGACTCCATCCTTTTAACACAACAGCATTTGGATCAGTTACTGATTACAATTTGGCACGTTCTAACAAAATGCCATGGAAATGTTTTAGACGAATGGGTTGTATTCTAGAGTAACTGTGCATTCTCAATCCGTGTACATTCCCCTGCCCCGCCGAAAGGCAAAAAAGCAACTGGAACTTTAAAAGCTTTGTGGAATTTGCTGACTGGCCTGCGTGGCAACTTGATCCACTCCTCGCCCAACACCCTATTGGCTTCTGGTTCTGAGATTCCCAGAACAGTGTATGTGCCTCTGAGGAGTAGTTGCAAAGAGAGTGAAGAGCCAAACCCACCACTCGAACCGCCTTAAAAAAAGTCTTCATAACAATGGTTTCTGTGCTTAAGCTCAGGATGTTTCAGGAAAAATTCATCTTTCAGCTGTATGCTTTGTTAAAGCTCATACAGTAATCCGTATTAATCCCCCCACCCCCCACCCCAGTTTCCAGTAACAGAGGTGTGACCACTGTGCTGGTTATCACTAATGGAGGTGTGGCCTATGCTTGTAAATCTCAGTAATGGAGGCATGGCCTTTCACTGGATAGTCTCAGCAGCAAAGGTGCCGGCTTTGCTGTTTAGTCTCAGTAATCAAGTCAAGTCAATTGGCCTTCTTGTCATTTCAACCATATACATCTGGGCCAGTACAGAGTGAAATGAAACAGCGTTCCTCCAGGACAATTGTGCTAAATGACAAAACACAGGACTACAGGAGACAACACAAAACTAGCCCAGGATTTTGCTGCCATCTGATAATGTAGGCATTGTGCTTTTTAATCTTTGTAATGAAGACATAGCTTATGGCGATTTGTTTTCGTAATGATGTGTGGCCTGATTTGTTTTAGTAATGAAGGTGTGGCCTATGCTGCTTTGTTTCAGTAATAAAGGTGTGGCCCATGCTGATTTGTTAAAGTAATAAAGGTGTGGCCTATGCTGATTTGTTTCAGTTATAAAGGTGTGGCCTATGCTGATTTGTTTCAGTAATGATGTGTGGCCTGATGTTTTTTAGTAATGAAGGTGTGCCCAAAGGTGCCGGCTTTGCTGTTTAGTCTCAGTAATCAAGTCAAGTCAATTGGCCTTCTTGTCATTTCAACCATATACATCTGGGCCAGTACAGAGTGAAATGAAACAGCGTTCCTCCAGGACAATTGTGCTAAATGACAAAACACAGGACTACAGGAGACAACACAAAACTAGCCCAGGATTTTGCTGCCATCTGATAATGTAGGCATTGTGCTTTTTAATCTTTGTAATGAAGACATAGCTTATGGCGATTTGTTTTCGTAATGATGTGTGGCCTGATTTGTTTTAGTAATGAAGGTGTGGCCCATGCTAATTTGTTTCAGTAATAAAGGTGTGGCCTATGCTGATTTGTTAAAGTAATAAAGGTGTGGCCTATGCTGATTTGTTAAAGTAATAAAGGTGTGGCCTATGCTGATTTGTTTCAGTTATAAAGGTGTGGCCTATGCTGATTTGTTTTAGTAATAAAGGTGTGGCCTATGTTGATTTGTTTCAGTAATGATGTGTGGCCTGATTTGTTTCAATAATGAAGGTGTGCCCTCTATGCTTGTTTTGTAGCCTCTTTGTCTTTTTACATCAAATTATAGTTCACATTGTCTTAATAGGGCAGAAGTACATACTTGTGATGAGATTCTATTTATACATTTTATAATCTACCTGCCAGTAAGCCCCATTAATTCAATGGAAGGTGTGTGAAGAAGCGAGACTAGTGTAAACATATCCAGCCCTAAGCCTCAGGGTAGTGTTAACTGTCATGCTTAGCAATTGGTAGCAATTGACCTATTGACAGCAGGGGAAATGGGTGCTCTTTACCTGTCTGGAAGAATCGAGTGCAGCGTGTGTAAATGGATTATCGTTATCATTCTGACTTGTCCCCCGAGGCAACGTCAAAAACACATCCAACGCAGGTCAGAGGGAATGAGAGCAAGCGCATAGGGACAAGTCAGATGGAGCTGGAGACTGAGCACACACCTTCTTCAATATGTTATTGACCCACATTTTACAAGTTAACACTGAGCAGAAATGTGACTAATAGCATAAAAGTATCTGTTCTGAAACACCCTAGAATGGAACATGACAATGGGCCAGGCAATCTGGACTCTACAGAGTAAACCACAAAATACCATTTGAACCTTGTGAGTTTATTTTTGTTAGTTCCTGACATGAATTGTTTCCATTTAAAAAAAAATTGTTCTGCTAGTCCTATTGATAGATGTTTTAATCCTTCGATAAATTATAGCTGGTCCCACTCATTGAAACGACCAGTTTTGTTCTCTAGCGTGTTGTATTTATTTGAAATGGAGTGTGTATGAAAGACTCCATCACTCTTCTGAACGCTTGGCGCACTCCACAATGGTCTATTTGGGATTCGCCATGTAGTTGTTGGCCCGCAGAACTTCTCGATGGCAACGCAAAACCCTCCTGAAACCCCTCTCATTCCGACGTTTCCCGGAGGGAGACCCTTACTCAATCTTGCATACTTTTACAGAGATGTTTTCTTTGCACCCGACTCAACTTTGGCTTCGCACCATTTTGGCTCAGGTTGGTAAATCATTTGGAGCTTGTGGAACAGGCCGTTTAGGACATAGTTAGATCCTCAAACTCACCAGAGCCTAAAACGTATTTATGGGTTGCACAAATTCTCCGGCCCTTGCGATTGATGGGTGTTAAGGAAACTATAATAACGGGAAAACATAAAGGTGATTTGTCCCTCTTGACTCCCGTACTTCAGCTTGGGTTACATTTTTATGCCGGGTTGCAGATGCAAGCTCGCTCATGTAATCCCAGCCCTATTGTGTCAGCCTGGGAAAATCATAGCAGGCAAGTCCAGATGGTTAAAAAACATACCATAAATCATAGGTTGGAATTCATTTACACTTCCGTTTCCATTTTGCCCAGCCACATTACCATCTTTTAGAAGAAAAAAACCCAACAACCGGCACTGGTTTGATGTAATTGCTTCAGCGCTGATGAAGTTGAGACTCAGAGCAAGTAACTGCTTCAGTATTCGCTGTAATGCTTTGCCAAGTTATGTAAGAGTTCAGTTGAGGAGTTTGTGTACTATACACCAGTAATGTGACTTTATTTGGGTCTGTATCTGACCAGAGAAGACTACTAATAAATGTGCAAATAAGTCGCTGTTAATATTGTTATTCTTCCATTTTTGCGTATAATCAAGTTTGCATTGGCAATGCAAGAGCGATTTGAAAAAATAAAAAATTAATAAATAAAAGTTGAGCCAGGAAGTTGAGCCAGGGTGAAGGATCCCCTCCTTTGTCACAGGCCTCTTCCTGAAGGTGAAAAAAAAATACTGGCACTTTAAGTAACGTTTTAATCAAAGGTACTTTTGAGCTCCGGAGCATCTCCGGTGATCGTGATGTTGCCAAGAAAAATATTTTTGCATTCGATTTCTTCGAGCAAATAGCTCTATCTCTCTGGCTCAGTGCTAGACTCTGACTTTTAAGGACAAAACCCCAGATATAGAATGTCCTGGCAAGGATCTTTCAGTTTGGAGAGTTGAAATGCTTCTTATGTCGGCCTTTTGCTGAATCCAGGCCTTTTGTGTGTGTTTTTTTTTTTCCTGTCATTAGTGGACATACCAGACATGCATGTTTTGCTACCTTAAGCCAGCAGGCCATAAAAGGCTAAAGGAGATATGGGAGGCTGCATCTTTAAGGCAGATCCCCAGCGCAAAAGCCCGAATGAAAAGAGACGCCTGCTAATGTATTGTGCTGCAGGCTGTGGCGCAGTCATCTGCAGCAGAAGGGAATGTGTTTAGGTTAAATGGACAAAACAGATTGCCTTTAAAAGATTTAGCCCTTCGGTTCTTCCCTCTTCCTGTTCAGCCTTAATTCCTTCTCCACACACACACACACACACACACACACACACACACACACACACACACACACACACACACACAATGCACCATTTGACCGGGTTTGATGTATTAGCAACCCCCCCACCCCCCAATAGACTCATTGATTTGCTCGATTTACTCTGGCACCATAAAAATCTTCATCCTGTCATGCACTCCTGATATTTCTGTCTCACATTCCATGTGAAGGGAGGAAAAAAGGGCCACGGGTAGCTGCAGACAGCTGTACACTGGTTTGTCCATTAATCGCCGCTGTGCTGGGACAGAGGCTGTACAAGAGAATTGAGAGCAGCTCGCAAAAGTGTGGGGCCTTTTGTTTTTATCCGCACACCTCTGATCTGCGAAACGCGCCACGCTGTCAGCCCCCGGGCCCCAAAACCCGGAGGAGAAGCCTTGGGTCTAACCCACAGGCCTTCTCCTGAACAGAAGGCCGGGAGCAAAATGCTCGTAAATCTGCCTGAAGAGTGGGCGTACAGCCTTCCAGGGAGAATGAGAATTCAATCTGGGGGAACGACACACCAGGAAGGTTTACTCGAGGTTTGCGTCTTGATGAGAAAGCCATTTGCCGAGTGAAAAGGGAGAAGCGGAGAGGAGGGTTACATCAGATTCCTGCCTGTGACTAATTTCTTTTTCACACTTCGAACCTCCATTTGTCAAAATGTCAGCTACCCCACTTCCTCCTGTGAGAAGCAGTAGTGTGATGTGGTCAGTCACGCTTATTAACTTGAGCGGTGCCTCACTCACCTGGATGCGGGACCTCATTTTTTTGTGTGTGTGTGTAAAACATGTGGATTTAAATTAATAATATATTTGCAAAATTTTCTTCATCCTCACAAAATATATATATATATATAATTTTTTTATTTTATTTATTTATTTATTTATTTATTTATTTTGTGCATGTTTTGTTGACATAAACTGAACTGAAAATCCCCCAAATCCGTGCAAAAAAGAAGTGCCTGTGCAAATCACTTCAGATGTATAAGACAGAAAAAGGCATTAGTCTTGTGTAAACAACCGCTATACACGACTCCCTTTGCTTTAAGAGCAGTGCTTGTAGCGAGTATTTACAGGTTCTGACCCTTCTAACCACGGAGGAGCCACCAGCTAAGGAGTGCGCAAACAGCGCTTGCCTGCATAAAGCAGCAAGCCAGGGAGACATGGCTGGCTGACAAGGGACTGTGGTTACAATTTCCCTGCAGACATAAACAGTGACACTATCAATTTCCTGTCTTGAGTCTCTTAACAGGGAGTAAGCAAGGCTGTGCGTGGGCCAGGGGAAAACCTCTTTCGCTGAGCCGAGCCAACGCTACTTAAAACTAAGCCTAGCTCGACACTCGTAAGATCTGGTGTGCCGGGTCGGTGTTTAATGCTGGATGTAACGCATTCGGAGATGAAAACCGGCTAGTCCCGGACATTCGTGTTAACCACATCACTCACATTCTCAGGTTGCATCGCTTTGTCAGCAGTACTGAAGGATTTGAAAGACGGTACTATTTCCAGAAGAGCAACAAATTGTGTCAGAGGCGGGAAAGCTAGATGCAGGTCTGTCACATCTCGGCGTTGTCAAGGACTGGGTGTCTGTGTTTCCTTGCCAGGAAAAATGAGTGTTAATAGACTGAGACTTCTCTGATTGCACACATAACATACTGATATCAGATGAGACTGGATGTTGGTATGAGACGTTTATGATTACAAATCTGTAAACATGGTATAAGATCAAGACCTTATACCATGAGTGTCAGTGCACTAGTATACTTATGCTTCTGTACTTACGCCCCAGCATACTTATGTTCCTATAAAACCTGCCTCGTGTTTTCACTCAACACGAGTCGTTAACAAACGATCGGTCTGCCATCTGTTCTCAGGTCCGCCACGCGTTTCCGAAAAAGTTGTGCATCGGCAGACGGTGCGGATCGGACGCACCATGAAGCTCCAGTGTCCGGTTGAGGGCGACCCGCCGCCCCTCATCATGTGGAGCAAAGACGGCCGCAATATCCACAGCGGGTGGATGCGCTTCAGGGTCACGCATCAGGCGCTGCGCATAAAAGAGGTGGAGGCAGAGGATGCCGGTACCTTCAACTGTAAAGCCACCAACGGCTTCGGCAGCGTCAACATTAACTACACCCTCATTGTGATCGGTAAGTCTTTTTTTTTTTTGAGAAAATTCAACAGGACGAGATCAAACTCACGTTCTTTCGAAAAAATTGTAACGCACATCCAAAACATTTTTACTGCGATTCCACAACCACAGTGGCATCTGATCCTACAATTGGAAGTAAGAAATGAGTTATTTGATATTTACATGTGACAGATTTTCGAATCCTCTTTTATAGTCCAGTTTAAGAGTTTCCGACCCTCATTACTGTGCGAACTCTAGTTTCTCATCATAACCTGCAGACAACCAGAATTTTTTATTTTAAAGGGTACAATTCATCTGCTCAAATGAGACATCCACTGGACGTTCTGTTTTGGAAAAAAACTGAGAGTGTGTGTGCTGCATGAGTAAACTGGCCGTCTGCCCAATTAATCGAGGCCTAATTTGGCCTCTCTCCCCGTAAAGAACCAGAGAAGGTCTTGTGATCCTTTAAGCTTTCTCTCAGAACTCTCGAGTACGTGAACCCTGATCCCCATTGAGAACGATTTGAACATTTTATTATCCACAGCACAGGCTTAAGTGCTGAATAGCCATTTTTCAGCATAATAAAATAAACACAAAAGACAAATAAAAACAATGGATGCAATAGTCAGTACTATAGAACAGGACTATGGTTTGGGGGTTTACAGTGATCTGTACTATCTCCTGGACTGAACAACCTCTAATTTGAGGGCGGAAAATGTCTATCGCAAGCAGCGCCAAGTCTAAACGGAGAGCCCCGCTGTGGGCCTCTATCGGGGTTAGTTTTATATTAGCCAGGCTGAGTTAATTATCCTTTTATTTTGTTCTCAAATAAAGCCTTGTGTAATGTTAGACAAAAAGGGGCTGAATTGTAGGTACTGAGCACATCCTCACTAGTCAATAGCCTGTTTGTATTTCACCATACAGTCAGTCGTTAGCAAACATTCACTATTCAGAGGAACTTCCTCACCCATCTCAGGAAAGTCGTGCCCAGTTGTGGGAATATTCTACGCTTCTACATAAGCATTCCTTTTTATAGCTAAGAAGGAAGAAAATACAATAAGACCTACGGGATTAGCACAAAAATTATAGGCCGTGTGAAGGTGCTCAAGTATCGGCTGAATAAATGACAACGGGTTCCTACAGAGGTGCTTGCAAGGGTTGAGGCTTTTAAACCCCACCCCCCCCCAAAAGAGCCCCTAATGGATTGGGGGTTTGGGGGGCAGCTGCCACGATGACTTCAGCTGAGCAGCTGCAACCGCTGTGCCTGGGCGCCTGAGTTGCACCAGGACGGCTTTGATGCACCATTATTGTCTCCGCCATGCTGGTTAGTCAGGGCCCTTGAACTCCTTCTTGTTTTAGAATGTCTTTGTTGCACCATTGTGTGTATGTGTGTGTGTGGGTGTGTGCAGATGGGTAGGAAGGGTGCAGAAGGATGGGGCATCTAATTATGAGCAGCGAATATCCCATAATGAGAGTAATATGTGACAGTTTTGACCTTGTAAGGACATTTGGCAGGTCCTCTTTAGGAAAACTGCTCCTCGTACAAAAAAATAAGCTTTTGTTTTAAAAAAGAGATAAAAAATTATATTTTGGGTTACTGGGGTTAAGGTTAGGGGTGGAGGTGTATGCATGCATTAGTGTGTATATAATTTTCATTTATTTATTTATTTATTTTTATTTTCGGCTTCATGCTATAATATAAACTCACTGGCCACTTTATTAGGAACATTTATACATCTGTTCATTTGTTCAACTTTTTTTGTCATGCAAATGATCCAGGTCAGGAATTTCAGTTAATGATCACATAAATGATCTTCTGCTGAAGAAGCTTATATGACTCAAGGTGCATTCTGTGACGCTTTTCTGCTTACCACAGTTGTACCGATTTGTTACTATAGATTTTTGTCAGATCAAATCAATCTTATGTCTCTCATCAAGTTGGGTCCATACACAGAATTGACTTTTACTAGATATTTTTTTGTTTATTTAAATTTTTTTCATACAACTCTGTGGAAATCAGTTTTTGGAATACAGTCAACCCCCGATAATTCGAGGTTCAGAACTCGTGGCTCAGAAAATCCGCTGGTTCTCATTCGGAACCTGACTAACAGCAAGTTATCGATTTTTGCAGGAATCCGCAGTGGGACTGAATGTCCAGGAACATTAGGAATACAATTTGAAACTATGTTTACTAAACACATTTTTTAAACACATTAACGTATCAAAGTGACAATGTCTAGATTAATTCACTAAGGTACTATAGGGGCTGCGGGGGTGTGTCTAAAATTCTTGATTTTGCGGAAGTCTTAAAATGTAACCCCCGCGAGTTCCACCACTGTACCACCACGGGACCACTGTATATTTAACTACCAATAACTGGTATGAACAACCATGCCACAGTCATAGAGAACACCTTGACTGAATATTAATTGAAGCTCTTGAACTTGTAATAATTCTATGCATTGATATTTAAATAAATTCAAGAATGAGCAGATGTTCAGGTGCTTTTAATAAATGATAGCGTGTACATGTATTAATCCCTCAGTCATAGTAGACATTGTGAGTGGAAAAGTTTCTATGTCATATTCACCTTTAGTCATAAACCCTTATAAGAGCTAGTTTATATGAAACCCTGCCCTGTTTCGAAGAAAACTGCAGCATTTTGTTGAAGTGCAATTCAACCTGATGCAGTGAATGTGATTATTTGTTGTTGATTACATTAAAAAGATTTGGGTGTCCTTCACGTCACAAGCACCCAGTTTATCTTTGCATCTTGCAAAAAAACAATGTAAAGGCAGGCAGTATGTAAGTCAATCAACAGGTTCTCTCTTGTTGACATCTGCATTGAATCTACTGTATTTTATTTTTTTATTTTTTTGGAGAAGCTTGATGGAGACTTATGATGTGTGTTTGATTTGCAGAAACATGACCTGAAGGACTTGTAATAACTGAGTGATTAATAAACTGTCTGAGGAAAAATCAATATCAAGGCTCTAAAAAACTGATTTAAAGAAACAAGGCTACAGGCCAAAAGAGGAAAATCAAATCAATTGATTCCATGAAAAGCAAAAAATTTCGGTATTTTGGATTGGCTGAGCAGGACATTTAAAAAAGACATAATTTATATCCAATTTTAAATACTTCCATTTTTTTGTCCATTTATATAATACTAAATTCATTATTAGGATTTGGAAAACATTCCAGGAGCTGCTTGTAGAAATCCGGATCATTCCACAGGCTCCACAAACTTTCTTACAGACTTGTAATAATATTGTTCTAGAATGACACATCCGTTTTGGCAGTTCTGTTGGGGTGGGGTTGGGGGGGGGGTCCGTTTGGTAGCATGTAAGGCGTTTAAAGTAAAGTGGTGCCACATTTTCAACTATTGAACCATATTTGAGCAATAAAACCTGAATACAAGCATGGAAGTTGATCCGTGCCTTTCTCCACGTCTGTGGGTGGTCTCTGTAATTAGTTCAGACCGCACCTGAGCCCCAACCGTTTGTTCTTTGATATTATCCCGTTCGCACTCACAAGAACATCCGACACCTTTTTTAAATTACGCCTTGCCCGTCTTTCCCGGCTCTAAAATTCAATTTAATTTGGAGAAATACTTTTTTTTTTTTTTTGGTTGTTTTCTTCTTTTTTTTTAGTTTTTCCACACAAAAGCTCCTCTGTTTGCGTCCGCACTGAAATCGGGCCCGGTGTTGGGCAATGACACTTGTTCAAAAAAAGAAGAACAGTGCAGGAATTCCGTATTTATTTTTATATATCATTTGTGTCAATGGAGTAATTTGTTTGTTTTAGTGCTCAACTCTTCCTCGCCACTGGTTTTCAAACCACTGGTTCAAGTGCAACTTTCAGAAGACAAGCATTGCTACCAGCTCGAGACATTTACAATCTGAGATTTAAAATCCTAGCATCAAATAATCCCCAGCCTTCAACATCACACCTCAAAAATAATAAGCAAAAACACGGAAAAACATCAACATCATTAAAGATTGATTTGGACTGGCAATGAGAGCGAACTATGGCTGAGCTCATTGATGGATGGATGGATGGATGGATGGATCTTATAAAAAAAAAATGAATACAAAGATAGTGAAATCAACCCAAATTATATTGTGATAGAAACCAAGCAGGTTCGAGTCTTTGCACAATGAGAACATGTGAAAACCACCTTCTTCTTTAAAGTTTTTGCCGTGTTTTGGTGGACAGGAGTCAAAAATTCTGAGAAATAATAATGTTTTCTGAGGTATCCGTATACCCGTGGACAGGGCTTTAAATTAACCTTAAAAAAAAACAGTGGTTTTTGAAGTGCTGGAAGTGCTTGTGTAGTCCACCCTGGATTTTATGGCTTAGTGATCGAATGTCCCAGTGAGGACTGGAGTCCAGTGATGATAGGACTCATTAGTAGCCTTGCCCTTCTTGGAACCAGATGGGAAAGACATTAGCATCCATCCATCAGTGGTAGTGCTGGCTATGGGAACCGCTTGTACTTCTTATAGATCCCAGCTATACACTGCTCCCCGTCCTCCAAACGTGATCTTTTTTTCTTTCCATTCTCACTTCCTCCACCCACTCGTTCATGCTATCCACGTTTGATGACAGATTTATTTTTCCTGTTTGTTTACTGATCGCAGAGTCCAGCGTTCATATTTTTTAACAGTATGCTTGTTCAGGCTAACTGGAGATGAGGTTCGTGTTGTTACATCACAGGAGGAAACGGCATCGCTGGCTAAACTAATGAGAAGAAAGCTAGCCCTCAGAGGGGCCAGCAGAGTGGGTCATTATACGATAGCGTTTGAGAAAAGACCGCTACAGTAATGGTTCGTGTTGCTTTTGTTGGCTCTTGCCAACATAAACCGGCTACCAAAAAAAAAACAATGCATCTAAGATAAATGAGATTTACTCCTTGTTTATGAACACGGTGCAGACGTGATTTGGAGTAATTGCAAAATTAAGACATGTAGGAAGCTACAGAGAAGTCCCTGGTGATTTATAGTGATTTGTGGAGCTTGTTTGGGCCTTAGAAGCTGCTGCTCAGCCAACATCTGGTAGTGATCTTAATCCAGGAAAACTGAAGCTTGAGATATCTAGTGATCTGAATACAGGGCTTCCCTTAAGACTTCCAGATACCCTGAGGTGGTCAGTCTGGTAGAACAAGTTCATCAGTTTCTGTTCACCTTAGCAATAAATGAGATTTTTTGCTGGGAAATTGAAGGCTTTTGTGCACATACTTATCAGCTAGAAGGGTTTTCTTTGTACATGTATTTTCTTTTTGTGGCAAAACAGCTGATACAGAACCGTAAGATATAAAGTCAGATTTTCCGCATTCTGATCTTATCATCCCTGTGACAGTGGGTTTTATCAATACTTCTGTACTTCGCGGATCTCCTTATCTATTTTTCTGACTGGCACGCTTGAGAGCGGCTTCGGGAAATATTTTTCCCGGAACGTAATTATTTGAAATCTTCCAAAACAAAATGAGAGATTTAACCGAACTGTGAAAACAGACCTGTCATTTCATAGCTGACATTCTCCTTCCCTTCTGGCTGTTAAGGCTGAATGTGCCGGGCAGCCGGAAACCCCGAAAATTTCAAACATGATATCTTTGGAAGCAACTTTGTGAGAACGCACACCAGAGCTGTTTTGCACGGAACGCTCAACAAAGTCGGAACATGCTCATGTTTCACGGCATTCATCACAGGAATCTTTGGAGGAGAACTTGAAAGAAAGTTGTCCTTCTGCGCTGGTCGATGAACGTGACGAGAATGAGAAAGTCCGCCTGCGCTCTCCCTAATCTCTTTTCTCTATGCACTCCTCGACACAAGTGTCAGATTCCACAGCTGTCTTGGGGCAGAACCTAAGAAAACAGATCGCATGGCCGCCCGATCTCTTGACCTTCGCGGTCTCCCTTTCGAATTTTTTTCCGATTAGATATTAAACGTATTTTCAAGCAGATTAGAGAAATTACATTCATAGTTTATAGCAAAGAGATATCCGGGGTTGAGTTCCAAAATAATCGCAGCTTAATTGCCATAAAATTGGAGTATTTTTTTTATACAGATGTCCTTTTGCCCTTATACATATATTTTCAATACAAGGCATGAGGTTCCCAGGAAAGAACTCTGTTGGTTCAAATAGAGAATAATAAGTCATGGAACTGGTAAGTACAGAGGAAATAGGTGAAAAGAGAAATACAAAACCCTTCTTTTGCCTGCCTTTCATGTGTTAACCAACTTGTTATGGCAGGCTACTCAGTAGGTTTGTCTTCGTTTGTACTTTGCTCAGCTTCAGTGGTCATGTGTCCACTGGCCTGCCAGGAATCAGGGTCTGTCAGAGACGAGTGACATGCTTGGTGAAGCGAGGCCTAGATGGATCAGGATTTTAGAATAGAAAGCAGGAAAGAACACAGAATACCCTTTTTTAACTTGTTTTTCTTACCCATTGTTTCACCAACTCCATTCCCAGTTTTTCTGTAAAAGCATGACTTAGTTCCACTCCCCCTTAAACTAGAGAGAAACTTCGTGAGAAATAGTAGCTAATGCAAACGGAAAACAAGGGAAGAACTAACTCTGAAAACGTAGGACTTTTTACGCTAAAGATTTCAAAGGCTATCCAGTTACAATTTTGCAATGTAATACTCCTTTTGCTTTGATACTGGTTCACCAGACAGACCTTATCATATATAAACTTGGATAACCTCTCACTCCTCCAAAATACGCTACAGACAAACCTCAGGAAAAAGGATTAACACGTCCTTGCGCTCCAAAAGTCTTCATCGGAGCACTTCATGTATTCTGAGCCTTATATTCATCACCGGTGAATCAACATTTCATTTGTGAGTCAGGATAAACTTGGAAATGATCCAGGTTTTCTTTTTTTTTTATTCTTCTTCATCAAAGTACCACCACCACCACCACCACAAGCCAAACAGATCCTCCCTCTTTTCTATTGTTGCTGACCTGCTCATCCGGAAGCAAGGCAGAGGAAATGAAGATGCCATTTTAAGCGCACAATAATGCGTGTAACACAGTGCTCGTCTCTCTACAGGTGGGGGCAAGCTTGAGTTTCAAAGGCATTGGCAAAGGGAGCCACTCAAAGATCCGGAAAAAGGGGGAAAATGCAAACAAAGCACTCAAGCGGCTAGGACCGGACCAAAGTTATAAGGCTCGGGATTACATTTCACGCCTGCCTGTTTGTGAAGGCTTTAATAGGCGGAGGCAGAGTCTCAACACAACCCACATCGCCGTTCTGCTCGGTTTCAACGCGTGGCGAGAGACGGAGTAGACAGGAGGTGCCGTCTAATCTGTAGGCCAAGGAATTTAGCAAAAAAAACGCATCTTGACTAGGCGTGTCCGCTATGATTCATGTCCAAAAAAAGAGAAAGTTGAATATGAATATCATCAGCTTGCTTCGAGGCAAAGCGATTGTGAAGGGATTGACTCAAGATGAATCGGCGGAAGGACGCGAAGGGTCACGACGTGCGTGATCTTCCCCACACGCATCTGGTGTAGAAAACAAAAAAAGTGCTTTTAAACTTCGAAATGCTCTTCACATGTCCTTCACACACTAAGGCCTGCTTCCCATCGCATGGGCGCTTGCAGAAAATCTTCCCCACAGGATGGAATGCTTTGTTAATTTGTAACACCTAATTGCCTCTTTGCGATAAATTGGGAAGGCATTTGTTTCACGTGGACTCGCCTGTAAAAAAAAAAAAAAAAGGCAGAAAGAAAAAAAGTCTTTTTTTTTTTACCTGCCCACAAAACATTCGCCTTGAAGACAGATTACTCTGACATTAAGACAAGACGGGGAAAAGTGTTACGCATGTTAATGAGTTCACATCACTTTGTCTGTGGGTGACTTCAGGTATTTTGGTGGTGCATAATGGATTACTCAGGAATATCCTGAATAGCAGCGTGTTCTTCACAGTAAGACGAGGCAGTGCTGTTGCTTTCTTTTGCGATGTATAAAAAGGAGAAAATGTTCCCCGCTTCCTTCTCGTCGTTCTTTGTCCTTCGAACTCTTTGCCGCAAAAAAACATCGCCGTGTATCTCTGCGCAGCCTCAAAAGGCCCACTCGAACATAAAGCTTCCATGCGTTCAGATGCCTGACCATTCTCATGGACCTTAAGCTCTTCTCCTCTTCAACCATGGACACTTGAAAACGCAAAACAAGGGAACGAGGGGACCTGCGATGGAATGGGGATTTTGCAATCCTGAAAAGCATAGGGGCATTTTGTCCCTGATTAGCAGCCAAAGAAGGGAGAGCGTTTTCGCTCTGAAAGGAAAGCTTATAGCTCATTATAAGCCGGCCAGGATTAAGCTTGTTCCTCTATTGTTCCCTGAGGAGCTCCTAGGGGGCCGACGCAGAGGGTGGCGCCTATATCCTTTTGAGCCCCCCGCGTCTACACACCTACCCCGAGTTTCCAACCTTTTAACGACATATAATAGCGTTTTCTCCGCGGCGCTGGGTGACCGGTACAGCGGTGGAATCCTCTCTCATTAGAGACTTAGGTCTTTGTTCGGATCCCTCGCCATCCTTTCTTTCAGCCGACTGCTGATTATCGAGCCCTGACTGCACGGTGGCGCGACCCGTACAAAAGGAAACAAGTGGAGTGTGGTCAGAGAGAATCGACGCACCAATTAGTTCAGATGTGTTCGAGGAGAAGACACTGCCTCATCGCAGGGCCGCCTTTGAAGTCTCTCAGCGCTTTGTTTAGCGTGACCTTCTATGTTTTTGGAGTGCGCTGCTTTTTCGTTTCCTTTTCCAGAAGCTGATTTCTTGCCGTGTTTGTTCCTTTCGGGAAAAAAATATCAAACGGCACAGTCGCTTTGATCACGATGTAGAATAATCCAAACCAGTTATTATTAACTGTATAACTCAGATGCGATGTTTTTAATAGCGTTTCATGCTTTTGATTGAAGGAGCAGAAGCAGAAACACTAATGCACTACAGACATTTTTAAGTGTAAGCTTTCCAGATATAAATGCTAAATACACGTCATTCATTCATTTTCTCGAACCGGTTTCTCCTGGTCAGGGTAAAGTGGATCCTATCTGAGGAATACGAGGCATGAGGCGGAAATACACACACTCAATCGCACACAATTCATGTACAGAGTCACTCATCCAACTATTGGCATGTTGTGGGAATTTAAAGGATGTTTTTCTGTGCTTTTGTCCCTGCTTACGCCCCTGTCTGGTCATTGGTCTCTTTCCTATTGTGTACACCTGTTCTTTAGTTTAGCCTCTTTTTATTCCCGCTTGTTCTTTTGTATTGTCGCAAATCTAGTATAGTTCACTGAGCCTTGTCTAAACATGGCTTTTGATTCAAACTGATTGTAGAGTTGAGTTTAAGTTCATGCACTTGCATCCTGCCTAGGGTTGGAAAAATCCAGGAATTTTCAAGACTGGAAACTTTTTTTTGGAAATAACAGTAATATATATGAACTAATGGGATTAAACTGGGATTTTACAAAATTGCAGGTTAGCCAATAACTGGGAACTTAAATGTAGTTGAAGAAAAACATCTTGCAGGATAATCTTGGTTAAAACAACCAGATTTGATGCAATTTATTTTAAATTTCGACCCTGCACATTCATCAATCACATGCACACAGAACACTTTCTGCAGTGTTATTGAGGCCACACCCCCTACATGCACTGTGCTTTCCTCCATGACATAACAGATCAATTCTTGAATCCTGCACACAATATAATTTCAGTATTCACATCTTTATTTCAGCTTCTCCCATGAGGGGTCGCAACAGCATCCGTATTTGTGATCCGCATGTTCGATTTAGCGAGTTTTTACCAATTATCCGGGCTTGGGACTGGCACTAAAAGTGCACTGGCTTGTGCAACGATTCCCTGACCGGGAATTGAACCCGGGCCGCGACAGTGAGACCACTAGAATACCAGGGAACCCAATTTCAGTATTCAGAATTTCTCCAAGTTTTCTAATTCATTCACATAAATTCCTGTTAAGTTTCCAACTCGATGAAGATGAAGTTCACATGGAAATTTTTTCCGCATTTTCTTTGCAATCCTGATCCTGCCCCATCCAGGCTCAAAGTTGGACCAGTACCGATTGAGACGCTGGAGCTGTATGAAGCCGCCATTATTTTATTTTTATAAATTTGTTCTGATCTTATATTAATCAAATGAATAATACAAGGCCTGAACTTTGAAAAAAACGAACCCTGCTGGTTTTACGCCTTTGTATACTTTGACACATTTTAGGATTGTCCATCGCCTCTTCACTTGACATGACCAACACACCAAATTATGCGTTGTAACGGAAAGGTTAAGATGTGGAATCAGTGTGGAAGACGTTATACATCCCTTATTTTCTGTGACGATGTTCTTTAATGTGGTGATTAAACCTTAATTTTTTTTCATTCTCTGTAGCTTTTGAGGTGCATACAAATTTGAGAATAGGAACACATGATTCAGGAGGGTGAGTAAGTCTTTGTACATGTGTTGCTGATTGTCAGAGCGAAAGTGGCTCGCGGTGAATTGGCACCAGCTCTCCTTCTCTCAACTCCTCCTGTCATCTTCAAAACGTGAACTGGGTGCCTCCACACAGCCTCGATGAAAGTATGTGTTGATGGAATGTATCTGGTATTACCAGCGTCAAACTTCTCTATAATACTCGTCCTGGAGCGCTGCATTCGCGATTCCTGTTCAAAGCTGTTTTCATTGGCATGACCTCAATATGCACATTTTTTGTTTTGTTTTTGTTTGTATTGTTGATTGAAATGTTGGAGTAGCTTAAACTCCTTAAAGATTTCTACAATGGTTTGGAGGCTACAACCCATGAATCACAATCTTGCGTTTGCCAAGAACTGAAATTAGACTAAATGGTCTGAAATTAGGAGTTTGAGTAAATGTTCTCCAAACATATAGCATCGCAAAAAGTTCAATTTGTCAAAGTATAGCATAACTTCTTTTTTTTTTTTTTTTTTTTAAGAAACTAGATTTTCTTTGTTCTCCAATGAAAAGAATAAAGAAAAATTGTATGCTTTTATTTTTATTTTTTTAAACACCGGGTGTTTTTAAAGCTCATTAAGTCTCCTGGCTACAATTCAGCATTTGATTAAGTTAAAGTTTCACTAAATGAATTTCACTCAAGTAACCGACACCTCCGGGTTTTACACCTTTTAAGGCGTCGTTTTTATTCCGAAACAATCCGGTCCGAACGAGCGTGAGTTCAGCGTGCAGGGGCGGAGGTGTCTGTTTCAAAGGAGGCTTGATGCAATCAATATCCGAGATATGTTAATTCACTAAACCTCCGTCCTGCTCTTGATGTTTGCTAGAGTTACAGGCAGGCAGCTGGGGCGAGTGGGTGAAAGGGGGGCGGGGGTCAGTGAAAGCAGGTGGGCAATGTCCAGCACCCAGAAATGCCACCAATCCCCTCCTGCTTCGTGCCAAATTGTGATGTGCTTGAGATGCACCTGATATTTAACTAAATTAGTCAAAGTATTTTGTTTTATTCTCCCTACTGCTTTAGAAATAATGAATACAATTGGCATCATTCTTGTACAATTGGCTATAACTTAACTAAAACTCTCTCTCTCTCTCTTTCCCTTTCTCTCTTTCTCTCTCTTTCAAAGTGTTTGTATATATCGAGACACAGATAACACTTCTGACACAACTCTCCTCCTGACTTCTCCAAGCATGTAGTTGTGTCCTTACATTCACTTCTGTTCCTCATCCCACATATACACCCATCTTTAGAAATCTCCCTCCTTTAATATTTCGGCACGTAAAAACGAAGTGCGAACACGATATAAAGCAGCCGCCCGGACAAAGGTATGAAGAAAATGTGCTTTCCAACTGCTGCTGCGTGCTGAGCTTTGCGAAGAGCGAGCCAATCGAGAACTTTTACTGCGGATATGTGCAGAACATGATACTTAACTCGCAGAGTGTAAACCTCTAAAATATATCAAGGTCGACATTTACGGCCCGGTTTCCACATGCTCGCAGACTCCGCTGTTAAAACCCGTATTCTGGGATAATAGATATAATAATAATAATAGATGCATGTAAAAGAGAGGATTCAAGTAAGTGGATGTCACGGTGTTAAAGGAATCGAGCGAGGAAGCATGCTAACATAAAAGCAAGACTCTGTTACGCTGCCTCGCTGCAATTGATCCTGCCGTGTGTATTTTTGCTGAGGCCTCAGACAGCATGGCCCTCTAATGATAACATGTTGTTGCTTTCTTAAACACTGCTGTGAGAACATCAGCATGGGGTCCTGCATTACCCTGTGAAAAAATGTCCCTGAGTGGTCACTGCCATACCGGCTGAAGCTGTGCTTACAACCATTGTGATCTTTACCCAGGCTAGGATGTAGACATGTTTTGAGTGTTTGTTGAAAGGACTGCTTACTATATAAATAAAAATGGGGTTTCTGCGGTGTCTTAAAAAATCTAATATAAAGACATCTATATTTTAGGTCTTAAGAAGTCTTAACTTTGCTGATAACCGCACTTTAGAATGTGTTTGTTTGCTAGTTTTTGTGGATCTGTAGCGTTTTTTTGCTATTCCAAATTGAATTGCCATATTAGGACAAAAATTAGACCACCATGATACAGCCAAATCAACTTTCTGCTATTGCTGCAAATCTCTCTTGGATTGTATCAAGACGTAAACACTAATTACATTTTTCTGCTATAGTCATAGAGTCATAGAGTCATAGAGTTCAGTCATAGAGATGAATCTCAAACGAGCACATTAGTGTTGTACAGAAACCTAGTCGGTGTCCAAAATGGCTGTGTGCCAAAGCGCCATGGCCTAATGCCTAATGCAGGCTTCACTTTACCCCCTCACAGGTGGGCATAATTACCACTGATGGTCTGTGATCAAACCACAACCAGGATGAGACATGAATCTCACACATCGAACAAAGCCATACATACAGACAGCATTACTTCCTCGCAAAGTAATCACAAGCGTATGTGTTTTCTAAGCCTTGGGTGTATTAAATCGAGCCTGTGTTGCCTCAGTCCACCACTTCCCTACTTCCCTGAAATGATCTTGGTGATGACGTTTCGAGTTGAAAAGAAGGATCCTGTCAAGGCGGCATCCTTCCTCATGCCTTCATTGCTTTTTTTGTATTTTTTTCAATGAAAAAAAAAAAGTTAGTCATCTTCACTAACTGCTTTATCCTGGTTGAAGTCACGGTGGATTTCGGAATTTGTCTCGCTGTAAAGTGAGGTTACATAAACCTAAAAACTTCCTGTTTTCCTTACTTTGGAGCCCTCTCAAGCCTATGTACTGTTATACCTTTGGGAGACAAATCCCCAAAATCTTTGCTACAGTAACTTTCCCTATTCCCCAGATGCACTTTAGATTCCTAAATGCCCGAGGCGGAAAACAGCATCGACTACAGTCATTATCTTCTCCCCCTGCGCCGGTAATCCTTAAAAGAGGAAAGGAAATGCTTAATGCAAGGTCAGTCCTTTTTTGCCGGAGTAAGGCCTTTTAGTAAAGCAGTCTTGTGCTCCTCCGAAAAGGAGGGTCGAGGCAGACTGTCAAGGATTGTGCCAAAGCGAGAAGGACTGTACCTAATCACGCTGCCTCTGAGTCAATAGGAAGGTGACGTTATGGAAGAAGTCATAGTCAGAGCCTTTGTAGGAGCTTGGAAAATGATTTCAAAAGCTCTTTGTTACTTTTTTCGAAAATTCCCCAGGTGCCGCGTTCTACATTTGTATCCTAATTTGCCAGTTGTTGTAGACTCTGCCTTAAGTAATTCAAATCAAAGTGTAGAGAATATTAAAAAGGAAATGGTGACGTATTCGTCAACAGATGTTTTAAGTTCAAGAGGAAAAGGTGGTGACCCTGTCAGAATTGGGTGAGCTGAATTATGAAAGGTGTCGTGACTTCGAAAAAGTATTGAGGTGATATTTGGGCTCGCTCGACTCGACTAGTAGTGTGCTCTGTCTGGTGCAACGCAGAACGCTGGCTCAATAGCCTCGGATAAAAAGTGCCGCAAGGATCCTCTCGTCTAGTTGAACATAAATACGCTTGACAGGCAGTTAATCTGTCAACTTGTCAGTTGTTATTCATTTAGGAGTATGACTGTAGTCTGTAATGTAGCAATGTCTCCACTGTGACCACGGCTCATAAATTTTCACCATTTGGAGCTGGCTGTTAATATGAAGCTGTGTAGCACCAAAATCAGTAATGGTTTCCATAAGCTGCGTGCTGTAATTCAGTAAATCAAAGCCAAACTAACAGCAAGTCCACCATTCTGACACTCCTTTAGAGGCCTCGTTTATCGCTCGTTTATCATTGCCGACTCGGCCAGGACGTATACAAAGACGGAATAATTAGCATTCGCAACTTGATTATAGGTTTTAATTAGAAGTGGCTGCAAAAAAAGATGGATGCAAGGACATTGCTTTGTAATGATTTGCATGATACATGGCCACACTGGATTTCTGTAACTAGCAAGAACCATAAATATTCAGCTTTTTTTTTTCCGCTTGCCCTGAGAACTTTACACGGCCAATCGAGAACTTTGTTCAAAAAGGACATGGATTGCTGGCTTCGTGATCCAGCTAACTAGCGGCTAGATCTTTAGCGCACCACCTTGAGGGCCCCTGAACATTAAAACATCTGACAGACATAATCTTGGAGAAAAACAGGGCTTAGCGTGCTCAAGTTTCCCGTCGAACAAGGCCTGTTTTCTGCACTCGTCTCTACAGCAGATGTAAAAGCAAACACATGGAGGGGTTATCCAAACAGCTCCATCGCTCGGCTAGGAACCGTAAGAACGGCAAGCCGGTGGACGTGTGAAATGTAGCTCACCGCAGTGTCAATTGTACTTAATTAAAGGGGAGCAGAAGTTTGTTTAGAAATATGAACACCCGAGCGCTTTCTTGACTTTTTTGCACTAGATTTCGTTCATCGTCGCAGCTCAGCCAGCGGTTAGGAGCTTTCGCAAGAATGTATACGTTATTGCAACTTTGAAAACTGGCACACGTTCTAACCCGAGGGCTCCAACTGCTGTTTTGGCCTTAAGGAGACGTTTTTATGAATGATACTAAACATACATACTATGAGCATCGAAGCGGGTCTGCGGCCAAACCCGGAATCCATTGTTATAAGTCCAATGAAAATTTCTGGGTAATTGTTCTGATGAGGATAAAACCCGAAACAAAAGAGCTATGTGCTGCTGAGGCGCAGCAAAGGGGGAAGAGTGGGGTTTTGGAGAGCAATAATGAAGCTGTAAGCTTAATGGGCCAAGTCTTTTCTCTGCCCAGGTTGGAGCCTCTCCTGCAGGAGCATTAAACAGCGTCCACTCTTAGATCAAAACAGCCTGCCGACAGGTTCAAAGAGCTGACAGCTCTGAAAATGCCAGTCATGTGTTGAATGGATGAGCTGGCAGGAGGGGGGGGCTGTAACCAGAGCAGAAAGGCCCTAAATTTCCACTCGCACTTTTCCCTCTCCATCCCTCCCCATTTGCCTCTTGAAGCTTGCTTTTAGGACTTAAACAAGTATCCCACAGAACAGAGGTCTTTGAATCGCCTGCACACTAATCACAGTCTTTATGTTCTTTGTTTTCATATCGTTGATTTGAATAATTCCTGCGTCTTTATTTCTAGTGAGCTTCCCTCCCTACAGCAGCACGCAACATTTAATCCAGATCGTACTCCAAAAAGCATCTTAGTCTCAAGCCATGAATCATCTTGCGAACTGATAAATCCAGGACAATTAATTATTTTTTTTTTGCTAACATCGAGTCATACAGTTTCGTTTGGCACCCGTAGGCCAATTAATCACAAGTAAGCCATAGCACAGCTCTCAGCTACCGTGTCATGTTATAATTCACTTCACTGACTTATCTCGGGCCAGATTTACGTTTCGGTCAAAGCCGAAATCCGCACACGCGGAAAAAAAAACGGCAGCGCGTACTGGAATGAGTGCAACGCAGAGGTGCGCTTTGATATGTAAGCTTCAAAGTTGCTGTCTTCTCTCTCTGCGCAGATGACTCGAGCTCAGGGAAGGATGGTGCCAGACCAGCGGGAGATGCCGAGTTCTCCACCGACCTGTCAGGAAAACTGGGTAAGGTGCTAGAGTTCTCTGATCGTCCCTTTGAACTCCTTTTATTCTTATTAGCTGTAATTGCTTCCCAAGATTAAGAAGGAATCCTTTTCTGTTCGCCAACAAAGTTTCATAAAGCAACTATTTTTTGGGTTTACGGTCGTATGGCATGACTTGAGGTCGCGCATCAGTTTTCAAATGTAAAACATGAATGTGGTTCGGTGGAAATAGCAGGCATAAATTTGGGGGTTTTTGAACTCTTTTCTTTGAGTTATTATTTTATTACAACTTGAAGCTGCTCTTTTTCCATGCAAGCAATTAGAAAGATTTACATCATTTGAAGAACAATCAGCTACATTAAAAAAAAAACACAACAATCAAACCTTGACCAATTAGGACACAGCCATTATTGTCCTACCCTACATTGGTATACTCTCCTCCAGCTTTAGACTTGGGTTTTGCTTTGGTAATTGCGTTTGACAAGCGAAAGAGCAGGCTATTTAAGTATCGTGTAAGGGGGGAAGCATTCCATTCCACCATCCAATTCGATACGAGGTCTGAGCCGTAAACACACACTGAGCACCGCCGCGCTCAACGGAGAGACAGTCCCGAGTTCACTATTGTGTGTTCTGTCCTGCTGTTTGTTCGAACTCCGCTGTGAGTATAAACAGCCAGCGACGAACGGCCTGGTAAAAGTTCAGAGCAGCTGCTGTTTGCTTTGTCAAATTGCCCTCATGTGGTGGCGCTTTCACTTCAGCCCTTGTGTGAGATGTTTTCATTGAAACATTATCAGTGTTGTGAAAAATTACATGGTGCCTTCAGAGAGTCTATAACCCTGGATCCTAAACCCTGCAAAAACACTAACTTGGACTAATGCTGGTATTTTAATTTTTTTGTGCTGAATTGGCATGGTGTTCACAAACAAGTTATAAGGAATATTATATTGGACTTTAATAGTATCTCATTTAGAGTGTTGACTTGAATGTTACTCATATTACAGCTTCAGTCCGTTGAGTGGATTAGTAATTTTTGCTAGAGGTAGCCCCCCCCCCACCGTGTATTACATTCCATTAATTCTAACACGCAGGCATTTAAAAAAAAAAAAAAAGCTAGAAAAATCTTCCAGTTCTAAAATGTAGTTTCTTTTGTCACAGTACGGCCCCGGTTCACTCAGCCAGCCAAGATGAGGAAGCGAGTGATAGCTCGGCCAGTGGGCAGCTCGGTGCGGCTAAAGTGTACAGCCAGTGGAAACCCCAGACCTGACATTGTGTGGCTGAAGGACAGCAGACCTCTCACGCCCGAGGAAGTGGGCGAGAGCCGCAAGAAGAAATGGACGTTAAGCCTGAAAAACCTTACGCCGGAACACAGCGGCAAATACACTTGCCACGTCTCGAATCGCGCCGGAGAAATCAACGCAACCTACAAAGTGGAAGTCATCCGTAAGTCATCTGCTTCTCCCCTCTGAATGTGCTTGTCTCCGAAACGTGTCGGACGTGATGTGTCAGTTTGATAGACCTGGCAGGGAAAAGGTGTCTGGTTAATGTGCAGTATCTGCTTTTCATTTGTTTGTTTGGCCCTGAAACAAAGGTTTTTTTTTTAAAGACCGGATCGAGTTCACAGCAGATTGATGTTTTCTGTCACCCAAATTGAGAACATAAAAGTCAGCTCAGGATGAAGTGGCCAGAGTGGAATATGAGTTGTGTAACGGAGTTTTGTGATAAACGCGCGATTAATTTGGATCGTCGTATGGCGGTTTACGGCAAATAATACATCTTGAGTAATTATCAGGCTTTTGGCTGTTGTTTGGTGGAAAGTCGTAAGGCTTTAGTAACAGCTTCGTTACTACTGAGTGGTTCGACTGGTTTAGTGTGCAGAACTACGACATGGTTACTGTTTGGTGGTAAATTCAGAGCGCTTGAAAGATTCTATCCATCTCATTTAGCATCTGCTCTAGATTAAATCCCAGCTGTGCCTGCTGACTTTACAAACACACGTTTCTAAAAAAGCCCTGCTCCGAGCAAGGGGGAGGTGAAACTTGGGCTTGTGCAAAAACGTGGCATCTCTATCTTTGCCAATGAACCTTTAGGTTAATTGTTAAAAAACAATGCCTTTTTTTTTATCTATCTACAGAGCGCACCAACTCTAAGCCCATCCTGACTGGTACTCATCCTGTCAACACGACGGTAGACTACGGCGGCACCACGTCCTTCCAATGCAAAGTGCGCAGTGACGTTAAACCCGTCATCCAGTGGCTCAAGAGAGTGGAGCCTGGTGACGAGAGCAAGTACAATTCAACCATCGAGGTTGGAGAGCACCGATTCGTGGTGCTTCCCACCGGGGAGGTGTGGTCACGGCCCGACGGCTCCTACCTCAACAAGCTGCTCATTACCCGCGCCAAGGAAGAGGACGCCGGCATGTACATCTGCCTGGGCGCCAACACCATGGGCTACAGCTTCCGCAGTGCCTTCCTTACTGTCCTGCCTGGTCTGTATCACTTCTGTACCTCAAATCAAAGAAAAATTAAAGGAAGTGTCTAATGCTAATTTATATAAAAGGAAACAAGGTTTGATGCATCGAAATAAAACAAAGAATTGTATGGAATAGATTGTAAAATCTTCTCAATAGCATTAAAATAGGAACTCATCATTTCTAACTTTAATCTCTTGTGTTTTAGACACCAAGCCCCATTTCCCGCATATGCCTGCCGTTTCGTCCCCGGGGCTTCCCTGGCCCGTCATCATTGGCATTCCTGCTGGGGTGGTCTTTATCCTGGGCACCATCCTCCTGTGGTTTTGCCAGTCTAAAAAGCACTGTTCCTCAGGAGCCATCGTCTCCGCCCAAGCCAACGGCCATCGCCAGCCTCCTCGAGAGCGCCCACTGCCGGGAGCCGACAAGGACTGCATGGGCTCCGTGAGCTACGAGGAGTATCTGAATCAGCAACAGCAGCAACAGCTCCTGCTCGGCCCCAAGGTCTACCCAAAGATCTTTACAGACATCCACACGCACACACACTCGCACGTGGACGGGAAAGTGCACCAGCACCAGCACATCCACTACCAATGTTAGCCTCCTGACGTCTCGCATGCTCCTGTTCAAGGTCTGCACTTCGTTTGTCCCTCAATAGCGACCTCACCAGTGGCAGATTTTTTCTTTGCATTGTTCGGACCATTGTGCGGAACTTCAAGCGGAAGCGACCGCTCGCCCAAGCTGCACCACTGATTCTAGAGAACGCGAACCCATATGCAACATGAGCCAGGTTAATTCGTACAAAAACTTTTATCAAGAGTACACTTCCACATGTTAGCCACGAGACGAGCCTGGAGCAAAAAACCAAGAAGATGCAATCGTTTCACACAAAAGTATACAGAGAAACACATTTTCAGGTCAGTTCCGGACATTATACGCGCTAAACGGAAAACAAAAAGTGAATGTATTGCCTCTTCGACGACGCATTGCGAACACCGTCTTTTTGGCTTTGTGAACAAACGCATCTTCTATCAGTCGGCTTTAATGCTCTTTCAGAGATGGACTTTGTGGAAACGGTTTCCATTAGCACCAAATTACAGTGAGAATTAGTTCTTTTTGCTGCAATCTAAACGGAATCGCCCGTCAGTGTAGACGTTTGCAGGTATACACACTATTTTATTAAATCTACATATGCCAAATTTGGATTTCCTGATGCTAATAATAAGCCCTTTACTTGGAAATGACTGCATGGAAGTCTATACACGTGTACATGTCATTCATGCCGAGTTTGTGGGCTTTCACATATCAGTTGGACTTTCATTTTCTGGCACATGAATGTGCATTATCAGTTTTTGTTGTTGCAAATGTCGTTGGATATTTAAGTGTATCTCTTTTAAGTGTATCTCCACTTATTGGATAAATAACAACACAAGTGCCTGTTTTTTTTTGTTTTTGTTTTTTTCCTAAGATTTGAGTGATTAAATGTTCAGGTACGGGATAATAATACCAATTCCTTTCTCTCAGGTGGCCCTTTTTTATTTCACTAGGACATATTGCTATTATTTTGACCACTATATGAAAACTGTGTAAAATGCCTTTGACTGCTCGAGTAATGGCAGCCCTTTATGCATTTTTTGGTGCTAGGGCTTTAAAATCAGACTGAGGCAAAACAATTTCACCCCGCGAGGTGCGAAAAAGCCGATCCCAGTCCAACCGTCCCTGCATGTTTTTTTTTTTGGGGGGTATTTTTCTGTAATTACCCGAATGTGGAAGTGCAGAACACTGCCAAGTTTTGAATCTATATTTAATGCACTTATTCCACAATTTCAGTTGTAGTTATACGAACATTTAGGATGTTTAGGAATCCCTCAAAATGCAAATCCTGTAACTAAAAAGTAAACAGGTATAGTTTATTTATTTGCTAGCATTTATTTTATTTTTTTGTGACCTTAAATTGGGCATTAAATAAATGTTTCAAACCAAATAAATCAAGATAGACGATGGTTTTATTTTTCTTTATTTTTATAGCTGCAATGTAAGCTATGTAGCATATATCAAGTGTAAAATATTTATATGTGCAGTTTAAAAGAAGTTAGTAATTAGTTATCTTTGTATGGACAATCTTGTACAGTCAGGCCTCTGTTTATGTGGTAAATAAAATGTCATGTTTGTCACATTGAAACATTTAAAATCATTTTATCATTGCCAATAAAATGATAAATCTTTTATGGGGCTCAAAATGTCTTGTTTTCTTGTTGTACACCGATCAGGCAAAACATGATTGGTGAAAATGCATTATTAATATATATATAAAAAAAAGATATATATATTCCTAGCCTTTGCTCAATACTTTTTGAGAAGTTTCTCCTATTCATTTTTTGTAGAACCCCTTAAGCTCAATCCGGTTGGAGGAGGAGCGTTTTCAAATACACTTCTTTCACGTTGTCATTATAGGTTATTGTTTGTATATTTTTAAAAAAGATAATAAATTGAATCTATTTTGGAATAAGGCTTTAACGTAACATAATGTAGATAGTGAAGTGAAGTGCTGTGAATACGTTCCGTATCACAAATTTTAATACTGGTGATTACTAATATTACAAAACAAGGGGGAAAAAATTCCTCTGAAGCTAATCAAAGCCCTTGCTGTACTTTTTAACTGTCTCTACCACTCTACATTCCTCTCTTTTTTGTGCCGTTTTAATTGAACAGCCATTCAGGTAGCGGCGAGCGCCTTCATTGATTCACACTGAAACGGAAACTCTATGCGTCTGTGCAGGCAACACCTGGGAATACCTGCTCACTCCTTTCAAAGAATGAGCCCTCTGTTTGCGTTTCTGTCTTCTTTCAAAACGGACAGAATGGTTCCGCAACAAAGCGGCTGTTTGAAAGGCTGAAAAATAAAAACACGCCCCTCTGTAATAATGTGCAAAAGCAGTTCCCTTTAAATGTTTACCTTCATGGTATAAAAGGGAGTAATGCAGCAACAGAAGAAGAAAGAGACAGAAAAATAGAAAGAGAGAGAAAAAGAATGAGAGATCGAGGGGAAAAAAATAAAAAATCTGCAAGATGGGAGTGGAGCCAAGGCCTTTAAAGTCTGCCACAGAACCGTGACAAAAGCAGCCTAATCTCGGTGTTGTCTTTCGGCCCTTTCTTTACACATCCTGCCAAGGCTGCCTGAGAGGAAAGGAATCTCTCTGCGGCCACGCTGACATCACTCAGGCACGGGGGTCATCAAAGGCACGTCCGTGCGGGACATCTGCATCTGCACGAATGGGTGAGGAAGAGCAGGCAAGTCCTGTGCTTGTCCGGCCCTATACCTGTTCACTCCAATCAATAACCATCCCCCCTCGCTGGGACCACCCTAGAGGATGTTAGCGCTTCGTAAACATTTGGAGTCACGTGTTAGTCCACGGGAAACATTTCTGATAGCGCTTTGAAGGTCCTGGGTGAGAAGGAGGAGGACGATGATGAGCTGTATTTCATCTGCCTTTCATAAATGCCACTTGGTGATGTGTTGAAAGAAACCAGAGCGCTGGAGGAACACAGAGAAAACACTCATGTCGTCGTCAACAGGTGGTAGAACACGTTGCTCGCATTAAACTGCAGCCTTCCGAGAGTGTCCTTTTAGTTTAGCTTATTTCCTGTAATTACTCAAAGGAGTGCAGGTCGAGGCCACGTATATTGTCTTTCACTTGCGTAATTGCATTTGGTTAATTGATCTCAGGTGCAGTAGAAAGTCATGTGTACAGTACTGTGAGTGATATGGGAGAAATTATTACATCTGTTGACAGGCTTTGTTAGACGGCCAACGCTGGAGATAAAACAGCACAAAGGTTACGGAAGAGGCAACGAGGAAACACTGAGCAATCACATGAAGAGGACTGCTTTCGTTCATAAGGAGTCCTCTTCTGGATGAACTCTAGACCTTCAGAAAACAGCACAGTGCACTACAGGAAGCACGGAATAGGAAATATTGTCTCCTGTGCAAATCTTGCGAATGCAAAACATCTATCTATCTATCTATCTATCTATCTATCTATCTATCTATCTATCTATCTATCTATCTATCTATCTATCTATTTATCTAACTAACTAACTAACTGATTGCTTATACTGCATTTCTAAAACTACTTCTGACCTTAGACCCCTTAACAAGTTTATTTGTTGCCTCAAGGCAGCAATGTGCAGAAGATATGTACAGGTTATGAGTCTAACTCTAGTGCTTCCTGTCTCTGAATGTTCCTGTGAGCAACTCAATCTCGCTGTACTTTATTATGAGTGCGAAATCAGCCCCATGTGACTACTGAGAAAATGTTACCCTGCTCCGTTTTCTGACAGCAAAAACAAAAACATCAGTGCAACACTGCACGGAACCACAAAAAAAAAAAAAAAAAAAAAACCTTACCTGCATGCAAATAAGTGATTCAAGATGTTGTGGTTAGAACTTTGGTGTGTAAATCATTTCATTACTATTGCACAAAGGCTCTCTGTTGTTTAAAAACAGCCAAGGTTTTGGAATAATGACTTTCGGAGGTGCTTGCTTTATCTCTCCTAGGTGGCACGTCTCATTTGTATGGCCTGAGGGTGTACAAACGCAAAGGTCTGATTTAGATTTCTTTTCCATAAAGACACAATGACAGCTGGCCCAAGGGCCTGACGCTCGCTCTCATTGGGCCCCAGTGCAGGAAATTACCCCAAATCCCTGCCGAGCCCGAGAGTTCATGCATGTTTCATGTGTACAATAGTGTCTGTTCACACCTAGGCCTTTTCACGGAGCTGTGTGTTTCGATGAACTACTGGAGTGGCGCTCGTTGCTGTAGGCAACACAAAGGGAAAAACACACACTCACACACATGTGACTGTAGGTTACTGGTTTGGGCAAATCATGGCATGTGAAGTGATGATAACAACTTTCTATTCATATGCATCTATTATCTGGCATGCACTGCAAAGAGCACAAAATCCTCCAAGGCAGACATACACAGAGAGGCAAAGAGACAGAGAGAGAGAGAGAGAGAGAGTAATATAGATATGGTAGGTATAGAAGACACAGTAATCAATCATAGGGTTTACCGCATATTTTACACAATGGGGGTATATAGACTAGTCAGATGGTTGACGAATACATTCACTAGTTGACGCTGTAAAAAAGAACAGTAAGGCAGAAAGACAATAAAGAGAGCAGACCAAATATAATTTCAGAAAATACTACATAACACTGCTGGGAAAAGTATTTATATGAATTACACTTTGGCATCACTATGATGCATGATAAGAAGCGAAACTGGATTTATCCCACTCCTGCCATCTCTCAAAGGAAGTTATTATTGTTAAAACTCAATCATTTTAATTTACAACAACATCCTCGCACTGTGGCAGAATCAAGTCCATTGTTACCAGCAGTGGGTGAAAGAACACTTTCAGAGCCACAAGTTGCACAACACTAACAAACTCCAACTCCCACAGCTAAAGTCAATTCAGCAGCCATGCTGCCACCTCAAGCAGGCCAATTCAGAATTGTTTACGAGTGCTAAATCTGACAAAGATAAGGGAGAGGGAAAAAAACCAACAACCAGACAGTAAACATCGTGTCCTTCATATATCATTTAACTATAACGGGTTTCCGCACCATGTCGCCCGCTAAGTTTCAGAAACAACAATTTCAGCTCGTACACAAAGGTGAGGGTTTTGACAACTGGCTCATCTATAAAAACTGCAATATAATACACACAGCTTTAGAAGCTGTGTTTTTTAATTTTCTGGTTAGATAGTTTAAAACAGTGGTCCCCACCCTTTTTTGCGCCACGGACCTTTAAGGTGTGGCGGATAAATACAACAAAATAAAACGATACGACCAGCATAAAAATAGAGGTATTTTTTTAAATATAATAAACGTGAATCCACAGTGTTGTTTTTTGTTCATTTTGCACGTTTGGGGGTTTGAATTTAGCGGTAATGTATTATGTGTTAGCAGCTGGAGCTCCTTTAAGAAGGTAGCGGATAGAGGAAAGACATGTGACTGAGGGAAGCATCATGACATGCATCAAGAGTGAGTCATATACAGATGTTGTGGCGAGAATCAGACCACTGGTGTAAAACACCTTAAAGCTGGAAATTGTGGCAATTACTCTAAAAAAGATGCCTAGTCAACTATTTTTACTAATGGTCGACTAGGCAAATTAGTAGTTGTACAACCCCTAGTACAATCACATTGTTAAAGAGAAAAAAAAATCCACTACTACCCAAGAGCCATTGCTGGATTACTGTGCATGACAATCAACTGCTAATTCTATGCTTAGATCGTGTTCTGCGTCACACTGAATAAAAACGCCTGCCAAAATGAATAAATGTGACTGTAATCAGATGTTTATTGTATAGTCCTTTGCCAAAGTTTGATGGATTTGGTGCCAATGAAGTTTGGCACTTCCTGCTAATGTTGTTGTTGGCAAAGCCTTTCCATTCTCCATTTAAAACTAGTACCTGTACACGGCCAAAATCGACTTGATTCCGGTCATCTAAATTACCTTCAGTTTGTTTAGCCATGGTGCAAATAACTCGCAATTACTCTCATTTCCATCTTGAACCCAGTTCTCTGATAAAGTACATTAATGCTCGAACATTTGTCTACCGCGTACCATTATGCCGCACGATATGGACGATTTCATGCACTACACGAGAAGCCATGTGTGTGTTTGTTTTTAGTGCTTCATTGTCTGTTTGATGTGGTTATGGAGTCCACTGTTTGCTTTAACATTACTGGGACATGATTTTTTCTTGTGTGGTATTCAATATGTTTTCCTTTTCTCTCTTTCTGTAGTGGTCAATGTGTCTGATGTGGTCATGTCTTTATTTATGCTAGTTTTTTTTTGTTTTTTTTACAGACGTCGTATATGAATGTATTTATGTTTAACTTTGCTACTTGGAGTCAGTCAACCGCTAACTAACCATATAATACAAATCAACAGTAATTATTGAAAAATCATGGTTCTGTTTGTTTTAAAAAGCGCAAAGGAGGGAATTTTGCTTGCAAACACTAATTTGTATGACTTTTAAATCCAATTACACATGTAATTATTTAGAAGTTCAGAATAACTGCTCTCTATAAAGCAGGCACTATTAGAAGACACTTTAAAGCCGAAATGCTTTGTGAGTGGTACTCCAGCATTATATATCCAGACTAAATTTATTCCTCTTGGCTAAAAATAAGGTTATTGTTATTAGTCGTTCTGGACCTGCTGCTTTTCAACGTTCCTGTTGATTCGAGTCCACTTCTCACATCCAATCTGCTTCACCATGACTTCGTCATGAAGAGCGTTATGCCTTACTCGATTGCCTGCCTCGCCATCTGTACGATACAATTAAGCCATTGTTCAATCTCCACTCAGTCTGAGGAGGCTTAAAAAGCTCAACATATGTAACCTTATGTTCAATTGCGGCCATTTGAGTGGCTCGTCAAGCTGCATTTAGAAATGTGTAACTTAATGCCCGGCCATTGATTTGCAGCGGCGCCGTAAAAACACGTCGGAGAACTGTGCCAGCTTTCATGGAGTCGTTTTGTTCCTGTCTGTCTTTGGATTGGATCTCTTATTTTAAGTCTATTTAGAGAGTAATATGGACTGCTTGAGATTTTTTTGCTGTTTGAACTCCAAAGCCAGAGGCAGGTTGGCCCATACCAACACAACTTTTGCATTTGGAGCTAATAAGAACCAGGTGTGTGTGTGTGTGTGTGTGTGTGTGTGTGTGTGTGTGTGTGTGTGTGTTTGTGTACGTATGCCCATATTTTAGCTATACGCACTACCACAACTACTGCTCAACCCTTTCTCTAGCTCCCTCTAGAGACCCTGAGTGCAATTGCACAACTCTGTAAAATTTTTACTGCATTGTAACAACTTATGATTTTTACCAAAACAAATATAATGTCACTCTGTAGATTTTACAGCGTCTTAATGACACAATTTAATAAGCAGAATCGCCCGAGTTTTAGTTTTTGGCTGGTTTCCTGATCACCAGGTTTACCAGCATTTTGTGTTTCCTTTGCATTCCATCGAGGTGAGCAGCCTGGAAATTTAACCGCCTGCAAAGATTTTTTTTTTAAACTCTGTTGTAGTAATTGTGGGAAGTGATTATTGTGCATACACTCTGTCTCCCTCTCTCTCCATAGACACATACATACTATACATCTTACTACCCACATGAGGACTGTCCACTGACATAATATATGATGTAGCTTATGAATGCTAAGTCTGATTTTACATTGAATAACAAAAAAGAAGACCCAGAAAACAGCAGCATTTCTTGTAAGAATATGCCAGTCAGACAGGCCTATTATTGTGGGCACAATCAGTCCCCATCATGACATAAAAACATGCCTACACACATGCACAAAGTATACCACCACATCAGGGGAAAACAGCTACCAGATGTGCCATTACCCGAGTAAACCTTACATGCACAGAGGTAAGACAGAAAGACATTGTTAAGTGTAGAGTGTGTGCAGAGCGATTTGTATTAGGGTGCGATGCTATGAATCAGAAGCAGATCACTTAGAGATCACAATGTTTCTACAGCACCGGTTAACTGAAGAGAAATGTTTCCTGTGATTGAACTCAAGAAAAAAAAAGTTTTGTTTTATCTAACGGTGTAATTGTGTTGCTAGATTTTCTCATTTTGTATACCGTTTTCATTTGGATGTGCAATACAAGTATGCCTTAATGCGTTTTTCCCAAAGCGGCCCTCTCCCAATCGGGAATGTCCAGCGGCTTAACCAACCGTCAAAAGCGTCCATGTAATGACAAAACGTTCATAAAATAACAGCTACGTGCAGCATTTGAGTGTTTGCCATCCCGCTCTTTAAATCTTAAGTGCAGTTGTGACAGGCTGAACTGTGCGCTGTAAGGAGACACTTTTATACCTGAAGGCAGTACAGGGATCAAACAAAGACTTCCGAGGTTGCGCTAATACGTCGTGTCTGCCATGTAACACAAGCCATTTAGAGCGATGACACAATTATGTTTTGCATGTCTTTTCACACAGCAGTCTGATTCACCACATGCCTTACAGGGACTGTAAGTTGGACAGGGCTACTGGAGTGACTCATACTGGCTCCAAAATATGATTGGAGTTTTATTTTTCCTACATATTTCAAGCACAATATCAAAAACGTTTCTCTTAACTCACTTGACAACTTTAAAATGAGTAATTTGCCAATTTTCAGCACAAAAAATGCAGATTGCGATTTGAGGAAGGCGAAAAAAGAGCTTGACGTTCATTTATGCCGCACAACGACGGGAAAAAACTCTGTCTGACTCAAAGCAATCAATTTAATATACGAAATCATTAATGCACTACCAAGTTTTAAGCGATTCACTGATGGTATTTAGGAGTTTTAGAGAATAAAACACGCAGATTCACAGGTGCAGCTGACATGCAATGAATCATACTACAGCATATTAAAATCCACATTCACAGCTCACAGGTCTGTGATTGATTACTGCAAACACGGGCATTTAAGAAAAAAAAAAAGTAAAGAAAAAAAAAGCACAACACATAAAGGCGATTATATCGTACCCTGAAGCCCTGTTTAATATGAACCTATTGTGGTTTTGAGCACAGGGAAAGCTACAAATTGGTACAGTTGGTACGAGAAGGCATGCGTATGTATATTCTTGTTCGTTTGCAGATGGAAAAACGGGACGCTGTCTTCAAATTGATCTGTTGTGTTTCCAGGGTAGCATCATAGTAAATCTGTACAAGAATAGCCCCCTTGTTCTTTAACCACTGGTGATATTTTAAGATCGTTGCTACAGTATGTCAGGGCGGAGGTCCCAGAGAGGACACGGAGGGGTATTTGTAAGTCGCTGGCATTTTGAATACCGGCATTTCCCACGGCGTTTCTCTGCAATACAATGTGTTTGTGGAGAAGGCCAGCATAGGTTCCTTCAGGCTAGTGGAATGACCTCTACTGAAAACACAGACGAAAAAAAAAAATGTTCACAGATTTAATATTTCATTCTAATATATACTCAGTGGACACTTTATTGGGAATGCCTGTATACCTATGCAGTTAAATAAACCTACACCAATTGTGTGGCAGCAGTGCATAACATCATGCAGATTCCTGCAGTTTGGGGTAATGTTCACATTAACCATCAGAATGGGGAAACATCTGATCTCAGTAATTTTAACTGTGGCTTGATTGTTGGTGCCAGATGGGCTGGTTTGAGTATTTTTATAACTGCTGTATACTGTTCCTAATAAAGTGATCTATGCTAGATATGCAGCAACACACACAGAAATATATACAGTGTGTGTATGTATATATATATATATATATATAATGTACTCATTTGCAGGGTGTTCGTGTGGCAGGAACTATAAATGTAGCTATAAACAGATAAAAAATGCCAAAGCGTTTTTCAGTGTGGGAGGAATATAGAAAAATAATCATGTTCTGGTGAGGTCTGGTAACAGAAATGTCTTTACACACACACACACACACACACACACACACACACACACACACACACACACACACACACACT
>MU551577.1:4542742-4561270 GCA_024362625.1 Silurus asotus | reverse complement strand
TATATATATGTTAACTATTTATTTAAATTCTTTTCTCACAGGAAAAAAAATCTGGAAAAGAAACTGTCATCAGCAGAACAATATTTGACAGACTAACCTATCCGGCCATCTTGTGGTGGGCTGATGAGACAAAGTCTGGAAATGCTTCCAGACATTGAGGCCTATTTGGGAAAGAACGAATTTAGAGAAAAATTATGGTTATGTCAAGATAATGATAAATTAGACTTGCGGTAAACACTGAAGCATGTTACACGGGAACTATAATAAAAAAATATGTAAATTCCATCGATTCAGAGAAAGAATAATGAAATTATTTGGGCATGGTTTATTCTAAAAATATATAAATATATGTATATGTAAATATAAAAAAAAATAGGAATCAGCTTACTTTACTGGAAAAAGCCCTGCTGTCAATATCCATGTTTTCAGCCCTGATGGAAAATAATTACATAAGCATCACAAATAGTTGATGCTGATTTCCCAGCACGTTTACTTGCTGTTCACAATATGTACCAGTCCATTCAGGAGCGCCCCCTTGTGTTGTAATTTAGACTGCTTCAACATCAGACCACTACACTCAATTCACTGCTCTGTACATTTATATCTATATGGGTACCACATGACATTACAGTAAACTGTTTGTATAAGAACCCACAGCAGACATAGCCGAAGCCATCCAGACCATTACGGCATTGTCAATGCTCTGCTGTAGCTCTGAGGTGGTCGCCAGGTCCATAAGAGCTAACCTTATCCAAACAACCTCAGACTACTACAGTTCTCTGATGAATGGAGGCAGGATATGCAGAATTTACCGGGCGAGAATCACCTTCCTGCCTTGACGTGCAGAACTACTGTGGCTTTGGAACAGAGGAAAGTGCTGGAGACAACCCCCATAGTCTACGTTAACTATGTCCTGATTCCCCATGTGTCAACCATTTACATGGGGGGTGAATGGAAAGATTGTGGACTGTTCAGGAAGTGCATTACAGTGTATTTAATTCAACTAAATGACTGAACAAATATTCTCAGAGTTTTTCACTGGATCACCTGAAAGTGCATTGAGTGGATGGTTTTAAATGCATAATGCATAAATTAAGTACTAAATACGTCACCAGCTTTAGCATATGGAAATCATTTAATGAATCAGTCCCAATCATTAGGGTTGTGTATTATTTCTTACTTAATTTAAAACAGCATTAGATTATTTAAAGAAAGCCTATGATTAATTCTGGAAGCGTAACCTGTAGTGCAAATAAGAACGTGTGGTTCAGTGTACATGGTACTCACAGACTGGCACTGGAGGGCTGGCGGGAGAGACACACTGGGGAGGAGTAGGGGATTTTTGTCACTGATGAAGTTGGAGAAGACGAGTACCCTTAATAAAAAATAATAATAATTAACAATAATAAAATTAACCATCACAAAATGCTCTATTGTGTTACAGGGGTATATTGTTCCTTGTTTGTTTATTTTATTCATAGCGTAATCTTCACCTGTCTTCAGCATTATGTCATTTCACAAGCTGTTTTCCTCGTGATCTCAGTTACCAACAATGTCCGAAAAACGTCTTATTTACCAACATATATCTTCCTATTCTATTTATAAGCAATTACAATATACTAGATAGGAAATTTAGCTAATATACATTATATATAATAAGCTAAAACTAAGAATGACTGGTGCTTTTTTATGTTTAAATTAAATTATACAGTTGTATACAAGTCTACTGCAAATGTCATTATTTTTTGCATTATATTTCATTTTCATTAAGATTTTATGGACGGTGAACACATGTTATGCTTTACCTGGTTTGAAATGACTGGAGGCATGTAAATCCCTGCTGGACTGTAATCCAACTCTGGAACTGGATGAATAAATAAACCATTTAACTAAAAGTACAGCGCTGTATTCTGTATGTCTTTTTGTTTTTCAGGCCATAGCCATATTTAAGCTCTTTAAATAGCATTCTAAAGCTTTAGGAAGCGATACCTTTGTTGCTGAAGAGCGACTTCTAACTTTAATATGTAAGCCTTCTGCTCTGCGATTTTTCTGTGTGGAAAAATGAAGAATATTTCGCTAAGATTCAACAATAGTTTATATTTCACAGTTATATTCCATCTTATCGAAATTCTTACTTCGACATTTGTTTCATTTCTTGCTGCATTTTCACTAAAGCCGCCATCATTTTTTCACTCTATTAAACACAAAGATAATTCTATGACACATTTTAGTAACAACAATAGTCCAAAAAAGAAAAAGCAGCTTCACATAACTCGTACCTTCTGTTGATAGTGGGCTAGTAATCTTTTCTGGTGCCTTGCCTGAAACTGCAAGACCTAAACAATAGAAAAACTCAGATATTCCATGCTGTGTAAAAGCCCAAGTGTGCTCCTACTAATACTAATACTAATACTTGATTGGAATAGTTTCTTATGTAATCAAATATTCAGAGAATAACTTTCCAGAAGGAGGCGATAGTGAACAGAGAACACAGCATGCAAGCTGTGTAGTCTAACCGTGTAAATGTCTAGAAAATCTGTAAGAGTGAAATGTAAATGTACTCCTTTACAGCTTGTTTAATGTTCACTTGTGTTTCTATTACTGCTGCATGCAGGTGTGCAGAGGATTAAAATAACTGAAGGTGATTACAGCAAAATGGAAACATTATTGTTTGTAATAAAATTATAATTTAAGAGCCGTGTCTGGGAACACTTACAGTGCATCTGGAAAGTATTCACAGCGTTATGTTACAGCCTTATTCCAAAATTAATTGCATTTATTATTTTCCTTGTGAAAGAAGTATCTTTGCAAATGTATTAAAAAATTAAAAATCACATGTACATTAGTATTCACAGACTGTGTTGAAGCACTTAAAGCCTCTGGTCTTTTTAAGATTCATGCTACAAACTTGCAAATATTTTTGGGCAGTTTCTCCCATTCTTCTTTGCAAAACCCTTTGGGTTGGATGGGGACCACAGCCGTTTTCAGATCTCTCCAGACAATTTCAATCTGGGCTCTGGCTGGGACAGTCAAGGACGGTCACAGAAGTGTAACTTAGCCGCTCCTTTATTATCTAGGCTGGGTGCTTAGGGTTGTTGAAAGATGAACTGTTGTCACAGTCTGAGGTCCAGAGTGCTCTGAAGCAGGTTCTCATCAAGGATGTCTCTGTAGATTGCTGCATTCATCTTTCCCTCAATCCTGACTAGTCTCCCAGTTTCTGCTGCTGGAAAACATCCCCACAGCATGATGCCGCCACCCTCATGCTTCACTGCAGAGATGGTATAGTACAGGCCTGATCGGTGTAGTGCTGCAGAGATGCTGAGGCTCTTTCAGAGTGACCATCGTGTTCTTGGTCACCTCCCCGACTAAGGCCCTTCTGCCCCAATCGCTCAGTTTGGCCGCTCTAGGAAGAGTAATAGTGGTTCCAAACTTTTTCGATTTACGGATTAAGGAGGCCACTGTGCTCATTGGGACCTGCAATGCTCCAGAGATTTTCTGTACCTGTCCCCAGATCAGTTCTACAGACAATTCTTTTGACTTTACATGTACATGTTTTTTTTTTTTTGTATGAATTTGCTAAGATTTCAAACAAACTTCTTTTAGGTTTTCATTATGGTGTATGTTTGCAGAATTTTCAAGAAAATAATGAATTTAATACATTTTGGAATAAGGCTGTGAATACTTTCCGTATGCACTATATAATTATATCCAGTTAACCAGGTTTAAAATACTTTTACATGATAAGTCTGTATGTGAAACACCCTGTTTAAATGCATAAACACTATCGATCGATGATATGATCGATTAATCATCAAAATGACCAACAGTGACAACCCTAACAAAGTAACTAGTAAAGGCTCAGGGTAAAATGAAAGCAGACAGGCACATACATGAGTGCTACAATGTTCACCTTGCTTATCTCTGAGAAGTATTTGACTGCAGTAGTGCTGATATCTGAGAAGAGAGCTCTGACCTCTGAGCTGCTCTGAAATAGAATAAACATATACATGTTATATATTAAAAATGTAATATAATATTTTTAAGCAAGGCAGCCAGGGGGACAATAAATAAAGGTGATACTTACTTTGTCTGACAGCAGAGACAGCTGACATTTTGTTTTGCAGATCAGACACTCGCCTTCTTTGCCTATAGAATAAACTACATTGTGACGGATGGTCAACAATCTTGACTGTGTCTAATTTGAACCAAATTTACCATTCTATGACCCGAAACATACGTCTAATCTCTGTAAGCATTATTTAGAGATAATTTAGAGACATTATTTTGTTATCTATCACGTTAATCATATTGAACTCTAAGGGAAGAAAGAAATATCCAACTAGTGAAGAACATCTTTGGCAAGTTTTACATTGGCGTGGCAAATGTTTGGATTAACAAACTGTCCAGATGCCAACAGTGTGTAAAGCTGTTGTTCCTGATTATGTTTTTGTACCAACATCTGTACAACTTTGGAAAAAAGTTATTTCACAGGCACATAAACAGACATACATCAAAGTACAGTATGTGTACCTTATGAAGTCCAAATCTTATGTAAAGCACAGACATAATCGAACTAAGTTAAGCTGCTAGATATCTATTACCTTTTTGAAAGCATATGTTGCAGAAAATATGGCCACAATTTGTCAGAGCCAGTTGGATGTCCGGTCCTGGAGGCTTAAAGCACGAATTACAGCATATCCACTGGGACATAATCTGCATGACAGTGTATAGTTATACAGAGTATATAAAACTATACATATATACAATCTATATAGTGTGCAATAGATGAGGTACAAGTCCTAAGACCACTGTGTACACTGCAGACTGCAGATATGCAATGTTCAGTGTTGCAGACATTAAACATGTAATAATGAACCTGAATGTGAATGGATATCATAAAATAAGGTTGTAATAAGTTCACCTAATTTGTAAAATGATTGCTATATTGGCTGTGTGCCATTTCGATGGAATGAAACTAATCAGTGCTACAAGCCGCTCGGTGGTTAAATGCAGGTGTGTCTCGGTAATAGCCCCCAAAAAATTGTGTACGTCAGCGAATGTCATAATTGTAAACGTTTCTCCTGGCATTCGTTTTCTTGTTTTCATCCTTTTAGAGGGGAAACATTTTAAAGTCGCATTATATAATCACTGCAATGCGTTAACGGGGTAATGAGGTAAATGTTGGACTCCAGAACGTGATGTAGTTATACGACGCAGCTGCGCAAAGGCTTGGCTATTCAACTACAAGATGATGAAACAATGCCGCTGATGGAGAATGGAGAGAAGTTCAAACGTTGGGAGGTGATCTTTTCCAGTAGTGTGTGCAGATGTGTAGGTGAAACAGCAGGAGAGACTAAAGAACTAAAGCGTTATGATGAAATAAAGGCAGATTTCCACTGGTGCCAGGATCAGTGAGTAGTCAAATATCATTCTGGGTTATAGAGGAAACCATGTTAAACATGCTCCTGACCAGCGATCCTGTCTTTTTCTTCTTTCCAGATCCACCCAATTCAAACCGGCCTTCTTCAGGATGGAGTTCTCTTTATTTGAAGACCTTTCACTGCAGCTGAGAATGGTTCCACGTGAAGAGCTTAAAGATCCATTAAGTTACTGAGCAACTCAAGAAATATTAAGATGCATTTGAACTGAAACTATACAATCAGTCTTTTATAATAGCTTAGGACTGAACAGTTTCTTTCTCATAATCATCTCAGGGAGTGTTTACTTGCTGCTGTTACCACTGGCTTTCTCATTAGGGATAAACATATAGTCAATAAACCCATAGGCACCTCTTTATCTCTTTAAAGCTGCTGGTGCCACCCAGATGAGGACGAGTGTCTTCTGAGTCTGGTTCCTCTCATTGTTTCTTCCACATACCCTCTCAGGGAGTTTTTCCTCATCACTGCTCATTAGCGATAAACGTATAAGCACTAACAGGTAAATATCATTTTATAACCTATATATCTCTGTAGAGCTGCTTTGGGACAATGCCCATTGTTAAAAGCTCTATATAAATAAAACGCAATCGAACTTAAAATCAGTCAATAAAATAATCAAATAGAAGACTTAGTGATTTAATTACAAACAATTCATGTATCCATTAAACATCACATAGTATTGAGTATTTTTGTTATTATTTGGAAAAAAAAAAACCTGAAGGTAAAATAAACACAAATTGTGAATGTTTATCAAATATATTCGGACCATTGAAAGTTGTCAGTAATGTTGTTGAGTTGTTTATGACACAAGGCTTATTTCTTTGTTTATGACATGACTTTACTATTGTTTCTTATAATTATGATCATTCTTATAATAATTATAATTAATATACATTTTACCTTTGGGTAAACATTTACCCAATGTTTTTGGTACATTATTCTAATGTATACCTTCACTACCAGACAGGTGTAATAGTTTATAGAGAGATATGACTTAGGGAGGGTATCTTAGAAGAAGAAGAAGAAGAAGAAGAAGAAGAAGAAGAAGAAGAAAAAGAAGAAGAAGAAGAAAAGAAAGAAGGAAATATATATAAACTTAAAAAAACCTAAACCTAACCAGTTTAAATATTCAGCTATCTTGACACCTACTCACCCGTTTATTCCAGGTTAGAGGACTAGCTAGCTAGCTGTATGTTTATACTACTGAAAATAGATTATTAATGTGTCCAGACGTTTATTTTCTTAATAAATGTCACAGTTGTTGGTTATTTCTGTAAGTTCTTAGTTTATAACTCATTCAGCAGGCTGCAGTTTGACCACTGAAACACACTGTGTGACTTTGCAGTATCAAAGCGCGCGAACGTGCAAGGTTGGGTTGCCAGGTCTCTTGGAATCCCACTCATTCGTTGTAATTTCTCTGGTTGTGTGGTTGTGTTGTGATGTTTTGTTGTTGAATTTGGGTTTATGTTGTGATAATGTTATGATGGATTTAAGCTTGTGCGTTGATAATGTTGAATGCGTGTCGTGTTTATGTTGTGTTGTTGGATTTCTGTTTGTGTTGTGATAGCATATTTTTCACTTTTTGAGTTGTTTAAATGTCTCATTGTTGGATTGGTGTTTGTGTTGTGATAATGTAGTGTTGTTGGATTTGGTTTTGTGTTGAGATAATGGGTTGTTAAATTTGTATTTGTGTTGAATTAATGTTGTGTTGTTGGATTTCTGTTTGAGTTGTGATGATGTGTTGTTGGTTTTAGATTTGTGTTGCGATAATGCTGTGTTGTTAGATTTCTGTTTGTGTAGTAATAATGTTGTGTTGTTGGATTTGTGTAGTTGCCTTTGTGCTTGGGTTGTGATAGCATATATTATAGATTTACTTTTAAGTTGTAAAAATGTCTCGTTGGGTTGGATTTATGTTGTGATAATGTATTGTTGGATCTGATTGTGTTGTGATAATGTGGTAATTGTTTTGTCAGATTGTTTTTGGCCACAAAACATCTTATCACAGCATCCCTACAGTGAGATTTATATTTGTTTTTAATATTAATTTAGTTATTTGCCTTATTACATTAAAGATGGGAAAAACTATTGGTTTTATACATTTCAAGAAACAAAAAGGGTTTTTGTGTGGACTTTTTGTATCCACTTTTCCTAGTGATAAGCTACAATAACTAGGCAGTAAGAATGTACAGCAATAAGACTTTATTAGTCAAGACCGCAAAAGCAGAGTTAAGAAAACCACTTAAAGTATTAATACAAATTCTACATAGTCATATAATAAAGATTTATAAATGAAGGTCGGCTAATCTTTAGAAGTTGTGCTAGCCTTCATCATAGGTAGCTTCTTATTAAGTCATATAATTGTTAGACCAATTTCTTTTTGATGAAAAAATTCTTCAAGCTTCTCATTTGCCAGAATCCTACAGTAAGTAGTAATGAGGTCTGGATTATTGCCCACCACAAAACATTTCCATTTGTTTCTTCACTGATTTGTCGAAATGTTTCCTCACGTTCCTGTGATTAACAGTTCAACAAAGCAAAGTCAATTCAATTTGCACTTAGTACACTTTTTGCCAGTGTGGCCAGAAAAAATTGCTTTTGTCGCTTCCATCCTTACCCTTTCGAAGTTTTGCTGCTTGCTGATCAACTGCATCTGGCCCATCAGGTGCTTGATTTTGAACTCCACTGATTCAAAGGTGTCTTTGGTCTTGGCAGCGCTGGGATCGATGGTTTCCTCAATCATCTGCACATCTAAATGCACTTTCTGTACAAGGACACAGTAAGGTTTCATTCATAATGTAAATATTTTGCTCTACACTAAGACCTATCACATCTCAAAATAGGACCAGCGATGTATTGAATGTATGATTTTGTTTCATGTTTTTTTCACTTTGTTGCTTCTGTTCATGGTTTGTAATTAGTTCCACACAAATCTCTGTAAGAGTGCCACCTAGAGGCGATTCTCCAGGCAGGTAAACAGTGTTAGAAGTTGGGTGGGCCATGGAAAATTAGCCAAACTACAAACTACTGTTAGGGGGGATACTTTTCCATGGCCCACCCTATATGTCATGTCCAGAAATAGCCCAGTCTAGCCAAAATAAATAACAAACACACACACACACACACATCCACCTTTCTCGAATTTAACCATCTACAGTAACCTCATGTATGTCATGCATGTGCCATATGTACAGTACCTTTCCTATTGGTACAGCCTAAAATTAAAAAAACATTTTAATTTAATAACAAGGTTGGTTGTAAGAAAGCTATTACTTTGGTTTAACCAACTCAAAGTGACCTTGTAAAATGAAATATCCTGCAAATTACCAAAGACATCGCTTCCTGGTAGAAATGTGTCTGTGAATATTCTCAGTCATCCAGGTGCGGTTATTTGGAAGTTGATCTATGTCAAATAACTTCTATTTCCCTTGTCTCAGACTGAAGAAGCTGCTCGAATGAGTAGTAAAATGTTTTAATCAAAGTCCAATTGACTTGACTCAACTTCCAGATCCTGGAAGAAATATTGTGATGTATACAGTCATGTAGGTCACTTACAATCAGTTTTGGTCTGACTTACCAAACGCTCATCTGCAAACGTAGAGAATCTTGTCATGTTTGATTTCACACACAGGAAATGCTGACCAGAGTCATGGGATGTAAAGGTGAATTTTCCATATTTCCCAAATCGTTTCATCAGCAATACCTGCAAACATTAACTCAATGTAGTCAAGTAGTTAAAAAAAAAAGATCATTTAATTTACCAGGTTATAAAAAAAGATCTAACCTCAAGATTAGGGTCTTTAACAGTGACAGTTAATCCAAGGTGTGAGTGAGGAGAGTGGCCTTGATTTTTATCCCAGGGTTCTAATAAGATATATCCTGGAGGGAAGACAACACCTCATATTTGACTTTGTAATGTTGTTTTGTTCATTTGACTGAATTATCTGTTGATCCTTGATTTAAAAACAATTGACATGGTGAATCGTATTAGCAAGAATTGTGTGTTTAACATTCATGAAAATGTGTAAGAAAGAAAGAAAGCAAGTATGCAAGCAAGAGAGACTATATATATTAATATTTGCATTAATGTTTACATTCGCAAATTACTTACTTACTTATTATATTATATTTCCCTGATGATATAAAAGCAATTTTGAGCTATGCCTTATTAGAAAGTAATTAACTTTAAGCATCACACCACCATGTAGCTGATTATTTTAAACAGCAGGATTTATTTTGTTGTTTTACTTATTTATTTCAAAAATGTGAAATTGATACTGTCATCAGATCAATGCATCCTGTGGCATCAGTGCATGTTTAGACTTTCTTTCTAAAATTTTGATTCCTCACTATGTTACAGCAATACACTCGAAAATACAACATTAATATTGATATATTTTTATTGTATAATAGTTTTGGCATACATTATATTCTATATAATTATTATAACTATATGTTAAAAGCATTAAAGTACATATAAAATGTAATAAATTACTTTGCTATTTAGAACTATTGTTATTTCTGTGTGGTATGTCTAATAAAAACAGACTAACCTGCTTTAAATACACTATAGTATTTAGTATAGTATATATAATATTAAAATAGCACAAAAATAGCTATATTTATTCTATTACCTATATTCTTAATGCACAGCATCAGCCATGTGACTATAACAGTGTAACAGTACTATACCCTGGAGGTGAAAGCTCAAAATGAATTGAAGATACGTTGGATATTGTAAAAAACTAGCAAAAAACAAATTACAGTTGTCGTAAAAGTTATTCACCTGTAACAAGGGTGTCCCCAGGAATCTCCTCGATTATACACTTTTCCCTGTGCTGTGACAAATCAAAGAACATTGCTAGAGTCGAAATAACCAGGCATGATATCAGAAGACAGGTCCGGGTTAAACCCATGGTGGTTATTGTTATAATTTAAAAATGAAAAATAGTTAAACTAATGGAATACTAAGAAATGTTCAGAATGTCTGTATTATAGCTGTGTGTGTGTGAGCATGAGAGCAAATGTGTGAAATGTCCACCTGCCCAGATTAGTGCTACTCAAACAAGGTTAAAAGAACGATAAGACCAAAAGTTTAGAGATAATAAAGCACCTAAACGGGTAACCTAGTCACAGTTCTGCTTTGTAGAGTATAATGATATGCAATCATAGTTTTATTTTAGGAATTTTGTACGTTTGTACGTTTTTTAATAAATAAAAAAAATAAAGTTTTCACTAAAGGTGAAAAGCCTGGGTTTGGTTACGAACAGTGACATACGAGTTAACAGGAAACAGTTTATTTGTTTATATTTACAATTGATATTTACAGTTTATTGCATTGAATGCATAGACATTTACCACACAAAACACATTAGAAACAAGTAAGCACCTTTCTAAGAGTACATGACTTGATACTGAAGTGTAAGCGCTCAATCGTTCCACCAGGGGGCGCCAGTCCATATCAGTTCGATACTTTTCCATACGTTCAAAATAAAAAAGTCTTTAATAGCACCTAAATTGTAATATAGCAATCATTATAGCAAATAGATAATAAACTGCTGTCCTTTGTACACTTTTTTGTCTCCAGTGAAATATATTGAGCTACTGTAAAGGTGGACAAACAAAAATATCACAATATTAGAAGACATTTCTATGATACATAACATGTAGGACATAACGTGTATGACAAACACAATGGGAGCAAAGCAGTAGTGTTGCTTAAAAAAACCCTGAAACACATATACAGTTACGTTATAGCTTTTATAAACGTTGTCTTGTCATTGTGAATCTGTAGTCCAAACCGGATTGTGCTTTGAAAAAAGAAAAAGGTAAAACAGGAATTGATGGATGACATGTTACAGACTCTCACTCACAGGAGTCAAGTAAACAGGTTCTCTCCTCCTCGAGAGGTGGGCAGGCAGAGCCGTTGTTAGCAGGCTTTATGTGAATGTAGCGTGTACGATATCTAATGCCTTTCTTTTTCTCCTTCCCACACTCACCTTTGCATAAACCCCAAGGGGACCAGGCAGACACCTCACAGTCAAGAGGTGTATCTGAAGGACAAATACAATAGAAATATTAGAATCATGAAGTCAAAAACGTTTATTGCAAAAGAAATGTGCCCTGTTTTCTGTTAGATGTGTTCGATAAATAGCTTTATGTATTACTTTGTTTATTGATACTATATGAATAACATGAGTCTGTCAATTGCTGTTCATAGTTCATACAGCAAATCAAACAATATGTGGATCCCCTTTTTGCCACCATCAGATGCTAAATTGAAAACAAAATATTCATTGAAAACTGTTAAATACCCTTTATAATGAAAACCAAATAAGAATTATTATGCAAAGATTCTTCAACAAAAACCTTCCACAAGTTACAGCCTTGTAAAACATTGATCACTATGACATATTGAAGTTGTTGAAAAAGTGGGAAAACAGAGGGTTGGCACATGACGAAACAAGCATGACTGGACTTGACATTAGGTTTTGTTTCCATGATCAACTCTTCGTGACTGCTGAGTTGCAGAAAACTACCAAGTGGACCGACCCCCATAATCTTGTTTGGATTTGTTGTTTTGGTCACCATGGGGATGGGTAAATGTTGGTTTTTTTACTTCTTTTTTCAGTGACACAATATGCTACAAGCCCAAACTGGATTTCCGTACGTTCTCTCCAAAGAACATGAGTTGCTTTTAAACTAATTGCAGCATATAATTCAGTAAAACTAGATGTATTCGATTAAAATGCAGCATATTAAACAAATGAACTTTTTGGAAAGAATGAAAATGTTCATTTTGTTGTCTGTTCCTTAGTTGGAATAAGTAAGTTTGCATATTAATCCATTTGTGTAAAAAAAAGGGTATGAAAATATCCTATAATTTACTTACTTATAAGAGACTCGACTATTTCGTTGCCAGTGAGAATTTGATTCGATTGTGTGGGCGCAATCGGTAAACTAAAGATCTGTTTTCTCTCAATCTTGGTGAGTGTGACCTTGGCAATCGGGGGAAGATGTCTCAGACGTGGATAGTAGAACGAGTTAACAGGGTGACTTGGAAATGATGATGTTATCTAGGAACATAAAGAAAAAAAAACAGATTGAGATGTGGCCAATGATCTAGACTTTGACTACTGAGAAAGATAGTCTGTCTTCTTGTAGTTACCTGTGTGACTTTGTCCTGAGGAATAGTCTCAAATTTGGGTGAAGAAAAAGTGAAGCCACTGTCTGTGCCAGCATCATAAGGAAACAGATCAAGGCTAATGTTTTCTTTCCAGCGATCCCCATCACAAAGATTTAGACTGTCTACACCGATAAACCAGTCTGGGCTCGGCACAAGCCTCATAATAAAAGACAACTGTGAAACAAAAACAGAATAAAGATAGCATTTTGTTGGGGTTTAAAGCGTAAACGCAGCAATAAAGATTTGACATGCATCATTTTGAATGATATCCTATTGATATGCATCCATTGAAAGTGCGAATATTCTTGGTCTTTTTGGTCCATGTGAGTTGGTGCTGAAGTTGCATGCAGTTTTACAGTTTTTTGGTGTATTTATTTAAAAGAGTAATGTATAACACCTTTCAAACACAGTGTAAAATTTGCTTTTGTTGACTTTATAGCTTATAAACCAAAATTATAAAAAGGAAGGTGTGTCTTTGTGTTGTACAATATATCGACTTGAACTTACAAAGTTGTGCCTGGCATACACCTCAAACTCAGTGCTTGTCTGGCCTGAACCTCCGAGCACAGCTGGCGTGGAAAAGAGACCATATACACTCTGGATGCGCTCCCCAGCTGCCTCCACCTCCTTAATCAGAGTCCAAGCCTCTCCTTTTTCAGAGAACTCTCTCACCCCGTTACTTGCATATTCGTTTTTTTGCCAGATGTGATAGTCTGAACTGTGGGATACTCCTAAAAACACCATAAGAATCATTTTTAATACAGTACTAATATAAGTATACAGTAAACTGTAATCAAACAATGTAAAACATACATATAAAATAGTTGAGCAAAACGTTTTTTTCTTAGCTACAGCATTCACAGTTTTCTCACTTATAGCTGTAGTATGCCTGAGAATAATAATAGCTTGACATTTAGAGTATGCCACTCACCAATCAGTGGAGACCACTGAGCAGGAGGCCTGTAAACGGGGTACTGCTTGGGGAAGGCTGTCTGGCTCCACTTGCCTGTAAATGTTAATCTGTACTTAGCTGTTGATGGTGCAGTGCAAATCGAGTCAACTGCACTCACAGGCATGGTGGCGATTCCACTAAATTCGGTTGCCATTAAGGTGAAGCACCACAGCAAGCATCTCATACAGATGGCTTTCATATTTTCCATTATGTTGATGGTGTTCTAATAGAATATTAAGATTGAACATAGTCAGCTTCGGTCACATATGGCAGACATATAAATTATCTGACTCAATTAAAAGTGTGCTTGACTTTTAAATTCATATTTACTACTGAAGATTTAAACACATTTTACAAATTGTGCAATGGTTTGGAAGCAAAATAATTTACGTTTTCAAAATATGCATACCAGACACAGTTTCTATGTATCTATGTATCTATGTATCTATGTATCTATGTATCTATGTATCTATGTATCTATCTATCTATCTATCTATGGTATTCTCTATAAACCTAAATATTTTATATAGCAAAAAACATTTATTGGCTGTATACTATATTAAATATACACTCTTAAAAGTGTGGTGTGGTGCTAGAGTCTCCTTTGTAAGATTCACATTAGGGCACATATATCCATGCAACATGCTGAATATGTAAATTTGTCTTGAGTACAAAAAAAGTATTTAGATATTTACCGAATATTTGATTAAACAGATCATGAACATTACTTACTGGATTTGCAGAGACAGATGAGCTTTCTGCAGAAGTGGAGGTCACCTATGCCTGGGCTGTCTGAGAGAGACTGCGAGACTTGATCACGCCTTTCAGCTATTTATGCTTTTCCACAGACCCTTCAGTCTAACCATATCAATAACCTCCTGACCCCTCCCAAAAACGAGCGCTCCATCCTTCATCTTACAATTCCATGCAGGGTTCATTCACAAGCACGCAACTGCAGTTAAATATGTCATAGTTGGAATCGAGAGACTCTTTTTTTTCTTTTTTTTTGGTCTTCCTCCTGGGGAAATGCTTGAGGGAAATCATAGTGTAGAGCTGTGTTGTCTTTTGTTAGAGTGAGACGGAGAGTGAGAAGGGTGGAGTATGCTGAATCGAGTGTGGAAATAGACCTGGTTTCTGCTTCTGCAGTGTAGGTACTGCCACTAACCCTTAAGTTAAATGATCCCGCATGCCACCCACAATTGCTTCCACATGCTCACGTTTTGGCAACCTTTTAACAATCTATCTCTAGTTTCCTAGCACTTCATTTCCAGTAAGATGCGTGTGCCTGTGTGTTCTATACTTCAGATTGTTCTCTTTAAGAAGAAAGAACTGGATTTAAAAACCTTTAATATACAACATGCTGTGAGTCATTTTTGCTTCATGGATTTGTAAAATAGATTTGAGGGACATGTGGTGTGATGCTTCTGTCATTGTGAGGTCATTTGGTGTCAGTCATCTCTGATTATTCATTCAAGCTGTGTAAAATGTCACTCCATGTGGTCAGTGTGGGACTAATACAGAATGGGGCCAAAATATGCACACACACATATGGTGGCCAACATAATTACTATGAAGATATGCAAAAAAAAAATGATGTATTAGAAGAATAACATAAAATAGTGGGCTAGTATTTACACCCTTATAGAAATCCTCGCTGGCTTGTAGATCAGTGGTGATTTTTCAACAAGTAACATAGTTGGACGTATTGAAAATGAATGTATGGTTGGGTCATCTTGTTAAAAGCTCTATCTATGGCCAAGTTTGAACCTCCTTGCAGGGGGACCCAGATGTTGGAGTGAAACTTTAATAAAATCCACCCTGCTCTGAAGCTTTACACCTTTAATCCACCAGGCTCCAAAGCATCAAATCAATTTACTCATTGCCATATTTTACAGCCGTGATATTCAGTCGGTTGATTCTGGTCCAGATCCAGACCTAGAAGAAATTTTTGTTACAGACCAAATATAAAATCTTGGTGTAAAAATAACACTTTGCAATACATATAAAACACTGCATGCTCTACTTTCATTTCCTCCAGTCACAAAGCCTGTCAATCAGATTCCCTGCCAACAAACATAACTGACACAAGCTGTTAGTTTCATAGCTTGCGCTAATCAAAAGTAATTTATAGATGATCAGTAACAGTAGGCTAATCATGTTTAAATAGTAAAATGACATGTTTAAAATTGCTCAGTACAAAGAAGAGGAACTGAAAACCATTCATTTAAAGAAGACAGAAAAATAAGAATATTTTTCCCTGCGTGAAGCATAAAGACTGTTGACTTTTTTCAGTAATAAACTGTGGCCATTCTGAAAGGTGGTAACATCAGGTGCGCATCTTCCCCACAGAACTTTGAGGTAAAAATTTTATCATATCAATCTCCAAACAGAATATTAAATAAAACAAGGACACAGCAAGAGCAAATAACAGATTCTACAAACACAGTTGTATGGGTTTTGAGCAAAAACTACATTTGTGATAATAAGGTGTATGTCTACACAGTAAGCAATTCTTCCAAACAGCATGTGGTTCTGGAGGTGCTCTTAATAGTTGGCTTCTAAACTTGTCAACTAAACTGTACAATTTTAAAACAGCGTTCTTTGTGGCCTCTTTAGCTCTTCCACCATCCTCTTCATTGTGTGGGTGTAGATTGTGCTTATTGTTCAAATTCCTGGTAAAAGTTCAACCTGTTCAAACGTGCAAATAGATTTTATGTGTGTGCAACATGTGTGTACAGCATTATGCTGATATCCCAGAGAAGAAGCCCCAACTGTTACATTCCTTAACATGTATTAAAGTCGAAGGCATGTGCCAATACCACTTGGTTGAACCCCAACCAATAAAGCAGTTGATCAATGCAAGGCATTGGGTCTGAATCAAAATAAAGATAATTTGTTGACTTTGAAATATACACAAAAACAGACTGGCCCATCAAATTTGGGCTCCAACACGAATGTGTTGCTACAAACACTGTGGAACTCTTGATTATTCCCATAACCCTGCATACACTTTTTTTTGTGTTTAAGTAACCAGTATCAACAACTACACACAACCTCACTCGTTCTTCTTGTAACCTGGCAACTGGTGTTCTCTGGGATGGTGAGATGTGATCTCCACAAGTATAATTTATGCTGGATTTACCATATATTTACAATGTTTGGATTTACCTCCTGTCACAGCTCCTCCTGTGGTTTGTAAGAAGGAGCTTTGTGAAGCTAATGTTTGCAAAGCTCAGAACTTTGTAAAGCTCATGTAGTACCTGTGATGTCTTGTGCAGTAGCACTGTTTTTGTGTATCATATTGCACAATCCACCAGTATGTAAAGCAATGACGTCCACTCTAATCAGTGAAAGCAGTCATGAAAGTGTATTTTGAGTGTCTGGCAGATTCACCATGACATTTATTGAAATGCTACCTATCACCTACAAACTTTGCCATGCTAATGCATACGCCAATCACTCGATATACCTTATCCATACAGGTGGGATAGTGCAACATTAGGCTGGACTTTTTGACCAACACATACTCTCTTTGGGTCAAAGACATGCTTCAGGGTCATGTTTTGTTTCTACTACAAGGGAAAATATCGAAGAGAAAAAAGGGCACTACCTCCCAAGGCATCACTAATGAAAAAAACACCATGCCTTACTATCTCAGGACCCATACACAACCATTTTTCTCGATAATGCTAAAATCCTGTCCAATATTTCACATTGTGGTTGTCCCCCAGCTGTTGCCTGAAAGGGATTCCAAAAAGCTGTGATAACAGGAAGCGCCAACAGTTTTTCTGGCCTGTTGGTCAACATGCTACAAGACCATCCGCTTTGTACTGGAAGACTGCAGCCCAGATGTTTACATGGTAACAAATGCTGGGTGACAAGCTGGGATTCCCTTGATTGCAGTGGGATAAGTTACAGCCATTGAGTAATTTGTCATCTTTATAAGTTTTATATGTAGCATTGTGCATGGAGATGTTCTGGGCCTGCAAAGCATGAGTTCTTTAAAGCAAAGCTGCTGCTCATTGAGCTGGTAAAGGAGTAATTGATTTTGTTTTGTGGAGATTTACTAATCTCTACAAGTGGAAAGACTTTAACGGTGGTATGGAAGTCTTCTTTAAATCCTAGTTTTCGGCACCACCGTAGAACCCTGGCGTGTGAGACTGAGAAGGAAGACTCGGGACACAGGCTGAACATTAGCTGGGCTCCAGGCTCTTATTTATTCAGGCCCTGCTTTCCAGTGCACTTTTAAAAACTCAACAAATCTAAACCAGCTCAACAGAACCAGATGCAGCTTTTGCTCTGTCAATTTCGAGTTCATACTCTGTCTTTGGTTGTGTGTGGTATGAACCACTCAGCCACTCTCTCTGGTTATAGCAGTTACTGATAACACAAAGAGACAGACATAAGTAAACTGACATTAATAAGGCACAGGTGAGAATCATCATCCATTACCTGCTGGTTTGACCGATCCCCTCTCTGTGGATGCACCCACTGCCCCATTCTGAATAAATTGCATGTTTACAACATCCCAAGAAAGTCAGTAATATTCCAAAAGCTCAGTAGCTTCAAAAGTGCACAAACCGGGCACAATGTCACTGAGTTTATTTTCCTTTTATTCTGATGTTCTGAAAATTATTTAAAGAAATAGGTTTCTCAGTTGTTTATTTGAAAATATGAAATATTTCTGTGCAATGTTCACTTCATACAAAAATATTTTCTCCTTTTTTTATGCTAATAGCTGCTAATAGTTCTGCAAGGTACCCTATATACCCACAACAGGAAAAGGAGTAAAATAGCAGTACAGGTAGACCCCAACCTTCGACGAAGATAGGGACCGAAAAAACGGTCGTAACTCCGGTCTTAAGACGAGAAGTGTGACTTCTGTAAACAAATGTTTATATACAAATTTTATATACACACACACACACATATACATATATATATATATATATATA
>MU551577.1:4429255-4538883 GCA_024362625.1 Silurus asotus | reverse complement strand
TATATATATATATATATATATGTTGTATATTGCTACAAATGTCTATATCAGTTTTTTACATCTGTAGACTGATATTCTTGCCTCTTCTTCTTGACAAAAATTGCTCAAACTCACTAAGACTTTAGTGAACAGCACGTTTCTCAATCAGATTTAACTTGGACATTCTGATGCATTTGGGTTCTTGGTGTTTTACAGTCCATTGTAGCTTTGTCAGTATACCTAGAGGCACATGTTTGCAGACTGAAGCAGGTTTCACAAGCATCCCCTTAAGGCGTACATATCATATTATAACAGACTGGAGCATCCTCATGATATGATGCTGACTACACCAATGCTTCACTGTTAATGAGCAGTGTTGGTTTCTTCCAAACATAATGCTTTATGCAAGAAACCTTTTATTACATTCAACATATAATTATACATACATATACAGTACATTGCTGTGCAAAAGTTTTAGGCAGGGGTGAATAACTTCGAAGTGTTATTATTGATTGCCAATCATATGCCTCCCTGATGGTAATGCATGATGGATGTCTTCTGTTACAGCCAAATATTTCAAATTTTCAGAGCACCATCTGCCATTTTTCTGCACTTTTTGATTATGACTAGCACCTACTTGGTACAGTATAATCGGTCAATCATATACTGATTAAACTATTATTTTAGGACTGTGTGTGTATATATATATATATATATATATCACATACATTAGAATTCATAGGCTTTATTCAATATTCTATTCTATTCTATTCTATTCTATTCCATTCTATTCTATTCTATTCTATTCTATTCTATTCTATTTTTTTGTTGAAGCACCTTTGCCACCGATTACAGTCTCAAGTCTTTTTGACTATAATGCTACAAACTTGGCATTAGTTTCAAACCAACTTCTTTCATGTTGTGATTATGGGGTATTCTTTGTCGAATTTGAAAGAAAGTAATTAATTGAATCCATTTTGGAATAAGACTGTACCATAACAAAAGTGTGGAAAAAGTGAAGCGCTGTGAATACCTTCCATATAAACCGACCAATCATAACATTATGACCACCTGCCTAAGAATGTGTTGGTTCCCCTTATGCTGACAAAACAGTCGTGACTCATCGAGCATTAACAGCATTAACTTTTCCAGCAGTTTGAGCTACAGGAGCTTGTCTGTTGGATTGGACCACAGAAGCCAGCCTCCAGTCCCCACGTACATCAATGAACCTTGGCAGCCCGTGACCCTGTCACAAGTTCACCACCATCACAATTTAGCCTTTGTCAAATTTGCTCCAATGCTTAATCATGCCCATTTTTTCTACTTCTAACACATCAACTTTGGGGTCAAAATGTTCACTTTGCTGCCAAATATATCCCACCCAGTAAAAGGTGCCATGATGAAGAGATAATCATATATTTTATATGTGTAAAATTAATTTCCCTTTATTACTTTTCATTGCTTTATAAAATTTAAGCCTCAGCTTTTTGGAATTTGGAATACCAGGTTCTACCTATTGAGTTACAAATTCTTGCTAGTTAACAAATCTTGCTTGTTTCTTTGAAAAGTGTCTACTTCTTGATTTTGCTAATAATGTTTTTTTTATTTTATTCGGATGTACTTTAAAGTTTCTCTTCCTTTTGAATAGTGAGTAGCGAAAAACGTTACGAAATTCACTTTGTAATGTAATGTTTACAGTCATGTGCACCATTTGCTGCCAGAAGAATGAGCTCATTGTGACTGCATATCAGTTGGAATGTGATGTCTTTATGTGATCTAAGCTGTCACTATGGGAAGAATACTTTAAAGAGCGATTTATTGCTGTTGGTCGAAAGCCAATGACTACTTTGCTATCACACAATGATGAAGCTGTATTAGCTATACACCAAAGCATTAGTTATTCCATATGCAGTTTATTTAAGCTTTAAGACATGGAAACTTGGCCACACAGATGCAATGTAATCAAACTGCCATGAGTAATAGGAATTGGTTTAAATGAGACATTACAGACGTAAACATAAACTGAAGTCAGGAGGGAATAACACTCAGTTTGTGCAAGATACACAGAAAAGTTGGGTGTATTAAATAAAAAAACTAAATGTAAAATAGAATAACTTGACCTAAAAACAAGCTTTAATTAATACAAATGCACTAAAATCTTAAAAAAATCGCTTTAGATAAGTATCAATGCCCTTTGTTTGTTGCTTTGCAGAAGCAGTTTGGCAGCATTTACAGTTTGAAATCTGGGTACGATTCTACAAGCTTTGTACACCTGGATTTGGGCAATTTCTCACATTCCTCCTGCTAGATACACTCAAACACAATTTGACTGGATAGGGAGCATCCTTAAAATGCCATTATTAGGTCTCCTTACAGATGTTCTACTGGGTTTAATTCTATTGTTTAGGTCGGCCACTGAAGGACATTAAAAACCACTTCTATATTGGGGCTTTGTCCAACTAGAAAGGTCAAACGTTGCCCCAGTCTAATGTCACTAGCACCCTTTATGGATATTTGTATCTTGGCTACTTTTTTCCTTCCCTGAAGGAAATTCCTCATCTTTACTGCAAAGGAACACCCATGTCACAGGATGCTGCCACTACCTTTAGTTTGATTTAAACGAGTTTGACAAGGGCCAAATCGTGATGGCAAAACAACTGGGTCAGAGCATCTCCAAAAGCCCTTGTGGGATGTTTCCGGTCTACAGTGATCAGTATCTATCAAAAAGTGGTCCAAGGAAGGAACAGTGGTGAACCAACAACATGGTTATGGGTGGCCAAGGCTCATTAACGAGTGGTCCGATTCAACAGACGAGCTACTTAATCGCTTAAGAAGTTAATGCTGTTAATGTTTGACAGATCAGGAATAAAAAGGGGACTAAAACATTATTAGCAGGTGTTCATAAGGTAAAGCCTGATCGGTGGCCATAATTTTATGCATGTTCGATCTAAATGCATGTTTAGAAGATTTGCCACAAGTTGACTTCAGCAAACTTCAGAGTCATCTCAATGCAACTAAAGTAAGCTCCTAAGTGGTTTAGAAAAGCTCCAGAAATAATTCTATACTCAAGCATCTAGAGTTTCTAGAGTTAATGGCTGAAAGCTAAAGGGGCCATTTTGCCCCTGCACAATGGGTAGAAAGGATGGTCTACTGCTTTTCTCATGTCAGTCACAATGACAGCAACCATTCCTGTTGTCTGTAAACGCCTGTATGCAGGACAGGAGAGATACCACTTTCCTGCAAATATGTTACACTGTCCTATAAACAGTTGTTCCAAAATATGTTGCTGGCAGTCTGGTTTTGTATGCACTGGTTAAAAAACATGTATGAGCTTTCAGCCACTTAAAGACACAGAAAGGGAAGAGCTGGCTGGTGTATGGAAATTGATTAAACCATTTTACAGTAAATGCACAAAAGAATAAAGTTTGCATTTTTACCTTAAATAAATTCTCTACAATTCCAAACATTAGGCTCTAATAGACAAGTCTATGGGGTGAGTCTGGAAGATGGGCTTTTTCTTGTATTTATTGTAAAGTCAAAAAAAACGTTTTTTTCATTACAAATTAGGTAACTGAGGTAGTTCGTTTTGGGGGGAGTTTTAGCAAGATATACTTCAGCATAGAATTGAGAAAAAGATTATAGCAACATTTTTCACATGAATTTGACATTTTGACATTTAAAACCACATAAAATTGGTATGGGACAAGTTGGTTTCCTCAAATGTATCTTCAATGTTATTTTTCAAAGCGATGCCAAGAAACATGAGCTTGTCTCAGTTGGCGTTTAGTGGAGGTAACATCCGATTGCTAGTCATTGACACTCATCCAGTCACTTAGGAAAGGAAGTCTGGAAAATTCAGGTATGAAGCATGCCAGCGGCTGTCCAATTCAGCTGTTAACACTACAGAAGCTGCAACTTTAACAAAAAAAAGTTCTTAGTTTTCTTTCCCTACAGCAACCACAGTGAATATAAAAATAATAATTCATTAAATTGATTTGTTTAAATAGTAATTCTGGGTATCATGAATGGACATTCCAGATGTGATGTACAGGTAGTATAGACCCGGTAATATCATAATATTTAAAATGATGTCTTGATCTAACATTTCCTGAATTGATTTAGCATTATTTCATATAATTTTAATCAAATAACACATGGAGAAATAATTAAAACTATACTATTGTGGTCAATATAATCTAAACATAGAAATGATAAATAATATTTCACATTACTTTAAGCTATAAATAATGCATAAAGACCTCATTTATGTAGGTGGATGCAGTAAAACTCACATTAAGTAAATTTTCCAATTTGTCTCTGCTAAATAATGAAACTTAAGTCATAGGCTTAAGGTAAGGCATGTTCTATACCAAACTACTTGTCATACATTTAAAAAAAATTATTTGGTCATTGGTTTGAAAACAATAGTCTTTATAATATGCCTAATGTGATGTCCTCACCAGCAGGCAATTTAGTGAAATAGACACCAGACAACAATGATCTGGCCGAGATAGAGTGGGATTAAACACTAGTGACAGAAAATATATATAAATATATAATATAATTATTACCTGCAGCTCACTTTTTAACAAAAATTATAGTATATACAAGCTAATTTTCCACACAAACCCAGACAACGAATGATGACATGAGCAGAACATTGACCGTTACTTTAATCACAGGTCTATCCTTACAGGATCTTGATCGTATAATATGACATGGAGAACACATTATTGTATAATCTGTTATAGACATCAGACAAGATGTGTTTGAATTATGGTATCTTGTACACAGTGTCACATGGAGTAATATTAAAATACCATTGTGATCACTAAGTAAAAAAAATCTATCTACGATGGATCTATCATATCTTGGGCCATGAACTGTTATGAATCGTTTACTTGAGTCCAGTAGATTTTGTGAACGTCATACTTGTTTTACTATATTATTTGTCCTGAAATAGTTTGTGCCCTCGATATATACATTTTTAACCTTGTCACTTCAGAGGTTCCTAACAGGACAACAGGGATCAGGTGTGGCATGGTAGTCATGCCTCTTCTAGCACATACACAAACATCTCTCTCAATACAGACCCATAGTCATGTAATACACTTCAGATACATGACACTATTTCACGTTGCCATTGAGTTCTTTGAATTATATAATAACTTGGTGTCTTCTCCAGGATCTGTCCAGTAATAGTACACTGCCCAGATGTTCTTTGAGTGAACGGTATGACATTATGAGTGAAAAAGCAGAGGTGATGCATATGGAGCCACATGGCTCGACAAAAACTTATAAACAGATGTTGGAAATAACATACAATATCATTACACTTAATTGTCTTTGTAGCACATATGTGGAAACAACTATCTATGTATGTGAATAGCTTTTGTTATCTTTGGTCTGAGCTTTATTGAGTGTTTTATTGTGAGTTGTCTTCGAATAGTGTATGTTCCAGCCAAGAAAACCGAATCAGATTTGAAAGTACACTAGATCAAGTTCAGGATATCCAAAAAAACCCACCAGTGAACCCATAAAATTGAGGATACTTACTTTGCACCTACCAACACTCGAAGTACATTGCAGTTATCAGACACCAGTACAAACTAATAAATATCTTCCTTTTCTTGGATATCCAAATGCAGTCTTTGGCTATACTGACATCTATTGGGCTCACATCAGGACATGCACTATTACACAACCTTAAAAGAAAGAAAGAAGTTCATTTTTTATAGCTTTTTCAGGTATAAAAACAGCCAGTCTTTAATATCTTTCTGACTTGAACAACATCTGTTATAAAGTATTGGTGATGAAGATCTTGTGAAAATATTGGCATGATCAACAATAAGGCAGTGTTTTTTGTGTGAAAAAAAAGGATTTGACTGAGAACAGATGAATAAAGAACTGCTTTTATTGATCACAGTGCAACACTACAGTAATGAATTAACATAGATTGGACCAAAGACATCTCAGGAGCATATAAAGTGAGTATTGTGCTTCTGTGAGTGTGTAGAATAGTGGTGGTGGTTCTTTATTGTGTAGTAAATCCTGTGAGACAATCTCCTACAAGTACAACTGAGTAAGATAAATCAAATGCATTCAACGGTTTTTTTTTTTTTTCTTCATATATAGTACCATGACCACAGTGATATAAAATCAATTTTACCAATAACCAACTACTAGAATGTCCTGTAATATCAACAATCAAAATAAAACCATCAATAATGGATAATAAGAAGACAAAAAAAGAAGAGTTGCTGCACTTGTATGGATTTATCAAAAATATACAAATTCTTGTTTTACACATTTTTTACTTAAACAAGGCCAGAATTTATATTTACACCGTTCCAAACACTTACGATATTTATATCATACAGTCCAATAAGAAACAATTTAAATTAATACACATTTTTACACTTGTATTTAAATTTAATGAAAATGCCGAATCATTGTGATACATGCTGATATATGAACCATTATATTGTGTACTATTATACTAGTGCTACTGTATGCCACTATTTTATATAGAGGTGATTGAGGCAGTTTATAGCTGCCACTACACAAACATATTTTGAGAAATGGGAAGAAATTCTCATTAATAAAACTATCAATAAGTGATTGTATAGCCACATTTTAGGCAGTGCTATATGGCTGAGATGATCCCTTAAGATCTACTCTATAGTTACCTCTGGAATTTTGGTTTTTGTAGGAAAAAGATTTTCCTCTTTATTCACATTTGAACACTTGTACATTAATATAATAAATATTATAATTGTACTAGATTTCATTTAGTCTTAGACTAAACTGTTTTGTAACAAAGTTTTCCACTGAAAATAGTTTTCAGTCCAGCAAAAAGCCAGAACAATAGATTGTGGCCATAAATAATGTCTATTACCTAACTCTGAGCTCCTGACAGAATCATCTAAAAGCACATCAATTCTTCTTCCACTATAAGTCTGCAAAAGCTCCAGTGTGGATGCAGGTTTTTTGATCAAACCAAACAAGAACCACACGCGATAGTTAACTGAGGAAAAAGACTTGCAGCCACAATGGCTCTTTGTGGAAAAGACTGGATACCACTGATCTACAACATTCGACTGAAATAAAGTCTTGGCAGTTGGACTATGTTTCTTTGTAAGAACCACCTAATCAGTTTCACTTGCAAGGGCCTTACTTACACCAAATCTGTCCACCCAAAGGTCATCCCTACTTGGCCACCATCCTGAAGAATAAAATAATAATTTTACATGCAGCCCTGACAGAAAAGGCTACAAATATAGTGTGATATAATGTGCAAAAAAAACCCCTTTGTCAACAATAAATATTTTTTCCAATTCTTAAAACGAATATTGTTGCACATGATGAGAAAAAGTGACAGGGGCTTACTATAGGCGCTAAGTGTTATGCGATACTTAATTATTAAATAAATAGTGTATATTCCACTATTACTCTTCAGCTTCTGTAGGTACAGCATCTTCTACTTCAGCAGTGAGCAGGGGGTGGAAAAGGAAATTAAACGCAAAGGCAAAGGAATTACGGGCATTAACCCTCCAGTCCCGTTCTATCTTGACTTGCCGTCTTGTATGAACTAAAGGTGATGTACAAGTCCTACAGTGAAGGGCTTTCAGCTCAAACACTGGCCACTTGCTGCCCAGCCTGCCCTCCAAAACAGTGCTAAACTCCACAACACTGCCTGCACTGAGTGCCAAAAGCACCCCGCGGAATTCGCTACTTGCCCGCAGCACTATGTCTTTGGTTGCATCGTCAGTTTCTTGCAGCCATTTGCCCTTCTTGTCTTGCAGTGGCATACCCATGGTCACTTCAAATTTGTAGCGGTCAAAGCGTTTCACATGACACTTGTGATTTGCAAATTCTTTGAGCTTGCAAAGGTCTGGCTCTGGTTGAGTGCTGTCACAGGCTGGGTATTCTTCTCCATAAAGGCATCGAACCCAGTCTGCTACCATGCCAGGCAAGAAGTTGACAACGGATTGCGCTCCGTTTTCAATATCGGTCACACGGACGTATTTAAAACGACCCTCCCAGGTGACGCGGTGGCCCTCGAGGTGACTACAGAGGATCTGAGTGTGTGCCATGTTGCGTTCCTTCCAGGCACGAGGGCCACACATCTCACTGTATTGCTGCCAGGTAAGAGTGGAGTTATAAACCTTCATGCCCTCAGAACGGTACACATAAAACCAGCTGAAGAGCATCAAGGCAGAGATCCACACCAAGATCAGTTTAACCATGCTACTGCGCCTCAGAGATCGAATCACTGCAAGAGGCGACACACTGAAACGAGTCCACCAGCGTAACAAGACAGGTACCACACAAACACACACAGTCACTGCCATCTTGGCCAGCTCCAGAGCAAGGAACCACTGTATAAGCTGGACCAGCAGCGCAGCTGCAAGCACTAGCGAAAGTACAGGAAGGGCAAAGAAGAAAAGGAAGTAGCCCACAGCTGTGCGCATAAGTCCAAGTGGGGTGGAGGCGTGCAGAAGCGTGACAGAGAGCTCGCACCAAGTGAAACAGAGTAGGTATGGCAGAAGCATGCTGTAAGACCCTTTCCAACCTCGTGCTGTGCCCATACGGACCCACAAGTACAGGACGTAAAGGTACAGAATGCAAGGCACACCCACATGAAACACCAACCAATCACAGATTGGCACACTAAACCACGAACCTCCCACAAACTTGCCAACCCTACCCCCAATCAGCTCATTAGTGAAAGAGCAAACTGCAGAGGCAAATTGTGCAAGAAGGGCTAGCCTAGCATGTTGCTGTGCAGCTGGACGCAGGCTCAGGTAGCTGCTTATGGTAAAGAAGATGGCCACTGTGGCCAGTTCGGAACAAGGCAGCCAAGACTTATCTGCTACAGGGAATGAAAGTATGAGAAAAACTGCAGAGAGCAGAAAGTACAGTTGAGGCTCCAGGTGTGTCCAGGTAAAGTTAGATTCCGCTTGGTCGAGGTCCAACCCGGGCTCGAAATGAGCCAGCATGGTTGTCAGGGTCTTGAAGTTTTCCCATGCTTTGCTGTTCTGGAAAACTCTCAATGTGCAGATGACCATAGTGACGTATGAGAGGTAAAAGACAACCAGGGGAATGACGAGAATGAAGAAGTCTAGGGTAAGGTTGGAAATGATAAAGAAGAAAATAAGAGTGTTGATGTGGTGAGTCGGGATAAGGGTGCTGATCCACTGCATTCCAGCACGGGAAGCCCAGTCAATCAATACCTCCTTCACCTCCACCACAGCATGAAGCGGAAACTTCAGTATCTATAGAACACACACAAAAAAAAGTCAAGGATCAGCATGAATTACAATATTCTTAGCTAGATGGATACTTTAGATCTGAAGGTATTTAATTCGATTTAAATTACACTTTTACTCATCGCCTTCCTTTTTCTATTGTGCATCAGGTAAGCATTCACAGTGCCGCACTTTTTCCACATTTTGTTATGTTACAGCCTTATTTCAAAATGGATTAATATAATTCTCCTTCTTTGCAGAACCTCTCAAGCGCCATCAGGTTGTATCGGGAGCATCGGTGCACAGCCATTTTCAGATCTCTCCAAAGATGTTTAATCGGATTCAAATCCAGGTTCTGACTGGGCCACTCAAGGACATTCACAGAGTTGTCATGTAGCCATTCCTTTGTTATCTTGGCTGTGTGTTTAGTGTCGTTGTACTGTTGATAGATAACCAGTCGTCCGAGTCTGAGGTCCAGAGCGCTCTGGAGCAGGTTTTCATTAAGGATGTCTCTGTACATTGCTGCATTCATCTTTCTCTCGATCCTGACTAGCCTCGCAGTTCCTAAAAAACATCCCCACAGCATGATGCTGCCACCACCATGCTTCACTGTAGGGATGGTATTGACCATGTGATGACCAGACATAATTGCTTGGCATTCAGGCCAAAAAGTTAAATCTTTGTTTCTCATTGTCTGAAAGTCCTTCAGGTGCTCCAGACAGGCTGTCATGTGCCTTTAACTGAGCTCTTTCAGAGTGACCATCAGGTTCTTAGTCACCTCCCCAACTAATGCCCTTCTCCCCCTATCGTTTAGTTTGGCCGCCCGCTCTAGGAACTTTGGAACCACCTGGTAATTCCAAACATGTTAAGATTTACAGATGATGGAGGCAACTGTGCTCATTGTGACCTTTAATACTGCAGAAATGTTTCTATACCCTACCCCAGATCTGTGCCTCGATACAATCCTGTTTTGGAGGTCTAAAGGCAATTCCTTGGAATTAGTTCCTTGGGCTTAGTTTGTGCTCTGACATGCACTGTTAACTGTGGGACCTTATATGGACAGGTGTGTCTGTTTTCAAATCATGTCTAAGCAACTAAATTTACCACAGGTGGACTCCAATCAAGTTGTAGAAACATCTCGAGGGTGATCAGTGGAAACAAGATGCATGTGAGCTCAATTTTGAGCGTCATGGCAAAGGATGTGAATACTTGTGTACATGTAATTATTTTGTTTTTTATTTTAAATAAATTTGCAAGGATTTTCTAAAGGCAATTCCTTGGAATTAGTTCCTTGGGCTTAGTTTGTGCTCTGACATGCACTGTTAACTGTGGGACCTTATATGGACAGGTGTGTCTGTTTTCAAATCATGTCTAAGCAACTAAATTTACCACAGGTGGACTCCAATCAAGTTGTAGAAACATCTCGAGGGTGATCAGTGGAAACAAGATGCATGTGAGCTCAATTTTGAGTGTCATGGCAAAGGCTGTGAATACTTGTGTACATGTAATTATTTTGTTTTTTATTTTAAATACATTTGCAAGGATTTCAAACACACCTTTCATGTTGTCATTATGGTGTTTATTTTTGTAGATTTTTGATCAATAATAATAATAATAATAATAATAATAATTAATTTAACCCATTTTGCAATAAGGCTGTAATATAACAAAAGGTGGAGAAAATAAATTTCCACGGACTTTCCTGGATGCACTGTATTCAAATACCTTTTGATGCAAAGGTAAGTCATCTGGGTTCTTCACAGGTTCATCATCGTCATCATCATCATCAACTACTGCGTCATCAAGATCCGGTGATGGTGAAACTCCTTGTGCGTAACGCTTGGCATTTTCAACAAAATCCTCCACACCAACATATTGCGTCCCTATAAAAATAGAAATGCATACATACTTGTCTTTTTTTGTTCTTTGTTTAAATCCATGCAAAACCATACAGTTCACAGGCATACCATTGCTGGAGACAAGGCGTTCTAAGACCTTTCTCTGTTTCTGAGCTGGACTTGATTCTCTGCTGTTTGGGGCACCATCTAGAGGAACAGAAAAGATATGATCACCCTAAATTAAGAATTAATACAGAACACATCAAGAACTATATGCTGTATTATATTTACCTGTTTCAGTGTTGTAGTGGCTAATGTTTTCCAGTAGTTCTGAAGTAGCCACGTTTCTTTTTCGTTCTGGATTGAGTTTCCAGTAGATACACAGAGCCGCTTTCCTCACGGCACGTTCGAAACGTGACTCCGATGCCAAGCTACATACTTCCTCTCTATTTTCAGCAGTGATGCCTTCAAAACAGATACAATTTTCAGTGCAAAATCCAAAACAACTATACAAAGTAATTGTGCTCAAGGACTAGATTATACTCTTAATGTCCACTTTAATAGAAACACGTGTACACCTGCTTATTTTCGTAGATATCTGATCGGTGAATCATGTGGTCGCAGCATAATTCATAAAATCGACCAGACATAGACCAAGAGCTAATTAAATATCAGTTAAATATCAGAATGGATGACTGGATACGTTTTATAGCAGGTTTACAGGTATTCCTATTAAAGTGGATAATAAGTGTATATATTTATATTGTGATCTAGAATTCCAGTCTGACAGTATTCTGGTAAATACAGCCAAATGCCAAAAGAAAAAGAAATCACTTTTGACTTGACCATTATTTTCTTACCTATAACATTATTTGAAACCTCTATTTCAGGAAAATGTATATATATAATATGGTTAAATTATCCATAATACTTTAACATTCTGCATATTGTGTAGGCCCTCTTTGTGCTGTAACGGACCTCACAAAACCTTTGAACATGTGTACGTGTATGTCCAGGGCATCCCACAGATCTGGACAATTTGGAGTCCAGGTCAACATTTTGTAGCCTGTCATGCTCCTGAATAATTTGGGGGTATTTTCCTGCAGAAAAAGCCATGAGGGGGTGTACTTGGTGTGCAATAATATTAAGAGGTGGTATGTAATAATGCTAGGACCCAAGGTTTCCCAGCAGAACATTGCTCACTGCCTTCACAGGTTTGTCCTCTTAACATAGTGCATCTTGGTACCAGTCCCACCTTTCTACATTTGTCAATAGCTACCTTCAAACAATTTGTTAAATGGACCAGTTCTGATGCTGACGTGCCATTGCTGGATCTTTCAGCAGTGGACAGTGGTCAGAACAGATTGGTTAAAGTCACCCTTACATATGCCGATTTTTTCTTTGAAAACAGGAGGCATTGTAACGGGATCAATGTTATTCACTTTACTCATCAGTTCTTTTCATTTTATGCCTGATCAATTTGTATACATGGTAAAATATGCAAAGTAAGTAATTTTGTCCTCAAAGCAGAAAAAATGGGCGTAAAGATTTGAGTGAGTTTGAAAAGAGCCAATTGTGATGGCTAGACGACTGGGTCAATGCATCTTCAAAACTGTAGTTCTTGTGGGAAGTTCCCGGTCTGCAGTGGTCAGTATCTTTTAAAAGTAGCCCAAGAAAGGGTCAATTGACAACAGGGTCATGGGTCTTAACCCTCTATTCTCGAGAGGTGCTGTATCATGGTGACCCCTGCGCTCTGACCCCAGCTTTCTAACATCGCTGGGATATGCAAACTAAAAGATTTCACTGTGCTGTAATGTACAAGTGACAAGTGTATTTGTTGTACCTTTTCTTTCATGCAAGCAAAACTGTAAAAGTTTTACAGCATCCCTCCGTCCATTTTTCGCTGCTTGTAAAAGCCATGTCACTGCTGTGACACTAGTCACTTCTTCATCCTCATGTGCAGATAGACGCAAATAATACCTGCCAACCTGACAAAAAAAGAAAAGATAGTAATTTAATAAATATTGGTATTTAACACATGAATTTCTGATGACGACTTAAGCATAGACTAAGCCATATAGTTTGTTACAAATAATAAGCACATTGTGTGGATTTGAATTGTACACATTGACATTATTTGTTATTCTGACCTCAGTCTGTGCTTTAGAATCTCCATTTTTAGCCCTTTGCTTAAGTTCCTCTATGTCCAGCTCCTCTGGAATGCATCCTAGAAGAAATGCATGTAGAAAACAGCACTTTTAGACACATTTAAACTTTATCACACCATACAATCTGTGTTTTGAAAAAAAAAAAAGACCCCCGCCATTAAACACACCATTAGGAAGGCTTTTAGTGTTCTGCACCCAGTATATGCCTAGGCGCTGTTTATTAGACAGGAACGAGGCGTGTGTGTGTGTGAGTGTGGTTTCTCTTTGTGTCCTGATTTAAATGTTTTTTTTGCATATGCCCGTGCACATGACCACCCATGCAGCGATCGGGCAAAACCATAATGTAAGAGTTCATTTTAGAACGCTGTTTAATTTGGTATCCGTTCATGACTCAGTCAGTGTTAATTATCGCTTTCAGATGTTTAATGGTTTTTCCACGAAGAGCCGGAAACTACAGCGTGTGTGCTGCGATTGCAGATTTACCTGCAGGAGACGAAGTTCCACCGGAGGGCATGCATTCAGACACATCGCTAGTTGCGTTCAGTTGAGAGCGACCTGTTGGTGAGGCTGGATTAGAGGTCAGAGATACCCGAGTGGAAGGGCCTGGTGTTGAAAAGGAGGAAACTGCACGAGGGTTGTGTCTAGACACAAGAGAAGCTAGAGAGATGGAATCAGTCGGAGAAGAAGATGGAGATCCAGGAGAATATGGGTCCATCTCTAATTGAAGAAAAAACAAAAACAAACATTTAAATAGAAAGATTTTAATTTTTCAATATTATTTATAAGAACAATACTTATAAATACTTATACTCATAATGATTGGATTATTATTGAGTTAATTCGTTTTCGATTGCACCCGTTCAATTCAACCGAAGTTAGAAAGCCATTAATAAATATAACCATGACAACATGTTGGGATAATTAACTAGTTGATGATTGACGTCACTTGGCGACTTAAAGAAATTAAGGCGCTACTTTCCCCTAAAAACAGTTGGCAACACTGGATTATGGACTATGAAACAAATGCAAATATAGTACTATAAGCAGTGTTTTTTATACCAGTTCATAAAATTTATGCTAACTCTGTTATTATGGATTTTCTGGTGAATGAAAGCAGCTCGTGAGGATTTTGACCCCAGGAACAACATCACGTGATGCTAATGAAATCCGGGACTCTCCGGGATGGAAGAGAAGACCTGATGGACCCAAGTTTGACAGATCATGGAGGTCAGCTTTATCTGTGTAAAGTCCCTGGCACGCAGAAAGAGCAGGGCTTGAAATAGCAGCGACTCACAAACCCCCCGAATGAACACAAAGCGTTTCTATTGTCAGCGCTATACAGATCTCCAGTGACAGGTCGGACAGAGTGACCTGCACGCACACACACACACACACACACACACACACACACACACACACACTGTAATGCTGTCACTGTTTCTCTTCACTCTCATTTTCCTCAGTTGATCATTTGATACTTCTTTAAATTCAAATACACCAGGCTGCACTCACCCAGATCTTCTCCCAATTCCTCACCCAGATCTTCTCCCAATTCCTCACACAGATCTTCTTCTAGATCCCCACCGGCTCCTCACCCTGCACACACAGCTAATATCAGACACAGCTTCGGAGTGCCACGGATTCTATCTCACTCACTCATTGTTTCCTTTTCCGCCGATTTATAGTTAATAGAGAGAAAAGAAGACCAGTGGAAGCTGAAGCTGTACACAACTGTTGGTTTGGAAATAAGATCCGCCCACCTGTGCATTCAGCTATTTGATTGGACGACAGTTATGCTGCGTGTACAAACCGGAAGTGACAATTGTAGTGGAGCATAATGGCGTCAAGTGACAGACGCTAGGAAGTGTATATTATAATCACCGGTATAATGTGTTATACAATTATAACACTTATAATAATAATAATAATAATAAAAATAATAATAATAATAATAATTATTATTATTATTATTATTATTATTAGTAGTAGTAGTAGTAGTAGTAGTAGTAGTAGTATTTTATCACTCATACACTATGTGTGCGTGATAATAAATTTATATTTTATTATAATTATTAATGTTTAATAAGGATTTATAAGTTTCTTTTATTTATTATTATTATTATTATTATTATTATAATTATTTTTTATTTATTTATTTATTTTTGCATAATTTGGCATGATTATTATTACATTTCTTCTTCTTTCGACTTCTCCCATTAGGGGTCGCCACAGCAAATCATCTGTCAACCACCACCTGCATGTCTTCCCTCACCACATCCATTAACCTTCTCCATGGCCTTCCTCTTTTCCTCCTGCCTGGCATCTCTATCTTCAGCATTCTTTTACTGATATACCCCATGTCCCTCCTCTGCACATGTCTATACCATCTCAATCACACCTCTCTCACCATGTCTCCATAACGTCCCACATTCGTTGTCGCTTTAATAAACTCAATTCTAACCTTGTCCATCATCGTCACTCCCCAAAAAAATATAAACTCTCTCAACTCTACTACCTCCAGCTCCACCTCCTGTCTTTAAGTTAATACCACTGTCTCTAAACTATAGAGACTAACATCGCAGGTCTCACCACAGTCCTATAAACTTTCCCTTTCACTGTTGCAAATATCCTTCTATCACAAATCACTCCTTCCATGCTTCTCCACTCACTCCACCCTGCCTGCATTCTTTTCTTCACTGTTGACCCCAGCTATCTAAACTCCTCCACCTTCACCGCCTCTTCTCCCTGCAACCGCAACACTCCACTCCCCTTTCTCTCATTCACACACATGTACTCTGTCTTACTCCTACTGACTTTCATTTCCCTTCTCTAAAGCGCATACATCCACCTTTCCAGGCTCTTCTTCACCTGCTCCCTACTCTCACTAATCAATATCATCCTCTGATATAATAATAATAATAATAATAATAATAATAATAATAATAATAATAATAATAGTAGTAGTAGTAGTAGTAGTAGTAGTAGTATTTTATTATCACTCACACACATGATAATAATAAATAATTAATAATTATTAATGTTTAGTAAGAAAGACCTGAAGGTGGTTAATTTGAAAGAGGCAGCTGTAGAGATCAGGGTAGTATTGAAACTTATGATCTGCTGTGGCGACCCCTAATGGAAGCAGAAGAAGAAGAAGAAGAAGAAGAAGAAGAAGAAGAAGAAGAAGAAGAAGAAGAAGAAGAAGAAGAAGAAGAAGAAGAGTATAGGTGTCTGTTAACTTATGCCATTATAAAAGGTTTTTAATTTGTATTTTTTATTTCTAAGAAGATGATAAGCACTTTTTTTCAGAAAAGACAATAATGCCATGTTTATAAAGGTTTACATTTGTGTAGCATAAGCAAGAGTTCTTTTGCCATTGATAGATTTAAAAATGCTACTCGGGTTCAAGATCTGCACAAAATTGACTTGGGTTTAGATTTGGACTCGTTTCAGAATTATTTATGCCATTTCTGTGACTTTGTAAACGTTTTTCCAGCCTTTATGCTGCACACATCTTATTATATAACTGCACAATAGTTAACTTATAATTAATTACGTGCATAAATTGTTTGTCTTTAACTATACAGTGCTATATTTAATATTACACTATAATCCTACATTATAATTAAATTTGCTTGTGTATTTGCACTACTGGTTGCAAACTAACTGTAAGGTGATACAGCTGTGGTTGTAACAATGGTCAAAGTATTCCATTATGTAGATATGGTGCCATTACTGTACAGCTCAACCTCAGGCATTTCTTTTAACCTGAGATATAGTGTAACTGCCATTTTAAGGTGTGAAATCTTACTCCGAATACATTAGACTAAATCAGAGGTGCTCAAAAGTTTTCTTATAAAGGGTCACAATTTAAAAATTGAAGGCCGTGGGCATTATACGAAAACATTATATCAAAATGAAAGTTGTCATTGTTCTTCTCATTTACTTAACATAAAAAAATAAAAATAAAACATAATGCCACAATCTGCTAAACTAATGAAGTTTTATTTTTAAAGTTCTAGTTTGGTGAAACGTATAGTATAGTAATTTTTTTTTCCCCAAATGAAAGTTTTTTCACCCGGTATTTCTCTTCTGATATATATGGCATGCCGGACCAAATTTGGTATACAGGCCCTCGTTTGGGCATCTCTGCACTAAATAATACCACAAGCATACTGATTTTACTAATGATCAAGATCTCATCAGGTGAGTTAAGATCTGTGGTGAGAAGCAGATTAAAGATGTGATTAAAATGTGCTCTATGATCCTTGCTTGTGTTGCAGTGACCTTACCTCACCTCAAATGAATTTCATAAAACAGTTCATTTGAATATTCTATATACATAAACCCTGGCCAGAGAGCATATAAGGCACAGTGACATCACACATAAAGACATGGTATTCCTGTCTTTGCACAATGGTTCCTGATTTCTTTGTATTTACATGAATTTGCCTTTGTGTGACTTTTAAGCTTCTCTGTAAACTGGAAAGAAGAGCTGGACATCTCACTTCTTGCCAATCTTCCTCACAAGGGTATGCTGATATACAGAATAAAAAAAATCATATTTAATATTATGCATGTTCTGTAATATTGTAATAAAAAAAACGAATAATAAAAACGCTTGAATAGATTAAAAAAAAAAAAACAGAAGTGACTTCACTGATGTTTCACACAGTATTATATATTGGGTTATGTACTATCACTTTTCATATCCAAGGTCTCTGTCCATTTGTCTATGGTAGAAATTGAATGTTGGATTATGATTTATCTTCATAAAGACACATCTATTGGTGTAGAAGAAGTGGCCTGAACAGGGCCCTAAACCCTTTTGGGATGAACTAGAACTCTAACTGCATCCCAGACCTCTTTACTGTTTCAAAATGAACTTAAAAGACAGTGGAGGTTATGATTACAGCAAACGGGGACAATATATGAAATGTGATGTTCAGCAAGCACATAAAAGATTGTCAGTCCAGTGTCCACAAACTTGTGCCCCTTTAACATATTTCCTTCTCCTCTTTTGTATGTAACTCTGGATGAACTATAACACTTGCGGTGTAAGAGAGGAATATTTTCCATCATGCTGCATGGCATGATGTCATGGTATTACCATGGTAACTGTATGAACACGATTTACTTTTGACTATACTGTAGAGTGTAGTGTGGGATATTGTAACATACTGGCAGCGACTCTAACTTCATCTTTTATTACCTAACTAACGCACTGACTCGCTTTTACTCAGTCATTCCACTCAATTTTTTTTATTTGAGCCAACAAATAGCCTGACCCCACCCTGCATGCAGTCTTTCTGTCCATGTGTTTGTTCAAGCTAATGCATTATTTAGTCTTAAAAACATTCTGTTACTGGCTGGGTTTATGCTTGGAAGAAAAAAGCAAGAGAGAGAGAGAGAGAGAGAGAGAGAGAGAGAGAGAGAGAGAGAAATGGATGAAGGGAATAATTATGTATTAACCTTATTTGAAGCTTAGTTGTAACAGGGTTAACCTGAACAGTTGGTGCATTCTATTCATACACACAAACACACACTTCACAGGCAGACCAGCTTTCTTTAGTAAGTCAATATTTTATTAAAAAGAAATTAAATGTGCTTATATAATATTAGATAATACTAGGAAAATTTGAATGAGTGAGTGTGTGTGTGTGTGTGTGTGTGTGTGTGTGTGTGTGTGTGTGTGTAAAATAAAAGCTAGTATTCTAGGTTTAGATTTTATGTCGACTAATAGCGAGGATGCTGTGGTTGTGTGTTTGTGTGTGTGCATGCTAAGCTACTTGTGTCCTGCATATGGCGCAAATCAAGTATGCTGTAATGTCTCTGTTCAGCTTCATTCAAACATACGGTTACACCAGAGGAGCCAGAGGAAAAAAGAGAAAAAGAGAGAAAGAGAAAGAGAGAGAGAGAGAGAGAAAGGGAGGAAAGGAAAGTGTGTGTGTGGCATGGATGAAAGAATCTGGGTCACAGTTATAGTACTTCAGTAGTATTTCTGAGGCTGATTTTCCACAGTAATTAACCCCCCACCCCCCTGCCACACACACACACACACACACACACGCACACACACAAACACACTATTTTAAGGTGACAAGCTGCTGTATCACAGTGCCGTGTCAAGGTTTGTTTGTTTGTAGTTAAGGTGACAGTAAAGACATGAAAATGGTTATAAGACTTGGGAAGGCCAATTTGGAGATAAAATGTATACCGTATATAAAAATGTGTGCACACTTAACCAGTATGTTTTTGCTTACTACATAATAACAACATACATGAATAATATAACAACATACATGATCTTTCATTGTTTCAATGTCTTCAGTATTAATGTGTAATGTTGAAAATGATAAAGATAAAAAAAAAAAACACTGAAGGAGAAGATGCGTACATACTTTTGACTGCCACTGTATTCCATCTGGTTTGCACTTAGAGGAACCATCATTTGTTTTCCAACAGGACAATGACCACAAACACACCTCTAGGTTATGTACGAGCTAAAAGTTCCAGAAGGAGAGTAATGAAGTGCTGCATCAGATGATCTGGCCTCCACAATCACCTGATCTAAATGCTAAGTTTGGGATATGTTGGCTTAGAGAGTGGAGGAAAAGCAGCCAACAAGCACTCAACACCTTCTTCAAAATTGTTGGAAAAACCATTTCAGGTGACTTCCTTGTGAATCTGGTGAGAGAACGCCAAGAGTGTGCAAAGCTTTCGGAGTTACTATGGACAATCTAAACTATTAACCATGGGTTTTGGGTTTGCTTCCTTGCTGTACAATAGATTTCCATGTCATTCATTTATCTTCAGTAACCGCTTTATTCTGGACAGGGTCATTGTTCCTCTCATCCTGAATATAGTATGTCAGGTTGAACTAAACCAGATTTGTGATAGTAGGGTATCTGCAAGAATGAAAGGGAAAGTTTATAGGTCTGTGGTGAGACCTGCGATGTTATATAGATTAGAAACAGTGGCATTGAGTAAAAGACAGGAGGTGGAGCTGGAGGTAGCAGAGCTGAAGATGTTGAGGTTTTCGTTGGGAGTGACGAGAATGGATAAGATTAGAAATTAGTTTATTAGAAGGACAGCGCATGTAGGATGTTCTGGTGACAAGGTGAGGGAGGCGAGATTGAGATGGTTTGGACATGTGCAGAGAAGGGATATGAATTATATTGGTAGAAGAATGCTGAGGATGGAGCCACCAGGTAGGAGGAAAAGAGGAAGGCCAAGGGGGAGGTTCATGGATGTGGTGAGGGAAGACATGCAGATAGTTGGTGGGAAAGATGTAGATGTAGAGGACAGCGTAGTTATGGAAACGGATGATCCGCTGTGGTGACCCCTAATGGGAGCAGCCGAAAGAAGAAGAAGAGGTGGAACTAAACCAGGGTTCACCATCATGGTGCCCACAGGCACCAGGTAGCCCGCAAGGACCACATGAGTAGCCCGTGGGCCTTTTCTAAAAAAAATAGCTGTTTGATGATGATCCCAAAGCATCTCAGATGGACACATGACAAGGCCTGATATCTCACACATATAATTCAAAAACAAAACCAAGAATCCCCACTGTGCCACTATGCGACCTAAAGATGAGGTCAAAATCCACTACACAACTCTTTGTGTTAACAGTTTGATATGTTTTCTTTCAAGAATGGCAGAGGCAGACGCCATGCAGTGTTGCACACGTGCTCCATTCATGTTCCCATTGCAGTGTTTCTTCCTCCCCATTCAGCACCCAGTGCTCCTGGATGCGCACAAGTAAAGTGTCTCCGGTGCTCCCCGGTGTATGCAGGAAAGGTTCCCGTTTCGGATGACGTCGTTGACGGTGGGCGGGGAGAGCGCAGTTGGTTCTCGTGCCCAGTGTATTACCTCCTCTTTGCATGTCTACTCGGATATTACGTCCTGTATTTGAAAGACGTCTCCGGAAAGATCATTGCACACAGCGGTCCTGCACTGATCAGCACCGGCACAAACCTGCGCGCGCTCGCTCGTGCGCGCGCGGTGAACTCGGATTGCTCGTTCTGTCTCATCCGCGCGCGACAACCGGTCTAAGGTATCTCGCTTTATAAATCGATGCTAAGGTGACCACACAATTCGGTTTTCATTTTCAACCCAAGGTCTTTAATAGCATCTGCACTGATGCTGGCCGCGTGCGCGAGATGCGGTCATTTGTGCACATGTACATTTTCCAAATGTAATTTTTATAAAGATACTAAAGCAGACGTTATCACGTGCGTGCACCGATCAAATGGTTGGATTTGACAAGGTTTTTTTTCTCTCTCCTGATATTGTAACACAACCGGGCGTGCCTCATATACTGCTGTATTGATTGTGCTGCTCTAAGCTCGCGCTTTTGCAGTGTTGCCAGATTGGGCGTTTTCCCTCTATAACTGGCTATTTCTTTTATCCATATTCTTAGATTTGGAAATTTTGAAAATTCTTCTTCTAGAGATCACATTTCCTGTAGAGACGCGTGTCTCTAATAAATAATGTATGAAGAATCCGGATTTCGACTCAATCTGGCATCCTTGCATGCTGTCTCTGCCTACTTCACCCAAATTTCAGGAGAATTGAATAGGATAAGGCCGCTGCACATTACAGTATGGAGCATCAGCAGAGATCTACTGATGTGCATCAAGAACAGGCTGCATGTTAGTGTAAGTGCACTCTTAGCAACTGCAGTGATTATAGCTTCCAAGACTACATAACGGATCTCCATCTTTCTTCTGAGCTTCCATCTGACACCACCCTTTCGCCTTCAGGTCTTATTTGCAATGTCAGGATTCCTCAGTCTCGTGTTCTTTGCTTTCCAGGAGTAGTAGTGGTGTGGGGTGATTCGTGAGCCTCGGATGTAGGTGTTGCTGTGGGGTGTGGTTCTGCTTGTCTCTGCTTGTGTTTCGATCTTCATAAATGCATCAGATTGAGTCCATGCAGGGCCTGATGATGATGATGATGATAATAATCAGCTCTGTTGGAATCGCTGAAAACTAAAATCAGCCTGGAAAAATAGTAGTATGTCATCGAGGATGCCAACTCTTTTAATTACATTTTTGATATTCTTTATTATTATCCTGTTCTATCTGTAGTGTACATCTTTGCAGCCTTGGTTCCTGGGGTCAGTGGTTTAATCCTGAGCCTCGGTATGTTTACCTGTTTCTATGCACGATTCCCTAAATCACTCCTATCTCACAAAAGCGTGCCTGTATGGAGTTTGTTTACACTAAATGAGCCATAAGTGGGGATAAGTGCTTAATAGGTGTGCATGATGAAAAATGCTCTCTGAAAATTATATCTTATATTTCTTACTTTTTGTAATCCAGGTATACTGTTTATTTTGACACACTCACATTACATTGTTTATGCTGCTTTTTGTTTTGTTCAGACAGTCCATCCTGGTTTGCAATTGTCGATAAGGCTTTGCAAATTATTGTTGATCTTGCCACCAATATTTCCTTCATCATAGCAATGATTACACTCGGTGGACGAAATTTCTATAAATTCTTTCCACCTATACTTAGTCTATATATATATCTTACAATGACGATAGCGATGCGACAAAATTGTAAAAATATTCTAATTAGCGATTGAATGTGTATTTGTTTCTGTTTCAAACAGCAATTTTAGTGATAAAACGATTTCCAAGCACCCAAGTATGTCTCCTGCTTGTAGTAAAAAAAAGAACATAAAAGCCATCAGTTTAGAGCAGAAACTCAAAAGTATAAATCAGCATGAAGCAGGAAAGACTGTCAGTGATAGTAACATCTTTGATTTACGATATTTTTGACTTACGATGGGGTCATCGTAAAGCATTTCCAAGTAGAGCACTACCTGTATATGTGTATATGATGCACCCATCATTTGTGCCTACCATACAAGCCTGTGGGGGCAGTGCTATGATCTGGGGTTGCTTCAGTTGGTCAGGTTTAGGTTCAGCAACGTTATGTGACCAAAGATTGAGGTCAGCTGAATACCTGAATATACTGAATGACCAGGTTATCCCATCAATGGATTTTTTCTTCCCTGATGGCATGGGCATATTACAAGATGACAATGCCAGGATTTATGGGGCTTAAATTGTGTAAGAGTGGTTCAGGGAGCATGAGACATAATTTTTTACACATGGATTGGCCACCACAGAGTCCAGATCTAAGGCCGATTAAGAAGCAGCAATGGTCTGACTCTCCCATCATTATTGCAAGATCTTGGTAAAAAATTATTGCAACTTTGAACAGGAATAAATGTTGTGACATAGCAGAAGCTTTTCAAACTTATCGAAACGATGCCAAGGTGAATGCATGCGTTTTATATATATATATATATAGAGAGAGAGAGAGAGACAGAGAGACAGAGAGAGAATGTTTAATTATGAACAGAGAACCTATTTGTACATGGGCTTTATTGCAGATTTTATATTTGGAGGCAGTGTGCTAAGTGGAATGTGTTTGGACATGTTACTGGGATATGTATTTAGGTCGGATAACAGTGGACTAAAACAAGTTTTAAATGTGATCATATCGCACATCTCTTATGTGATTGGTTTTGAGGAAGAAAACTAGTATCTGGGAATGTTTGGATGAAGACGGAAAAGCTCTCATTTAAGGATAAGCGCATGCTACAGTATCTTCTTCTTTCGGCAACGCCTATTAGAACATCCGTCTCCATACCCCCTGTTCTGTACATCTGCCTCTTTCAACCCAACTACCTGCATGTCTTCCCTCACCACATCCATAAACCTCCGCCTTGGCCTTCCTCTTTTCCTCCTTCCTGGTATATGTAAATAAAAAAATTAATATAAATGCTGATCAGCCATAAGGTGCTACTTTATTTTCTATAACCGCCACCCTGAAATAGTATTATATTTATATTAACGTGCATTTTCTCTGATACATCATTTTTATGTAAGTTGAATGTGCCTGTGTGTACAAATTGAAATGTTGAGCTTTCTGTCAGGACATGTTTATTTAGCATTTCTGGAAGGAGCTTTAAGTGTCAACGTGTAAAGTTTAACACCTAACTTTCCATAATTTTTTTGGAAAATCTTCAGGACAGAGGGCTTTGCCGTTTTTCTGCTACATAACAAGCTGCATTTCTTGTTTTTTTATCAGCTTGTAAATTATGTGATATTAGGGGACGTTTCACCAAAATAAAGCCAGCTAGCAATTGCTTAAAAAGTGCATTGTTTTTTAATGAATGAAAAACACAAATATTGGGCATTTAAAACAATTTTAAAATGATATGTGTGGATGTCATGCTGCATTGTCGAGCCCAAAATCCAGGTTAAAAACAACCCGAAGTTAGTCAGAAAGAAAGTCACTGGAAAATAAAGTCAATGCAAAGAATTTGTCTGACAAAACGAGATGCTCACATCCTCTGGAGCATGTTTAGAAATGAATCTTCTCTCTTATATTAGATTGTATTGTGTCTGGAAGCCTCTGAGTCACATGATCCTTAGGCTGTTAAGAGCCTAAACATTGTATGTTACACCTGATTATCAGTCAGACTATCCGGCCTCATACCATATTCACGAAGCTTATAATAAATTGTGAGATAATGCATGTGCAGAGTTGTATGATGTGAAAAAATAGAATATAATTTCTCACAATATGTTTATTTAACAGCTTCGAAATGAAATAATTCAACATCGATGAAGCAGGGAAACAAATCTTGTGCAAAATGAATAGTACAAAACCTTTTACATTCAATCAGCTGCTCTGATTCAGAGATTGTAATTGTTATTAAGAAATATAAAATGTGGGATAAAAAAGTAAAATCAAGTCAAGAGGATTTTATAGTCATTTCCACTCCACACAGTGGTACACAGTACACAGTAAAAATGAGACAACGTTCCCCTAGGACCTTGGTGCTATACTAAACAACATAGAGCTACAACACACAACATAAAGCTACATAAAGTGCAACCATGTGCAAACAGTGTAGACGAAAAACCTTAAAGACAGACAACACATGACATTGTGGGACAATACACATAACACAAGAGAGCGCCGACCAATAAACCTACTGTATACACTGAATATACAATACTGTGAATGTGCTAATACTTACTATGTACAGTAAAACCCCGTTGTACGAGCAACTAATACTACGAGCAAACAAAGATACGAGCGTACGTGCTCGCAAAAATTTACCCTATTTTGCGAGCAAATTTCGAAGCCACGAGCAAACCCACGCTGCCGGGTTCCTCGGTTTCGGCCGAGGGTAGCATCAGTCGCTTAGTTAATCTCGTGTCGCTCGGTCGCTCTTGTTGTTCAGTGCAGCAAAAACTTAACATTTTTTAGTCTTATATTTCTATTTCACTAGGAATCTTGAAAATTGTCTTCTAAGAAAATCAGTGATGGTGCTGGGAAAAAGAAAGTAAATCGAATTACCATTGAAACCAAGAAGGAAATAATCGAAAAGTACGAGCGTGGTGTTTATACTCGTGACCTATCTCAGCAGTATGGGGTGTCTAGCTCTACTATAAGCACCATAGTCAAGAATAACTTCCTTCCTCTCTCACCATCTACTACCTTCTCACACTCACAATCAACCACTACCACATGTGTTAAATTATGTTTACCGTAGGGTACTGTATTTTTATTCATTTATCTTTATTTTAATCACAGTATTTAATTATCTTATTATTAATAATGTAGTTATTTATGCCAATACAGTAATATGCGGTGTATTTGTTTGTTAAAATAGGCTACAGATGCTTTTTAAGTGCAGAAATAAGTGATCGAATGAGGTCTCGGAACGGATTAAATCGCTCGTCCACTGAGGTTTTACCTTATTGTGGCATCCCAATATTAATATATTCATTGTCATATTGTTTTTGGCTCAATTGGGCACAATATTATAGAAGGTCGTAAAATAAAACACGAATCCAACTTCATTTGCTTGTTGAACAGATAAATTGCTCCTGAGACACACATTTATTTTTATTGCTAAAAGTGCTTATATGACTTAAGATAGCAGTGATATAAAGTCGCAAAGGTCGACAGAAGTGTTATAGTGTAGTGGTGCAGTAATATTGTCTCTCTCACACACACACCCAAACACTTTTACAACTCCCACCACCTCGTGACTACCTACCTGGTTTTATCCTGTCCTGAGGGTGGAGCTCATTGAGTACTAGACAGCTGTTTGAGTTTGGATAAACACTTTGGGTTTGTTCATCATGCGTGTGTTTGTCCACATGTGTGTTTGAGAAGAAACAAAGGTGTGTATTTCACCAGTAAGGTAAATTCAGAAATTTCTTTTATGACCTATTTTTGACAGAAATCTTTGCTTGCTTTGGATGTTGTACATATTTTCAGGCTCGATTCACTCTTTACAGTAATCTGATTTACCTAAGCTTATTCAGTTGACTGCTTTGAGACATTTTTTTTTATAAATAAGAGTTTGCCCCCAAGTGTGTTTGTGTTCCACATGTGACCAGTAGTTTCAGCCTCGTAAATTTTCAAAGACTTCCTAATGGCAATAAACTTGATTTAACATCTTGCATGCAAATGTGTCTTTGATCTACTGCTTGTTTTTTATTTTTATTTTTATTTTTTACTTTAATAGCATTTTGTAATGGGATTTTATGGTTTCTGCCCTGTGTCTTTGTTGTGAAAGCGGTGGTTCTGTACATCACACTTCCTGCATTATAAAATTCTGTAGTTCCTTATTAAAGTTGCATACTGTAACAGTTCCTTTTAACACAGATACTAAACAAGTTCACTCAATATTATAGCATTTTTTGCTATAGTACCACTACTTTTACAATGGCTATGTCTTTCGCACCATGGTATTCCATTTCTTTAGTCTGGAGATATTTGGTCTTGCATTGTGCTTTAGTTTGCCTCATATGATTAAAACTAGCATGTGTTATAAATGGTGGGTTTGAATTTGGACACTATCTCCACTAGATGGAGTGCCTAGACCACAGTTCTATTACCAGATAAATCAACAAATAAATAAATAATCTGTCTGAAACGTCTGTCTGAAATTAGTGCTGTATATAGTAATAACAGTCAAAGATGTAGGACAATAGAATGTTGCATTATATTGGCAATAACAATAAAGAAAGACAAGTATCCGTTTCAGAAGGTAAAGTTATTTTGAGGCCGAATACAAATGGATTGAATTAGAACAAAAAACATGGCGTGAAACAACCCTAGGATAATTTTCAGCCTTCATGAAAGTAAAACCCATAAAGGTTTATTAATCTTTTAATCTTATATATTAATTCTAAGTAGTGTTTTGACATTTGGTGAAACCCTAGAGGCAATAGCAGCACTCTGCAATTCAGATCTCATGTTTTATGTGGGGTTTGTTTCGGGACAAGTCATTGATTTTATCTTCCCTCAACCATCAGTCAATCTCTCAACAACCATGCAGAAGAGCATTAATGTTTTTTGACCTGTCTTGACATTTAATACGTAATGTCTGACTTGTAACACTAGAATGTTGTTGGAACGTTATTTGCCATGCTGATCATCATATTTTTCCATGTTTAAACACTCCTGGAGAATAAGGGAATAAAAAAAAACTTTCCGCTTATTTGAGTGGAAAATCAGATACATTGTGTGTAATGTTTTAGTTGGCAATAATTATGGACGCACACGGTTCTTTCTGTCAGGTGTTTCTGCTTATATTCAACTAGGCAGAGCATGTTTTCAGACTGTACAGCCCGTGTTTCAGTTTACACTCACAAGTTCTGCTTGTTTTTATTTTTAGGCTGAAAGGCACCACTGCTCAGCCTGATGATGATGAAAAGGAGGATGATAACGGTAGTGTGGTCCATCCCCATAGACACAGGTAGTTTCGCATGAGGGGAGAAGACGCCTGGAATCATAATAGATTACCATCAGAGAGTCGCAGGATGTCTGCGAGTACGCCTAATTCAGCCCCGCCCCCTAAAAAGAGCCGAGGAAAACAGGAGAACGAGTCGCTACAGGCTGCCAATGAAGAACTGAAGGCCAAACTAAGTGATATACAAAATGAGCTGCAGCAGGAGAGGGCGAAGGTAGGTTGATCAGTCGCAGTGTTGAAGCCTATAATTTTTTTTTGTTAAGGTTTAAGGTTTGGGGGCTTATTCTGGGTACCTGATCCTGGTCCTGATTGGCATTAGTTAATTGACTGTAGTGTGTAATTGGTTGGCACCTTGTCCAGGGTTCGTTTCACCCTTGGCTGCAAGTTCCCTGTGACAGGCTCAAGGCTCCTCTTTTACTGTGTACACTAAAGGTGGTATAGATTGTGCTAAACCTATTGCCATTTGGGCCTGTATAAGAAAGCGCATGAATGGAACTCGTAGTAAGGAAAGTAAGGCTTTGCCTAAAATAGTGTTAACGGGTTTCTCAACAAGTCTCGAATCAGTCTCGCTTGCATTTCAATCTTCACTTGATCCCAACACCCCCTTTAAGACTTGGCCTGGACTGAAGACCGATCAGTGCAGGTCTTTTGGTTGTCTTGACTACAGCTCTTATTTAATGCTCACTGAAGCTGAATATTTACAGTGTTTGCACGTATTACCTATAGTATAAGAGGAGGTTTCAAAAAGATTTTAAGACTAAAGGTTTGTCGTTTTGATACACGAATTGAATAGCAGAAGGTGCTTGACACGCTTTAAAAAGAAGACTTTTAGGACACATCCCAGAAGTTGCAGGAACTCTGGAAACCCCCATTGCTGTGAAACGTTTTTTAAACCTTGTATCTGCTGCATTTAGTCAAATAATGACATTAATTATGTTTAACAAGCATGTTTAGGGGTAAAGTTTTTATCCTGGTTGTTGATCATATGTGTGTGTGGGATGTTGTTTATAAGCTGTTTTCAAAAAACTTTTGTGAAATACAGAAATGGTATTCCTTGCGCAGGTGTCTAAACTGCGTGAGCGGCTGCAGGATCTGCGGGGGCAGAGGGAGTCCGAGCAGCACAGGCATGCAGTTGCGCAGACGGAGCTGCGGGTAAAACTACGAGAGGAAAAGCAGCGGGAGGTAGCAGCTGTGCGTGATTCTCTGAGCCGGCAGCATGAGGCCGAGTTAGCACGTGCTGCCCGCATACGCCACTCTGAAATGGGACGTCTGCAGGGCCTGGTGAATGCACTGCGCAACGGTAACGGTGCCGCCGAGTTGAGGGAGGAGGCACGAGAGGAGGCACGCAGGCACCACGAGGCTGAGAGACTTAAATTGACACAGGAGCTGCAAGAAGCCAAGGCGGCACGAAGACAGGCTGAGGAAGCCCTGACCAACGCCGTGCAGGCTGATAAAGCCAAAGCGGCTGATCTTAGAGTAGCACATCAGGCTCATCATGAGGCGATCCAGAGGATCAAACGTGATAGCGAGAAGGAAGTCCGCAGATTGGTGAGCCATGGAATGAAGGACGGATAATGAGTTAGAAAGTGAAATAATGAAGTGTGAGAATAAAGAATATACAACCCCAATTCCAAAAAGTTGGAATGCTGTGCAAAATGCAAATCTCATAAATCCATGTTCTATTCACAATAAAAAAAAATAAAATGTCAAATGTTTAAACTGAGAATATATATAATTTTAAAGAAAAATAAGGTCATTGTGAACTTGATGGCTGCAACAGGTCTTGAAAAAGTTGGAACAGGGACATGTTTACCACTGTGAAGCATCACATCTTCTGTCCTTATACATCTGGGAACTGAGGACACCAGTTGCCCAAACAGGATTCTAGCTTCTCAACAACTCTGGGTGTCCTTTGTTGTATTTCCTTTGTATGCAGGAAGACCAGTTCAGCACCCAAATTCTTCTACTACGCAGTCATGCTATTGTGATGCAGTTAGCATCGTCTTGCTCAAATATGCAAGGCCTTTCCTGAAAAAGTGTTTTTTTTTGGATCAAAGATTTTGTTGCTCTGAAACTAGTTTATATCATTCAGCATGGGTGGAGCCTTTCAGAATGTGAAAGCTGGCCATTCCACAGGCACTAATGCACTCCCATACCATTAGAAAGGTGGCTCTTTGAACTGAGCACTGATAACAGGCCAGATGATCCCTCTCCTCTTTATTCTGGAGGATGTGAGATTAAAAGATATAAGAATTTCTATTTGTCTGACCACAGAACAGTTTTCCCTTTTTGCCTCAGTAGATTTTGAATTAGCTTTGGCCCAGAGAGGATGTGGTGTGATGATTATCATGATGATATTATGTTCTGTTATGCAATTTTATGGTGAGGTTTATTTCATGTTGAGATTATACTAAAATTGTTCCAGAAATTGGTAGACAGTCTTTTACAGATTGGTGAAGCTCTGCCCCTTTTCACTTCTAAGAGACTCTGTCTAGTAGTTTATTAATTATTAATCTATGAACCTTATTATTTGAAAAATAGTAACACTTTAATAACATATTTTCTCTGTTTGTCCAAACTTTTTATGTTGCATCAATTAAATTCAAAATTAGCAAATATTATTCCTTCAAATGGTAAATTTTCTCAGTTTAAACATTTTATATGTTTTGTCAAATATGAGTTTATGAGATTTGCAAGTAATTAGTATTTATTTATTTACATTTCCAAGTGTCACATCTTTTTTGAAATTGGGTTTATAGTTAGAACATAATCCCTGATTTTTCCTATTTTTTTCTCTTACTAGAGGATCAGCTGAATAGACTTATGTAGAGTCCTGGTCCTTGAATAAAAAAAAGAGAAAAGTACAAAAAAAGTCAATTGTTGTGTCTTAACAGGTTACGTATATTTAAATTTATTTTATGAGTGAGGATGATCAGAGCCATACCTTCATATTACATGCATATTTGGTGGGAGTTTGTACATGCCACTCGTATCTTGGTGTATGTGTATGTGTGTGGGTTAGATGGAGGAGCTGCGGGGGAGGGATCGTGTTATACAGACTTTGGAAAAGGAGTTGGGTGTGCAAGCGGGTCAGACTCAGCGCCTACTGCTACAGAAAGAAGAGGCTGAGAGGCACTATGGCAGTCCCAAGCGAGAGGTGGCTCCTGTACTTGGAGAGAACGCAGATGCCATCATTAACCAGGTTACACACAAACGCACCTGATCAGCATGATCATTACTGTACCTGTAAAAGGACAGCTTCCACATTATAAAGTTTTGAAGTACGATTTCAGGCTAAACTTTCTCTTCTGTATATGTGGGTGTATGTACAACGTGTGGATGTGCGCGAATGTGGATGTGTGTAGGAAGTAGATGAGCGAGACACTCGCAGATTCCAGCTAAAGATTGCGGAGCTGCAGGCTGTCATTAGGAAACTCGAGGACCGAAACACGCTGCTGTCAGACGAGAGGACTGAACTGGTATATATTCACACGATTTTTTTTTTTTTATGTGCACACACGTATCTACCCATACAAGGCTAGTGCAATCATTGGTACATAGAAGCTTTAGTAAATAATTTCATTTTTATATAAATAGGCCTGCATTTTTATATTGCATTAGAGGGTAAATTATTCATACCAATTTGTGTCAGTTAACTAACCCCAAGAAAAATATATCATTATTGGCCCTTATTTAATAAAGAAATCAAAACACAAAGAGCAAACTGTTGTTGGAGTGTAATCAGTGTAAGAGTACAATCCTGGGGCTGGTATTATACCAAAGTTTTTTGTTTTTTTTATAACAGCATGATCAAATAATAAAAAACGGCACATCAGACCATATCTATTTATAATAACATTTGAGGAATGTCTATAGTGCAGTAAGCCATCCTCTCAATTTTCTTGAAATGAAAAAGGCAAAACTACAACCTGCTATAACCTGCAATATCTATACATAACTACAACCTATACAACCCACTGCCATTTCCATTGTAGAAAACTTCGAGTAACAGTTGCTATTGGAGACTCCAACAATACAAATATACATCACCTCAAAGAAAACTTCAACACATGAATATAACAATTTTGTAAACTTTGTTTTCCCGTTATTATTAGACGTAGGTGAAGAATTGCCCCTACAACTCCCCATGTATTAGTTATCACTATAGAAATATTTTTAAAATGTATTAGAATTGACCACAAATTATAATATATAAACAATATAATGCTGCCACTTGCTGTACAGCAGGTATAAATGTCAGAAACGCTATTATAAAAATAGTTTCAAACACCTTGTGTGCAATCAGATATGAGAGTTGAACATCATTAAGGTATGACTAGATGTAGCCTTTCTTGAACATACTGTATCCCAATAGTTGATATCTTAGAAGTAAACACAGAAAAGACCAGAGCCTGTTGAAAACATAATAAAATATTACTTTTCATTCATCATAAAGGGGAATTCCTTCAATGTTACAGCAGCACAGAGTTAGAAGTTAGGAGTATTGAATAATTATTGATTATTATTAATGAATTAATAAACCCTAAAAAGTATTTGCCCTATCAATCGAATATTGAGAATTTATATCAACAAAATGGATTATATTTTCTGCTATCGATTACAGCAACAACAATCACTCATGTGGCTGTGAGATCATTCATTGTAGGTATGGAGGGTGGATAATACTTTCTTTCCTCTATGTGTGTGTGTGTGTGTGTGTGTGTTAACTCTGCCTGAACTCAGAGTGTAACGGGTACGTACTTCGGTTTTTAGTCACAGTTTGGTAAACAAAAGCAAAATCAACGATTTTAAATATTAAGCCTTCTTGTTTAAAAAATATATATAAAATAATATTTTATAATATTATGCCCTTTTTATTGTATTACATAAATATAAATGTGTGTGTGTGTGTTTTACATTTAATATTTAATTTTCTATAGATATGACCTTAATGTGTACTTAATGTACTTAACTTCTACTTATTTCCCCCTCTATATGTGGAATTGTCAGAATTTTCTTCTTTTAAGAGAAATCCTAAAAATGCAGCATAAATAATGTGATAAATTGTGTATATATTTAGAGCTCTTTTTCTTCCTTTAGGTGAAAGTTAAATTGTTAGTTGTGTACATCTCTTACAGCATGAAATCCATTAGTGTTTTTAAAAGGTAAATGGTATTTCAGCACCTCACACTGACCTGTAAGCGTTTGATATGTCTACGTAACACCTACTATCCTTCTTTCAGTTAAAGCGAGTGCGGGAGACAGATGGACAAATGAAACCCCTGTTAGAGAAGAACAGACGGATGAGTAAAAAGAATGAAGAGCTCCTGCAGACTTTGCAGCGTATGGAGGACAAACTAAAAGCCCTCAGCCGTGAGAACGCTGAATTAGTAGGTGACAAAAAGACAAGCACACACACACACACACACACACACACACACACACTAGATTTACACTTATACACACAAGGGCACACTTTAATCTCTGAAATATTTCTTAGAAGGAGAAGACAATCTTGGAGTCTCAGCAAGCAGTCCTGAAGAGGACGAGCTCTCTGACGGACCTAAGCCACGCACACGAGGAGTCGGAAGTGGAGTTCCTGAAGCTGCAAGTCAACGAACAGCGCAACGTCATTGAGGAGCTCACTCAGGTCTACTACTAGGATTACAGCTACTACTACTTCTACAACCACACACATATTAGAGATGTGTATGAGTCATTTGAATGTTCTTCTGAATGACTCTTTATATTTGGAGGGAATTTTGATCTAGTTGAACGAATTAGACATAATCTCAAGGTTATCTGTCACATGTGTAAAGGTTATGACTAGGTCATCATCATGGGGTGGGTGTGTGTTTGTTAATTGGTCTCAGATTATGATTATTACTGTGTAGTAATCAGTGTTGTTTGTTAATAAGGATGCTTGCCTGATTATCAAGGCCTAATCTGGGTTTTTTCCAAACCTCCCTCTCTTTTCTTCAGTCTGTTTATACTCACAGTCTGCGGCTAAATTGTAGCCGATTATTCAATACATACATTTAGTGTAAGAACAATATATTACTATATGAACAAAACTGACATATTTCTTTGTTTTCAGGAGCGTGATAGACTGATATTTAACAAAAAGAACAAGAGAAAAAATATCAAATTGCCAAAGGTGAGTAGATCTCACACACATGTACTCAAGTCTTGCATTACTGTAGCCAAAGAAAGTTGTGCTTGGATTATAGTGTGTTTTGAGCTCTGTTGGGTGCGTATGTTCAGCCAGTCCGTGCACTGTCACTAAGCAACCGTCTTCTCCGAGGGATGTGTGAGTGTGTATGTGTGTGTGTGTGTGTGTGAGAGGGAGAGACAGATTGTGAGAATGAGAGAGAAAAAAAGAGGTGACGTTTACACTTTTGGGAATCGAAAGTCCCTTTCTAACTCGCACACCCAAATCTTCTTTCAATGTTTGTCATTCTTTCATTCGTGGTAGATTCATTCTTTCTTTCTTGGCAGTTCATATAAGAAGTGCTAAAGATAATTTATGCATATAAAAGTTAACGCTATACAAATAGGGATTTATTTTAAAAAATTCAATTAAAAAGAAAGAAAATGCATAAATAAAAACAATCTTGATACTAACCAAGAGATCGAATATAGATGTGTGTGTCTGTGTGTGTTTGTGTGTGTGTGTGTGTGTGTGTGTGTGATGTTGGGTGGGGTTTGCTTGTTCATCCCTGGCTGTTGCTAAGGAGGTGGAGCCTGAACACTGTAAGCTCAAACATCAGACATCATCAACACAATCTCCATGTACTCATTAATACAAAACCAACACATCTGTGGAGAGGAACTTCATTGCAAAAAGCTATGGACAGATTATGATCGAGATCACTACAGAGATCGAGGTGTAATTTTTCACGATTTGACTGGAACCTGGAATAACATTTTGGGATATTTAGGACCGTTAATATAACCCTGGATTGAACACACACACATTCACATACACATACACACAAAAACAAATCAATATGCCTGAAATTTTCTTGTTGGTCCTTTACTTGTCATCCTTCATTTGTCTGTGTGCACTGGTGTGCCTGTATTTCTCTGGCTGTCAGGAGATGACCTACAAACATGATGGTAAGAGTTCACAGTGAATTATTGGCTCAGAAGTTTTAGATTTTAGTGCTAGTTTTAGAACAGTGTGTGTATATGTTGTTTCGATAGTTGCTTATTCGTACTGGTGTCGCACCTCTATAGAACATATAAGTCAGTTTCTAAAATAATGTCCCAACAACGTTTTCAAAACCTATGCAGTGTTGTTTTGCTCCACATTGTTTCCCAGTAATACGGAAAATAACGCTATGGAAACGTTTTTGTGCTAATGTTTCTACAATGTTGCAGGTGAATGTTCCCGAAAACACCTTCCCACTCAGAAAACGTTAATTAGACGTTCTGCAGTCTACACAATCATTTAATAACTTAAACTGTTTCACTCATTTTCCTTTCTTTTAGAGGCGTGTTGTGGAGACATATTTTGGATTTGATGAGGAGTCTGTGGATTCAGAAACATCATCTTTGACATCGTACAACACAGACCACACCCCGGCCACTCCAGAGGAGGAGCCTGAGGAGGTAAGTAATCCATATCAGAGTTCATTGTATAGGGTTTCAGGCTAAGCAAAACCTAGATGTTTGTTGGTCTGGAAAAGCCCACCAGAGGAACAGCCAAAATAGATGAAAAAATGTCTCTGGGTCACTGATTTACTGCCTTCCCTGTCTGCCTCATAGTCAGTTTGGTACATAGCAAACATTTTTTTTTTATATTTTTTCGCTTTATTTTTGTAGAAAATGCTAATCGGTTTGTAATTCAATATCAGTTTTCCAAATGTCTCTTTTCTTTAAAATACCTTTACAATTTTTTTGATTTTTTTAGTATTTATTGCATGCCTTAGTGCCTATGTTTGTGGATACTGCTGAAAGCTGTAAATTTCCCATTGGGATGAAAAAAGTTATCCATCCATTCATCCATCCATCCATCCATCCATCCATCCATCCATCTATCTATCTTTTGTAGAAATTGTAGAATTTTCTTGTGTACATAAAAATATTAAAATTTATTTCTTGAAATTTTTTTTACTTAAAGTTTTCAGACTATTCAAAGTAGAAATGTCTAAATTTCACAATGTGACAATTAAATGTTTATGAACAGTTTCTAATGGCTAACATTGTTAGGTACCAAATGTTCCAGCATTGTCGTTCGGTACATTTAGTAAAAAAATGGGCACCACTGGGACCAAGTCAAATTGTAATGGATGTACAACCGTACATGTCTGGGGATCCAAGAGAACAAAATTGTGAGCTTTTTGCATTGGATACATGTTGTTATTCTTCATTTTTCAATCAAAGCAAAACTAGCCAATCATGGGGATCGTGGGTTGATGAATGAGGTTGAGGGCAGGAAGAGCGTTTTCATTCAGTGTTCAGCTGCCCAGTGATGCAGCAAAAGCAACAGTTGCATGATGCAGTGTCTTCATGTGTTAGTTTACCACTCGCTGGTTGGTAACCAGCTAGTCGGTGGAGATGGTCTACAGGTTCTCCTTGGTACCTATACATCTAAAAAATCTTTTTCAGTAAGAACTAAAAATGTGTAATCACAGTTTTATAAGTACATATTAGGGCTGTGTGAAATATTTCATCGCATGATTGTCATGAGTTCACTTAAACACACATTTTTATCTGTTCTAAATGTATCTTAAATTTATAATTTTTAAAAACTCCAACATGGGCATAGACAAATATGGATGCTTTATGCAAATGTTTGTTTATTATTAGCGAAACCATATTCAACAAAGAGCATGAAGACAAAATACACGTGTTAATGTATTAAAGTAATTATGGTGTTTTAAATTACTTAAATCAACAGGACACCAAACTTTTGTTTCCACACGGACTGTTTGGATTGCCGGACATGTGCATCATGTTTGCTTGTTTTGAAACTTGTCGCATCCGTAAAAAACAAATGTTTAGTGATTAAAAAGGTTTAATTGTGTTGTGTTGAAGGGTTTAAGTTCACCTCTTTTATATTGATTGATATTTTTAATACAAATGGTCAAACAGAAATGCGCACTTTATTAATAGCGAATTAATCAAATTCGCGCCGTTAAAACAAATTTGCCGTTACGCGTCATTAATGCGTTATTTTTGACAGCCCTAATATATACGTTCTGTTTTTTATTTGTGATTGGTCAGGCTTTTTCCAGAGAGGAAGCAGAACTTCGTTTTCGACAGTTGACACGAGAATACCAGGCTCTTCAGCGAGCGTATGCAATCCTCCAAGAGACCACTGGGCCACTTGACCCTGAGAGAGACTGCAGGGTATGCTCTAGGGTTAGATGGCTACTTGTAACCAAGACAATTGTATCCAGCATTCCCCATGCTGCATGCATAAGCATGTGTACTTTTATTTCGCTATCTGTTTTTTGTTTATTTATTTATTTATTTATTTGCAAGGGTAAATTCAATTAACCAATTAGTAAGGCAATAATAAAACCTAGTACTAGTATCTTGTGTTGGCATTCATCATATTGCTAATTAATCACAGCCAGATGACCATTGAAATGGTGGATCGGAAGTGCAAACTTTGCATGCATTGAAAACCTCTTTTTCGCAAGCACAATTTTTATAAGCAGACTGCTTTCTGTGCTTAAAGAGGTATTATTCAGTATAACTCTGGAGCACCGTTCTCAGAAGTGCATTGAGATTACATACATGAAATTCTTCAAATATGGCTCCTTTGTTGACAGCAAAATGTTAATGCCTACCACAGCTACAGTTCCTGAATAAAAACTAAAGTCAGGTGGCATGTAGCATTTTTAAATAACAAATACTTAATCGTGAAAGTTCTATGGAAGATTTAAGTAAAATGAATGAAGAAGTGAGGCTACGGCTGATAGATTTATTCAGCCCATCATTGAAATTTGTATCAAGTATATACAATAGTGTGCATTAAATGTCATTTAATTAAGATTGCATCACTGAAAAAGGTGGATTAATGTCTCCAGCACATATTTTTCAACATCCCTTTGAAGAAACTAGACAAAAAACATTTTCCTAATTTTAATAAGTGGCAAATTATAGAGCCTTAGATTTTTTGAGGAACAAAAATTCTTAGTTTAATTATTATTTCAAAATATTGATTGCTATTGATTCAAAGATTTTGCCTATAATGCACTAATCTTAAAGGTATGTCAGATACTGAGCGAAGTTGGTCATTATTTTGATTCCTGATCTACTTGAGATTCTGGAATTAATAGAAGAAATCATGAAAGAAACTAAATATATGTCTTTCAGTGATTTTTCTTTTGTGTATGAGTAATAGGTATATGCATCATTATATGCATTTTAACAATAAGAATTTTTTTGAGCAGCCAAACCACCTTTACATACCATCCAGTTTCACCACACAATTAAGCTATTGCACGCAGACCCGAATGAAGCTGTGTGTCTTCAGTCTGCCATAGGCTGGCTCTCTGATTGGCTCTGTGCTCTGTCCGTCAGACGCGGGAGCAGCTGCAGGCGGAGCTGAACTCCTGCCAGGCGAGGAATGCTGACTTGGAGAGGAGCTTGGCAGAGAAGGGGCAGGTAAAGGACAAAGTGAATGGGAAGAAGAGGCACTTGGCAACTGACGTCCTGCTCTGCTCTCATTGGCTTTGCTGCTTGTCTGTATGGCAACAAAATTTGTATGCTGGCACCATGTACAGACAGTCTGGCACGAAATCGTGTAATGTTACGTGCTCAGCAGCTCAGTCCTAATGCACGTATAACGTATTACTGAGGCCTAGACAGAATGGTTATTGATCATTATTTATTCAATCTAATCCATAATGACAAGTATTACTGTCAATTGTTACAGATAAGCAAAGTTCATAAAAATATCATTAGAGAAAACACCGGACTCGAACGATTCTGGTTTTTATTCATCACATTTCGCCACAGTGTATTTTAAATCAGATTTGTTGGGATGTCTGGGTGGTCAGTACACTGAACTACTTTTGTACATGTATGATTCCTATTAGCCATCTTTTTAATACATAACACAGTGCATGCTTCCTGATTGATTCAGTTGCATTTCTTTCTTTTCTTTAGCTATTATTCTTTTTATAACATGCTAATGGTTTTTTTGCACGCTTCATAATAATCTGTGGCTACTGCACTACCTTTAGGGCATATTTAATTTGCGATACGTTTATCTATGTCTGTATTGGATGTATATAAGTTTTGTGAAAATTGATTTTAGATGCATAGTGTGCATTTGTGTGTGTAATGCAGGACTCAAAGTGGGTGGAGGAGAAGCAGAATCTCATTAGGATTAATCAGGAACTAAGAGAAAAGGTATTTCCTCTTCTGACATGCGCATTCCTTTGCTACGCATTCAGAGAAACCGTGTGTCTAGTGTATGTTTGTGTGCGTTTGTGTGAAATAGATAGAGTTACTGAAGCAATCCGAGTTGCAGTTGCACTCCGAGGTGAGGGACACACAAGACCAAAATGAGCTGCTGGAGTTCCGCATACTCGAACTGGAAGTAAGAGAATCCCATGTTCCCACGGCAACAACCCGGGGTGTCCGAACCCCACTTCTGTCTGCATGAGCCAAACATGTAGATGGCCATAAACGCATATGTGCACACACAATGCCCTCACACACATTTGCACTGCATCCTTTTTTTTTTTTTTTTACGTTAAACATTCCTCCCTTTCATTTTGTTATTCCGTTCAAATGATGTACATTTATTGTTTTCTTCAGTTGAATAGAAAGTGGAATAAAATTGTTTTGAATCGAGCTCCTTACCATTTTTTGACTCCACTTCCCGCATGTTATTTCTGTGTCCTGTATGCATGAGTGGTTGTGTTGTGTGGATATGTGCTCGTGTGCACGCATTTGTCTGTCTTCTGATCAAGATTTTCATATATTTTTTTAGACATAATCATTTCGGAGTCACACATACTTTTATTTTATTCTGTAAAAATATATTATTTGTAAGGATGAGATTTTCATTTCTAAGTTAGGCATGTGTCAGTATTCCATTTTGTATTATACTAATAGCATAATACAATAAAATATCATATTCATGCATATCTTCACGTAAGTATGCCAGATTCTATGAAATTGTATACAGTTTTAATTTGACCAAAGTGGTGATCACAAATTAGGGTCAAAGATATTATATGTGAAACATCACACCCATATGTGGTTATTGTATATCACATTACAAGACCATAAGCAGTAATTTGCTGCTTTGCTGATTCAAAACTTATTTGGTTTTGGAATTCCTGTTTTTGGGGGATTTGTGCTCAGCTATAAAAGCATTCAGTTGATCAGAAGCTGATGTCAGGTATGAAGGTCTGGTGCGCAGTTCCACCTTATCACAAAATGTTATTCTGTGCAGGCACTCAGATTATTTTTCTTCCTCTTTGGCAAATTATATTTTCATTGAATTTTTTGTGCATGGAGACAATGTACTTACTGGAACATGTTTGGGTTGTTTAGTGAAATCATTTAATTCGATTAGATTTTATGTGTATACTGCTTTAAACTGACATTTATTGTCATAAAACCAGTGGTGAAAGTTGCAAGAAAAAAACTCCCTGAAACGGTAAGAGGAAGAATATTTTAGAGGAACCAGACTCAAAGGAGAATCTATCCTAATCTGGATGATAATGAATGTCTATTCATTATAGATTAGATTTTGAGACAAAGCATCATAAATAATTTTGATGATCTATATACTTTTGGCCCTATAGTGTTAGGGACCCCTTTGGTTCTATTGTATATGTGAGTGGATTAATTTAAGTAGATGGTAACATAGATGCATCTTAAACATGCTGATTATCTGTGCAGTATTTATATTCCACATTGTTCACAATTGCAAGATATGATTAGAAAATATTACAATTGATAGCCCCTATTACTGAGTATAAGCTTTTAGGGGAAAAATCCATTGGTCCTTATATTCAGATAGTCAGCTGACTTTATTTTTTGGGCACATTGCAGCAACCCCAGATCATAGCACTGCCCCCACAGGCTTGCACGGTAGGCACAAGTCATGATGGGTGCGTTATTTCATCGACCTCTCTTCCTACCCTGATGCACCCATCACTCTGGAACAGACAACAAGACCACATTCCATTTCTCTAGAGATCAATCTTTATGCTCCCTATCAAAATGAAGCTTTTTTTCCCTGATTAGGTTTACTGATAAGTGGTTTTCTTAAGGCTACACAGCTGTTTATTTCCAATCCCTTGAGTTCCTTTCATGGTGTGCATGTGGAAATGCACTTAATTTCACTATTAAACATAGCTGTGAGTTCTACTTGTTTGTTTAAGATTTGATTTAAGCGTTTAAGCGATCGCCGATCACGTTTATTCAAGACTTTTTTCTTCTTCGAAGATGATGGTTCCCCATTATCCTTCCAGTTTTTAATAATGTGTTGGACAGTTCTCAACCCAATTTTAGTAGTTTCAGTAATCTCATATGTTTTCTTTGCTTGATGCACACCAATAATTTGACCCATCTGAAACAGATTTTCCATGACCACAGGATGTGTTTTCCGACATGGTTGTCATGACATGGTTGAAATGAAAAGCTACTCACTGCATCAGTTGGGGTTAAATAACTTGTTGCCAGCTGAAACATTATCATCCATGCAGTAATTATTCAATGGAAAGCTTTTACCTATTTGCTTAGTTAAATCCAGCTGGTAATTATTATTTTTTTTTATTAAATCGATTAATTGTGTCTAAGTGTGTCTAGAAAAAAAAGGTTTATCACTATAATTATTACTTCCTTACTTACCATTTTTTCTTCATTATTATGATAAACCCATTACCTAGATACATATAATTTTTTATGTATTTATTTATATATAAGGGTTATTGCATCATTAACACAGCATGCCTAAAATGCCAATAATAAATGATAACAAGTATGTAGAACATGTAGGTCAATCCAAAAACATACAGATATAGTCCCTGAAAAACTGTAAAGCATACACTATATGGACGAAATTTTGTGGACACCTGACCATAAGATTTGTATGTGTATATGGGAAAATGTTCCACTAATTTTGTAGCTGTGTTGGTGGAGATTCATGATCATTCAGTCAAAGGCTGTTAGTAAAGTCAGGTACTGATGTAGGGTGAGGAGGCTTGGGCTTAAGCCAGCGTTCAAAATCTTCCCAAAGGTGTTTGATATGGAGGTCAGAGCTCTATAGCAGATCACTCAATAATAGATCTTCCATTCCAATCCATGTAACCATATCATCATGAAGCTCACTTTGTGCACACAGGCATTGCCATTCTGGAACATGTTCGGGTCTCCTCGCTCAAGTGAATACAAAATGTAATCCTACAGCATTCAAATTCATCCTATACAATTTTGTGCCTCCAGTCAGGTGTCCCAATACTTTTGTAAATGTAGTATATGTAGATTTTGCTCTCACTGATACCTATTAGGATAAAAAGCACACCAGAGTGTGCTTTGATATTCTTATTATTATATTACATTCCTGTTATACCACTATTATTAAAAAATGCCATACTTTGGCAATTTACAGTTACATGTATGTGAAGCATTTCTCTCGCTCTAGTTAATATTTTTTCTCATTTGAATTTAATACGATTTTAGAACTTTCCAATGTTGGCAAATCTGATTCGTTACTTTGATACTGATACTGGAGACTTTTTCCAAATATGCAAAAATCTTCACCATATTGAAATTACACATTTTAAAGCATGAGTCACAATGATTCAGCTATTATAGAATAGCCAGTTGATAACATCTTGGCATAAAAAGAGCAATATAAACACAAAATTTGAATTACAGCTAACAAAAGTTACACAGAGCTGTAATTTATTTGTAAAAAATTAATCAGCACATTTTAACCAATTGGATTTGAGATTATAACAGGACTGTGGTTTAATACACTACATGGACAAAAGTATTGGGACACGTGACATTTCTTTGCCATATGTGGTTCTTCTCCAAACTGTTACCACAAGTTGAAGGCACACGATTTCATAGTATGTCTTTGGATGTGGTATAATAAATGTTTTTGTTTACTTGAACAAACTCAAACCTCTCCAGCATGGCAGTGCCCCTGTGCACAAAGTGAGCTCCATGAAGATCTGGTTTACATGGTTGGGAGAGGACCTTAAGTGGCGTGCTATAGAGCTCTGATCTCAACCTTACTGAACATCTTTGGGATTATTTGGAACACTGACTGCACCCCAGTCCTCCTCACCTCACCTACATCAGTACCTGACTTTACTAACACCCTTGAAAATCTAGTGGAACATCTTCCCAAAAGAGTGGAGTGAATTAAAAGAGCAATTTGGAAGTAAATGTGGAATGCGATTCTCAAAAATCACATACCATTCTTGACCAGGTGTGTGTTTATAATAGTTTGTTAGAGACTGGAGTATATTAAAAACACCAGTAAACAAAATTATTGTTTCATACACTGTCATATACCATATTATATTCGTCTCTATTACTTTTTTATACGTTAGTAAATTATATATTAATAAATGAATTCTAAGTTTAAAAAGAGAAATAATGGGTTTATACTAATATACACTGTAATGATATGTGTATCCAGACTAGGAAATTGGAGCGTAAATGTCCATCATCTCTAGACCAGTTTTGTGTTTTACCACTAGGAGAGGGAGCGGCGCTCTCCTGCCTATAACTTGCACATCTCTGCCATGGAAAACAGCAGCAGCCTGCAGCTCCACTGCCAGCGGGAGGGTATCAAGGTGCAAACACCTACATTCAGCTGCATACACATGCAGGTACACTGCAAGCGCAGCTGCTATAATGATACAGATGTGTTATATGTCGTGAGGTGACACCCTCGCAGTTACCTATTGTAAGTAGTATAATCTGTTACTATATATAGGCTACTGTAAATAGTAACAAATTATGCACAGTATAACAACAAGCCATGAACAGTTTCCTATGCCATGCAAAGGTAACTCTGACATGACCTTGAATGACCTTCTTGTTTTTTTTACTACACTTTTAGGATGTCATTATACCTGAACTTATGAAAAAATTGGACATCCTGGGTGACAATGGGGTAAGACAGTTTGTCAGTTGTGTCCAGGTTTATTTACACTACGGTACTTAAGTTCTTCATCATTTCAACATTTCCTCTGTTTCTCTTAGAACTTGCGGAATGAGGAGCAAGTCACTGTGATCCAGGCGAGCACCGTGCTGTCTCGCTGTGAGAAGGTATCACACCACTCATACTGTGGCACCCTCTATCTGAAACCTTTGGCCCTGCGCTATTATTTTAACTAATTTCTGACTAATTACCTACCAAACATTTAGTCGTTTAGTGACCCATATAAATCTCAGGGCTTTTTAAAAAAAATTCCATTTATATTTTGTAGCTAATGTGAAATAGAAATCAGGGTTTTTCTTTTTTAATTCATTTTTGTTATTTTTAATGGCACATTTAGAGCCATCTCTGATCTCGGGGTAGGGAATGAATGGCCTTCATGCCTGTTAACAATTCATGTGCTCTTCCAACCATGCTGAGCTTCTCTATTACATTGCGAAAGCAGCAGTGTGAAAAGGTGCAATAGCTGGGTTCACACGGTTCAGAGGTTATTCTAAGTTCATCAGGGACAACAACCATTTAAAACACACTTAAACTTGTAATTTACACTCTGAAACTCTCAGGTTTCCAGTATCTGTACCATACTTTTCCAATGTCATTTTTTCCAAGACATTTGTTAAGAAATTAATTAAGAAATGGTATACACACACACACACACACACACACACACACACACACACACACACACACACACACATACAAACACACCCACACACACACCTTATTTAAAAAAAATAACTTTTACCCACGTGGTGCTGAAAAATCTAAAAGGACGGCTTGAGCCAAAGAAGCAATTGTTAAAAAATGCAAAAGAACATGAGGGTTAAAAATAGTATTAGTGTTTTATGATGGATTATGATTTCTATGGTTCACTACCATTACTGCCTACACATCTTTCTCTCTCTCTCTCTATCTCTCTCTCTCTCTCTCTCTCTCTCTCTCTCTCTCTCTCTCTCTCTCTCTCTCTCTCTCTCTCTCTCTCCTTGTATATCTTTTTGTAGTGGCTAAAACAGATAGACAGCACTGAGGCAGCACTTACACAGAAGATGATTGATCTTGAAAACGAAAAGGTAGGGTCCTCTTGAGAAAAGTGCCAGTGTGCTGATGTGGTCTAACATGACTGAACCTTACTGTCTCCTCACATTTAATATTAAGAACAGCTCTGTGGATATGAAGTGAGACATTGCGTTTATCTTCTGATGTCCTGACAGGAGCTGTTTAGTAAGCAGAAGGGCTTTTTAGAAGAGGAGCTAGACTACAGAAAACAGGCTTTGGACCACTCCAATTTGGTAAGTTCTTTCTTGTTGTAAATTTGGTCAAGCCATAATAAGTGAAACAAAGTTTGTCTAAAGCTAATGTTGATGATGTCTGTAATTTAGAGGGTGCAAGAGCTGGAGGCAACACTCTATGCTGTGCTGCAGCAGGATCCACATGGCCGACTGGGTGAGAGTTTGAGCGAGAGGCAAAGGGAGGAGCTGGCAGAGTCAATGGAGGCGGTGCGGAGACAAATCCTCAGACAGAGCCGCCATGCTGACACGCTAATCTTACAGCAGCGCATGGAGCTCCTCCAGTCTGCACAACAGGTTTGTGTACATGTATGCTTACCAAAATTTTAGGCTACATTGCAAGTTTAGGCCATCTGTTTCCCAGCAACACATACTGTATGTATATATGGTTCAACATAGAGAAATAGCCACAACGTTAATACAGTTACCTGTCATTAAAAACGTATAATACATTGTTCTAAAATAATTTCAGCATCTACTGTATGACCCAGTTAGTTCTAGTACATACTGTAAACTCCAATACATCCTTGTATGGATCATCACCACAATAATGTTTTTAAAATAACCATTTTGTCTTGCTGTCACTTAAACAATATCACATAAACAAGCATGCAGTCATATTTTCATCCTTCCTTCCTTTTCATTTCCATGATGAGCCTTTTGTCAGTTAAAAGCCAAATGTTAAAGTATGTCACCAGCAGTGGTGGCGAAGTACGCAAACCATGTACTTGAGTTGACGTAAAATACAGTAGGTAAAATATTACTGCAGTAAAAGAGCTCCCTTTAAACTTTCACTTGAGTAAAAATACTAAAGTATTTGCCTTCAAATGTAATTAATATCCAATGTACATGATTTTTGATGGCTATAATGTTCCTATTATCATTTTTGTCACAAGACTCTTGCTTAATCAACTCATTTTATATGAAAAGGATCTAAACTTACTCTTAGCCACCAATCGATTAATAGAATGATATAAGACAATTTCCTTTGGAACCAAATTAAATAACAGTATCTGAGAGCAGGAACTTTTGGTTTAAGGTTCATTTGTATTATTGTATAACACCAAGTGGCAATCAATACAAGTTCAAAACAGAGCGTGCACTTTACACTGATTGGTGGCTTGCTGCCTGCTTGATCAGGTTAAGTTTTTATCCACTTATAAATAAATAGGAACGACTGATTTCGCAAAATGTAGTTAAGTAAAAAGTAAGATATTTGACTTTAAAATGTAGTGAAGGTAAAGTCTCCCCAAATGGGAATCCTTTAATACACCCCTTTGTGTTTGCATGTAAAATAATTAATTAATTAAAAAGTTAATTAATAAAATAAAATAAAAATTGTTATAAAAAAAGTACTAAGATGCTCATTTGTGGACCTTCTGAATGTGTTTGAATAGATTAGCTGCGATCTCTCCTCTTAATAATCATTTGTATGTATTTCCCTTCTCTGTCCCACAGAGGATCAGAGAGTTGGAGGACAAGATCGATATGCAGAGACGACAAATCAAAGAAATTGAAGAGAAGGTGTGTATGGATGCAGTAATATTCTACTTGTATTTAGATGTTTCTAGTATTAAGAACAGTTATGGAAATTAATTATGATCACTTATAGAATTTGTGTATGACAGTTCCTGAAAAGTGTTTGTGTTTCTCTAAAAATGTACTTCTCCTTTTTTCCCCCTCTCTCCCGTTCAAATTTTTATGTTCATTATGATTTACAGTTTTTATTCCTGTTCCTGTTTTTCTCTCTAGCGTTTATTCTCTGGCCTTAAACACACAAATACACAAACACACACATATATTTATTCTTTTTTACACACACACACACACCCACACACACACACACACACACACACAAGCACACACACACACACGGGTACAGTATCTGAATGGAAGTAATGAACTCCTGTTTTGCCCACTGAACTCTGGTCAAACATTCCTCAGTTATTTTATGATCTTTTTAATATTTTTATGCATTTCCAATGAATTAACAATGAGAACAACAATAGTGGAAAAAAACAACAAAAAACATCCAGGTAAAGCTGCTCCTCTCAGTCTCTCTCAAATAAAAATCAAAAGATATAAAATAATATAATTTTAACTCAAATCTTTGTTAAAGGTATTAATACACACATCAACACTTGTCTAAATATCTGCTTTTAGTTTCAATAAATAAAGTTGTATTTTCTTCATGTTGCCTGTCATTTATTTTATCACAAGCCCATTGGTTAAATACACCCTACTTTCTGATACCTGAATTATTTGGAGTTATGTTTCAATGATGTTCTGTTTACTGTGGTTGTAAAAAGTACCTGTAAAGAATTTTCCATATTTTAATGTGAACATTTGACACTTTTCAACTAAATTCCATCTTTTGTAAATATAAAATTAAGTTTATTAGTCTTTAATTTTTCAGTTAGTAGTGAAGTGGCAGCTCAGTGGTTAAGACTCTTGGGTAACTGAACAGGTCATGGGGTCAAGCCCCAGTACCACCAAGCTGCCACTCTTGGGCCCTCTTGGTGTGACTGGGATTTGAACTAATGACCTTCAGGTCCAAGGCTTTAGCCACTAAGCTCACAATGGTACATAAATCTTTTTTCCTAGTAAAGGGGGAAATTTCGAAATGATTGTTTGTAGTAATCATCTATATACAGTGAGTAAGTATATAAAATACTGAACTATTCTTCTGAATTCAAAGTGTAGTGTCCTAGTTTAGCACTGCCACCACTACAGTGTAGAAGACAACATGATGTTGTTTCATTCATACAGGCTAAATGTTCAGGGATATTCTGAAACAAGGTGACATAATTGCTATTGTACAAGAAAACGTTTAGACAAAAAGTGTTGTATTTTTTTTTTTTTAAGGAAGAGAACAACAACTAAAGAAACCCTTAAAACGGTGAGTTCTGTTTAGGAGTGTAAGATGCAGTTGTAGAGCAGCCAAGAAAGGAGAGAAACACCAGTGGGAGTGAGACCTCTGAATGTGCTCTTACTCATCAACACACACAGAGAGTGGAAGTGGGCATGTTTTTAAAGCTGGTGGAGACCAAATGTCCATGGATTGGAATATCTGACAGTTATGACCTTGTAGGGACATTTGTTTAGTGCCCAATGGTTAATGGTTTTAGTGCCCAAGAGGAATGGTTAAGGAAGTTTTTATTTTCAGAAAAAACAAAAACAAAACAGTTATTAAGGTTAAGGTCTTGGTTGGTTTGAGGTGTAGGTATTGCAATAATTAGCTGCATGTTCAGAATAGTAAGACAAGTGATGGAATGAATGAGAGAGTAAACAAACGAGTGAGCATTTAGCGAACGAATGATTTTGAGCCAGAAACGTAATCTCAGGCACAGTCTGAACAAACAATACAGACAGAAATAGAATGATAGGCAGAATGGCTGGATTTCTCTTAATCCACATAATTAAACAAAGACAGCAGAGAGCGACAAAAAGAGATAAAGATATTAAAGATGCTATAAATGAATGTTAATTGTTAGCTAAACAAACCGAGAAGCAATTCCACCAAGGCTACAATGCGAAAATAGGTTTTGTGAATAGGAAAATGAATTAGCATAAGAAGTTACCAAAAAACCACAGGAATCCATGTGAAATGCATGTAAAGAGTGACACATTGCAGGTGCCATCTGCCATGTGTATTCTTATCAACAATCAGAAGCTTGGTACGGAGTGCAGACCCCATCACAGCCTATGCCAAATCCTAATAATCACCTCAGATTCTCGCATGCATAATTTATCACTAAGTCTTAAGCCGTTCTTTTCTGTTCTCCCGATTTCATGTCTTTATTTAGCTACGTGGATTTTGTGCCAGTTTAGTCACAACCAGTCCTCAGTTAAGTAGGCGTCTTCTCACACAACAGTACCAACAAGCTGCCGAGGCGAAGAGGCCATGCCACACACAAACCCTGTCACACGACCCTGATTGGCTGATATACTGCATGATAACGAGAGCACGGCCAACTTTCCATGTGTATGAGAGATGAGAAATGAGCAGAGAGCTTACAGGAAAGTTTTCAACAAATAAATTGTTCAACAAATGAAATGTTACTCCATATCTTACTCTACACTGACTTGATTTTGCACTGGCGCTATGAGACTAATGTACAGTCTCTATCAAATGAAGGAAATCTATGTGAACCAATATCTTTTCCATCTAAACTTCTTAATATATTCATATTTTGCTTAATTGCTCAATTTGCAGTCTCCACTTACATACTTAGGTTTAAATAAGTAAAGACATTTTCATTTGTCTATCAGGTGCTCCAGTATTCCCAACCTAAACACCTTTCCTTTTTTTTTAACCCCCCAGTGCATCACAGATTTATTCGTTTTTTTATGTAACCAGCCCCAAAAACATCATTGTAAAATAAAAGTATTCAGATGTTATAAATTGTCTATTATTGTCAATTATAAACATCAGTTTTCTAATTTATAAAATGTTTTAAAATCCAGGAGGCTACTTTCCTAGATTAGTCATATTAGAAAGAAATCTTGCCAGGAAGTTACAAAGTGCTAATGGATGAGACCGAATTTAAATTAATTATAGAAGAAGCTAATGTAGAATTGTAATGTAGATCAGGAGTATAGTTATATTTAAATTGTTTTGAGCTTTATTGTCTTCCAGTGTTTTTTTTCTTCATTCCCAAAATATATGTCAAAATCCTGACTAAAAAACACTCCCACTTTCATTTAAATTTAATTACAGTTCTAGCATTGTATTATTGCATTGTATTATTGCAAGGGGCATCATCTTTTCCTTTATTTAATAGGGTGCTGGCTCTGTCTCTAACAGAAGATGACGTGGTCCACAGTGACTACCAGTATTATTGTGAAGATTTTATTATGATTTTAAATGTATTTATTATGCCTCCTAATGCGAGATTACTTCTAGTTAATTTTGTTCTGCATCCTAAAGCAAAATGAGCATTACTTTTCAAGCTTACTTTACTAGACTATAAAGATAACATTATTACTATCATAATGATTTTTTTTATTATTCATTGCTAATGAAACCATAACATTTACATTTATGTTCTGTTGAAAGTGCCATTCTGTCGGTTGCTGGGTTAATTTAACAAACAATAAGGCTCTGTTAATAACTAAGGGACATTAGATTTTAAAAGCCAAACTTTATTGTTAAATACAAATAAGATATGAGTAACATCTATATCAAAACATGTCTCTGCCATTGTTGGCCGTACCAAATGTGGAGTAGTTTAGGGACCCCTGCATTAAACCCCTGGGATATCAAATATTGCTAACATGGTGACAACTTAATTCTGAATATGTTCCTGCAAATTTTGACCTCCTCTTATGTGCAGGATCTCAGATTTAAAAGTTCTCTCAAGTCTGAGTTCATGCTCCTTTTTTATCAACTGATGTGATCACCTTCTCCATAAAAACCCAGTTTTGTTGGGTAAAATTTCTCACTGAATGTAGTTTTGTCTTTCACACACACACACACACACACACACACACACACACACACACACATATTAAATTTATCTCTAAAGAGCTCTCATGAATGAACATGAACGTCACTATCACTCCAACATAGCCAAACATTACCATCTGTGGCTAGAAGGAAAGTCAGTGCCAGAGATAGAAAGATGGAGAGAGAGAGAGAGAGAGAGAGAGAGAGAGAGAGAGAGAGAGAGAGAGCAGACATGAATTTGAAAAGATGATTATATGTCAGAGAAAAACAGAATAAACTTCATCTTAGTCCTTGGCAGCAGAGAACAAACATGCAAAAAAACCATAAAAGATGAAACAGAAGTGATGCAGAAGTGTGGGAGGGAAGAACAGCAGAGAGCAAGAATGAGAGAGAGAGGGAGAGAGAGAGAGAGAGAGAGAGAGAGAGAGATGCAGAGCACTTATATGTCTGAATTTCCGGCTGGTATTTATAAATGCTAACGTGTATGTGTGAGTGTTGTGGAGGCGTGTTCATTAAGAAATGTGTGAACATATATGACTCTCAATTACTGACTCAAGTTTTGTTCTCATTTGCCAAATGCAACACACACACACACACACACACACACACACACATGCCAAATCAGTCACACGCATACAAACATGCACACATGGCTGCTTTCAAGAGATTTGAAGGGATTAACAAGAGGATTATGAGTAGTATCTAAATAAGGAGGTATTTAAAGTCTTAGTATCAAGCGACAATCACTTTATTTCACCTCGGCATACATCATTCAAGTCTCTGGGGGCTGTATGGAAAAATTAACACCATTCTTTCAAAAATATTCTCTTCAATGGTATTTTGAGGATGGTGGTTAAGATGTTTGCCCAATACATTTTTTTTTATAAATTCCATAAATAATGAATTAGGTAGCTGTAAAGTGGCTGAATATGTATTCATATTTATAAAATCTTAGAGGCAGGGACATTACTAAGGGATAGAATTATTAGAATTTGATATCTTTTTACACTGATTTTTTACTGTAAGGGGGAACTTGGTGGTGCCAAAAAATAAATAAATCACTGTTTTTTTTTTCCTTTTGATTATTTAATTGCATGCATCTAAATCATATAGATCCAAATAAGAAACTAAATAATAGCATTGTTTATAATTGTTTATTCTATATTTAGAGCAGGTGTTATTCATTTCATTGGGATAAATAGCAAAATGTCAAATACTACAGACAAAACTTGTTTATTTAAAAAAAGCTTTATTCTGGTATTTATTTTACACAAATGTGATATGATGATGCACAGTAATGTGTACAGTGAATGCCTCCTTGTAACTGTAATTCAGGTACATTCCTTTTAAACAATAAAAAACACAGTGAAAGGTCAGAACTAACCTCACCACACAGATTACAATATGTTCAGCTCACTGCAGGACAGACATTACTACTAAATCCATAAAGGAATAAAGACACATGGGTGCAAAATCCATCCTTCAATATTTCTGATTATGGATTGTAAAACCAAGCAGACAGACAAGAAGAAGGAAAACCATGCACAATCTTGTTTGACTAGCATTCTAGCTCCAGTTGTTTACAAGATATTTAGTGTGACACAATGGAATTGCATATTTACAGCTGTGTATGTACTTTCATGAAAGTTTTATAGCACATCTCTGAAAAGTCTGCATTTTTGACCCCCCCCATCACACTGTACCACCATTTACATTCTATCTAGCTGTTTGTATCTCTGTTTCTGTGTCACTGACTGCAGAGTGCCCAGTGTAGAGCTGCAACGTCTCCTGAGAGTTGCAGTCCAGGCAACATTTCAAACTCTGCCTCATAAATGACACTAGGCAGCACCAAATATGTAAAGTGTTTGAGCATCTGTGTGTGCCTGTGAGCTTGTACCTGTGTGTGTTTGTGTGTGTGTATATGCATGTGCCATCTTTGCCATTTCTGTGGTCTTTGTGGCTGCTGTAGTGTGCCTGTCAGCATCAGACCCCATTAAGTCGTCAGGGGCCGAATACAGAAAAAAGGCAAAAGAAGAGAAGAGAGGAAATTAGCACACTCTGTTCAGCCAAACAGCAAGTGAAGCGAGAGAGCCAGAACAGAGAGAGAAAGGAGATACAGAAACGAAGGAGCGGCAGAGGAAGAAGACGAAGGGAGCATCTGAGAGTCGTCGCAGTCGAGCTCGAAGCAGCGGACTGAGGTTGCATCCTCATTGCCGTAGTTGGCCCAGTACTCTTCGGGCTCAAGTTTCGGCAAGGCAGCCTCCTCCGGCGTCAGCTCGTACTTAGATGCTGAAGCAGCTGCAGCTGCTACTGCTGCAGAATGAGCATTCTTCACTGAGGAGAAAGGGAAGGCTTTGGGAAGGTCGGCATTCTTCTGGTAAACGCCCTTGGCTGAGGCGACTGGTTTGTTCTTGGAGAACCACCAGCGTGTCTTAGTGCTGAAGGTGGTGGTGGTGGTGCCGGTCAGAGAGCCAGGATCAGGCAGTGGACAGGTGGCAAAATCGAGCTCACGCAGGAAGCGCAGGTCCTGTCCCTGGCGTGCTGAAGGTGAGGTGCAGATCAGCTCAGAGCTCGAGACACGCGCATCACGGAACCACTGCCACAGAGAGCGTGCCTCGCAGCCACATGCCCAGGGGTTCTCATTGAGGCGCAGGAACTGCAAGCCAGTGGTGTCCTTGAGTGTCTGACCAGGCAGCTCACGAAGGGCATTGTTGAACAGGTAGAGGATGGTCAGGCGGCCCAGATCACGAAAGGCACGGCGGTGGACCTGTCGGATTCGGTTTTCGTGCAACAGCAGACGGTCAAGGTTGACAAGGCCACGGAAGGCGTTCTCAGAGACCGTGCGTAGGCGGTTGCCATGCAGAAACAGATGCGTGAGATTGACCAGGTCAGAGAACACACCATCAGGCAAGTGGTTCAGCTGGTTCTCCTGCAGGTAGAGGAACTGCAGGCTGTAAAGCTTGCGGAACACATCTGCAGGCAGCTCGGTCAGGCCACACCTGTGCATGTGCAGACTCTGAAGCCTTTCAAGACCCCGGAATGCCCCCCCCTCCAACTGTTGCAACGACGGGTTGTCCCCAAGATCCAGCTCTTCGAGCACACGCAGGTTGCTGAAAGCACCTGCCTCAATCCAAGATATGTTGTTGGAATACAGCCAAAGGACCTGAAAGATACATAAAAAAAAAATTTTAAGAAATAAAATGGAAGGAAATGTGCAGTATACAATTTCCACTGACATAGCAAACAAATTTACGTTAACATCCTGAAAAAAAGAGTTTGACTTGCCTGTGTTTCAAAGCCGAAGGAGTCAGACCTGAGCTCGGTGATGCGATTGTTCTGCAAAAAGACACGCTGCGAGTCGTAGGGCACGCCTGCCGGGACAGAGGAGAAGTTCTGAGACTGGCAGCTGACGGTCATAGGCATGTGGTAGCACACACACAGCCTTGGACACGCTTTCCCTGGAGCGCAGTGACTTGCCAACAGCCATAGCACCAGCCATAGAGTCAGACCGCCTAGAGAGAGGGGACAACAAGATTAGACACATATTCGAACGCTTTCTTTTGCATCATGTCCACATCCTGTCCATCCTTGCCTAAAGATGATCCCTTTTTAGTTTTAGTTTCCTCAACAGGATCCCCAACCAAGTATCCTGAAATGTGTCTAAACATGCGTGAAACAGCTTGGGATTAGCGTCACATGCGCGGAAAAAGGAGCGGCGGGCATTAAAGTTTCATCTGTAGGGCTCCGGTGACACCGAACAATAACGTGGAGCTCCGAAATAGCGCAGCGCGTGAATTTTTCATGGCGCGCGCATTCATCATGCGTGCGCAAAATTTTCCGATGGCGTAGGTCGTGACCCCGGTGCCACACGCTCCGCCGGACAAATACACAGTGTCCGATGCGCACGACGGCGCGCAGTGTTAAGAAAGAAATGAAAAGAAAAGCAATACGCACGGTGTCAGACTTTTTCCAAAGAAAGTGGATCGGATTTCTAATCCGTCAAGAACTTATTTGAAAGGACGGTGATGCGAATCAAAAGGTGCCTCCCAAGCGTAACTTTTTAATTGGACTTTTACGCGTCATTTTTTTTCAAACTTTAAAGCGTCTCCAAATACAGGAACTTAAAGCGCATTAACCACCAATATTAACTACAAATCTAATGCAAATCATTATCATATTCTTATCATTAACATGCATGAACGAATAGGAAAATCAAGTCGGTACTTACTCTTGAAACTGAGCGCGTTGGAGATGCGTTGACGCCGCGCGGCACCACGAGTTACCATCTTGAACCAAAGCCGTGAGCGAGTTAGCCTGAGCGGGGGAAAAGCCTGCTATCTCTGCTTCTAGTCAGCTCTGGATCTCGAGCTCGGGCCGCTGCGACTGAGGATCGACACCAGCACGGGTGCGCTTTATAGCGCGAGCGCGCGTGGGCGGGAGCGCGCGGCTCTGGGATCTCTCATACGTAACGCGCGCGAGGGCGCGACGGAAAAAAGAGAGGAGGAAGCTGCATGCCGTGTGTGTGTGTGTGTGTGTGTGTGCGAGGGAGACAGAACTTGCTCGTGTTTTCGGGCACAAAGGGCCGTCACTCTCCCGTGAGTGCAATTAAAATGAGACGAGATTAAAAGTTGTCAGGACGTAGGCATTTTTAAAGGAAATAGCTCAGTAAACTAAAAAGCCAGCAATTTTGAGGACAAAAAAATAGACCGGAAGACAGAAGAATGATTCTATAATAATAATAATAATAATAATAATAATAATAATAATAATAATAATAATAATATATTAACTAATTAATTATTACAATAGTGTTTTACGTAATTTCTGGTTTTTCTTCTACTTTTAAGTAAATGAAGTGAATTTTATTATAGATGCTAATTTTTTGTTTTTTTTTAGCATGGACATTTGAAGTTCTACTTCACTGTAGTGTTTTACTTTATTATTATTATTATTATTATTATTAGCAGAAGCAGTAGTAGAAGTATTATTACTGGTAATATATTTTACATTTGAGTTCACATTTAATGGAAACCAATTGTCATATTTTTGTCTAAATATGTCTAAATTAGGACATAGGTGTAATAAAAGTGTAGAATATTGATCTAATTTGGAGAAGTGGTTGGGGTGTGTGTGTGTGTGTGTGTGTGTGTGTGTGTGTGTGTGTAGTGTATTGTGTGCATAATGTAGTGTGGGCCGCTATTGTTGAGTCAGTTCTGACCTGTTCTGTCCTGAACATGACTGAGGTCGTTCTGAATGTTCTCAAGATGCAAACCATCTGCACACACACACACACACACACACACACACACACACACAAATAACATGATATCATATGATAGATGTTTTAGTATATTTGTGAGCCAATTATACCAATTGACCAGTACTTATTCACGTATGAGGCTTGTACATGTAACAAACATGTGTACACTAATACTACTGATATACATGTATTCTAATATGCACATCATTGTGATCTATGAATAAAGAGAGCATTTCAGGGGGTAATCATTTCACTAAGGGTGAAACTGAGACATTGAAGAGATTAAAAAAAGAAATAATTATGGTCTAATTATGCCACAGTGCCGTTAAATTGTTGAATCAGAAGGTGCTGATTCATTTTCTATAACTGGCTTTGGCATTAAAGCTGGCTGCATGGTATATAACAGGTTTGTTTTAATGTGCACATCCTAATTCTTTTTTATAGCTCACCACATAATCTATACCTAATAATAAACAGTTAAAATGTGTAATTTATACTAGCTGTAGTTAAGATTTTTGTAAGGATATAGAGCACTTTCAGGTTATAGTCCTTACTTAACACAGTCTTAAACCATATGAACATGTTCTTCAACGTGTTTTCAATATATTACTAATCTTTTACAGTCATGTAGGTGCTGTATTACTTTTCTGATATGGTGAAATCATTGTTTATTAAGTTTTATGGGGGAGTGGTAGCTCAGTAGTTAAGGCTCTGGGTTACTGATCAGAAGGTCAGGGGTTCAAGACCTGGTGTCACCAAGCTGCTGCTTTTGGGGCTTTGAGCAAGGTCCTTAACCCTCTGTGTTCCAGGAGCATTGTATCATGGCTGACCCTGCACCCTGACCCCAGCTTCCATACAATGTGGGATATGTGAGGACAATAATTTCACTATTCTGTAATGTCTTCTTCTTTCGGCTGCCCCCATTAGGGGTTGCCACAGTGGATCATCCGTGTCCATACCACCCTGTCCTCTGTCCTCTGCCTCTTTCAAACCAACTAGCATGTCTTCCCTCACCATAAACCTCCATAAAACTCGTCCTTGGCTTTCCTCTTTTCCTCCTTCCTGGCGGCTCCATCCTCAGCATTCTCCTACCGATATACCCAATGTCCGTCCTATGCACATGTCCAAACCATCTTAATTGTGCCTCTTTCACTTTGTCCTCAAAACGTCCTACAAATGGTGTCCCTCTTATTAACTTCTTTCTAATCCTGTCCATTTTCATCACTCCCAATGAAAATCTTGCCCCCTCATCACCTCTGTTCCACTTACCAACATGAACATTAAAGTCTGTCCCAATCACCAATCTTTCATTCCTAGGTACACCATCTACCACTTCATCTAACTCACTCCAGATTTTTTCTTCTCCTTCATCTCACAACCCACTTGTGGAGCATAAGCACTGCTGACATTTTTTTTTATCACCACTTCAAGTTCCAGCTCCATGTTCATCATTCAATCAATAACTCTCTTTACATCCACTACACTCTTACTGTACTCTTCCTTCAGAATCACGCTACACCATTACTCTTTCCATCCACACCATGATAGAACAGTTTAAACCCCCCTCCAGTGTTCCTGGCCTTACTCCCTTTCCATTTGGTCTCGTAAACACACAACATATCTACCTTTCTCCTCTCCATCATTTCAGATACCTCTCTCCCTTTGCCAGTCACAGAACCATCATTTAAAGTGGCAACTCTAACCACCACTCTGCTATACTTCTCACTTACCTGCTGTCTGTGTCTTCTTCCTCTCCTTCTCCTCCTTTGGCCAACAGTAGCCCAATTTCTATCGGTACCCTGTTCACTAACAATACTTGTGGTGGTTGTTGGTAACCTGGGCCTCGACCGATCCGGAATTAAATTCTGATTCGTGATCCACGTTTGATTTGGCACATGTTTTACACTGAATTCCCTTCATAACGCAACCCTCCCCATTTATCTGGTCTTGGGACTGGCACTAAGAGTGCACTGGCTTGTGCAACAATAATGGCTGGGTTACTATGCTGTAATGTATATGTGACAAATAAAGGCTATTCTCTTTACATGCCCGATAGTTAGAAATGTAAAGAAACCAAATCATATTCATAATCTGATATATAATTTCAGTATACTTTTAAGATGGTAGAAGGTTATGTAGCTATGGAATTAAACTTTGTCCCATAGGTAGTTACACTGTCCGATTTTCATCCAAGAGTTTTCATCTTTTAGTGCTACAGTGCATTAGGAAAGTATTCACAGGGCTTCACTTTTTCCACATTTTGTCATGTTACAGCCTTATTCCAAAATGAATTCAGTTAATTTTCCTCAAAATTCTACAAACAATGCCTCATAATGACAATGTGAAAGAAGTTTCTTTGAAATCTTTGCAAATGTATAAAAAACTTTCACATGTATATAAGTATTCACAACCTTTGCTCAATACTTTGTTGAAGAATCTTCAACACCAATTACAAGTCTTTTTGAGTATGATGCTACAAGATCGGCACACCCATTTTTGGGCATTTTCTCCCCTTCTTCTTTGCAGAACCTCTCAAGCTCCACCAGGTTGAGTAGGGAGCATTGGTGCACAGCCATTTTTAGATCTCCCCAGAGATGTCTGGTCTCTGGCTTCGCCACTCGAGGACATTCACAGAACTGTCCTGTAGCCACTTGTTTTACACATCCTGGCTGTGTGCTTAGAGTTGTTGTCCTGTTGAAAGATGAACCGTTGCCCCAGTCTGAGATCCAGAGAGCTCTAAAGCAAGTTTTTTTTTATCAAGGACGTCTCTGTACATTGCTGCATTCATCTTTCCCTTGATCCTAACTAGTCTCCCAGTTCCTGTCACTGAAAAACATTCCCACAGCACGATGCCGCCACCACCATGCTTTACTGTAGGGATGGTATTGGCCAGGTGATAAGTGGTGCCTGTAACTCCAGACATGATGCTTGCTCCAGACATTGACACTTTGTTTCTCATGGCAGGAGAGTCCTTTATGTGCCTTTAGGCAAACTCCAGGCGAGGCATCATGTGCCTTTTACTGAGGAGTGGCTTCCATCTGGCCACTCTACCATACAAGCCTGATTAAAGGACTGCTGCAGAGATGGTTGTACCTCTGAAAGGTTCTCCTCTCTCCACAGGGAAATGCTGTATCTTTTTCAGAGTGATCATCGGGTTCTTGACCACCTCCCTGACTAAGGCCCTTCTTCCCTGATCGCTCAGTTTGGCTCTAGGAACAGTTTTGGTGGTTCCAAACTTTTTCCATTTACGGAGATGGGGCCACCGTGCTCATTTAGACCTTCAATGCTGTAGAAATATTTCTGTACCCTTCCCCAAATCAGTTCTACAGAAAATTCCTTCAACTTCATGGCTTGGTTTTGTGCTCTGACATGCACTGTCAACTGTTGTACCTTATATAGACAGGTGTGTGTGTGCCTTTACAAATCAGGTCCAATCAACTGAATTTACCACAGATGGACACCAAACAAGTTGTAGAGATATCTCAAGGATGATTAGTGGGATTTTAGATGTCATGGCATTGTCATAGCAAAGGCTGTGAATACTTATGTACGTGATTTTCTTTGTTTTTTATAAAAACAAACAAACTTCTTTTTTGTTGTAATTATGGGGTATTGTTTGTAGAATTTGGAGGAAAAAGAATTTAATCCATTTTGGAATAAGACTGTAACAAATTTGGGAAAAGTGATGTGCCATTAATACTTTACAGATGAACTGTAGTTGAAGGAAGTTCTGGCACTTTATAATATTCTATAATGAAGATGTTAAAAGTCAAAACTTTCAAGTAGGTTTGAAATAGTCAACTTTTGGTTCCTGCAGAGGGCTAAAATCTGTGCAAACATGCACAGACTTGCACAAGAACACAGTTGCATGTCTGTAAATACACCTACACAGAATGTTCTGTAAGCCTAGCAGTCCAGTCATTTTGGAAAATTAAAATCACTACAGGGTGCCAGGGGGAAGGGTTGTTGGGGAACACACACACACACACACACACACACACACACACACACACACACACACACACGCACACACACACACACACGCACACACAAATACTGTACGCATAAATACAATATGTTCACTCACGTTTACACAGATACAGAGAGTAAACAGTACACCAATTTGCACACACACTCGCATGTACATTTCTGGTTTGACTTTTGTCATATAGCCTAATTTCACACAATCATGTCAAACCATTGGCTCAGTCATTGAAGATTCAGTACACTACAGGGGAGCACAGGCTAAGGCGCACACCCACGGGGTAAGTTAGGCCCAAGCATACACAAGCACACTGGCACACATGAGGCAGTGGGATCAGACAGATGACCACACTCCTCCTCACCACTCGGGACACTGACACACTCATTATAGAGCAGCAGATGGCAGAATGGGGTGTGGGCAGTTCGCTGTGTATGTTTGTGTGTTGGCACATGTGATGTTCATGCTTACACATGTGCATGCCCTTTAAGTTGTGAACCACGCAACTTTTGCTGGTGATTGAGCTGTTCATATGGAATTTGGGTCGCGGGGAAGCATTGCTTTTTTTGAAATACTGCTGAAAATGTATTAAAATAACGTATATGTTTCTGTATGTCAGAAACAAAGAACACAAACTAATGATTTGCCCTAAACAGTACAAACATGTACTGTACATTCTGCCCAACATTTCACATTCATCTGTGTACATAATGTATGTGTATATATTTATATATATATATTTTTTTTTTATATATAGTAGACTGTTTATTCATCTTGCTACTCCTTACTGCCATAATCCTGTAATCTGTAACCTTCATAGCCTTTATATTTATTCACTGTATATACTTCATATATATACCACTGCTGTAAATATGCCAGATAGTTATCTGCACTGTAAATATGCTAGATATTTATCTGCACTTTTGCACAACTGCTACATTTTGCACTTCTGGTAGATGCCAAACTGCATTTCGTTGCTGTGTACCTGTACAATGCAATGACAATAAAGTTCTATCTATCTATCTATCTATCTATCTATCTATCTATCTATCTATCTATCTATCTATCTATCTATCTATCTATCTATCTATCTATCTATCTATCTATCTATCTACTCCCTGTATGGTTTCTAATATACACTTGTTACAAAAGCTAAGGTACAATATTGTAGCCTATATGTAGTCCCAGTTACCCCAGCATTGTCTTTGATTAATAGCTAGCAATTCTAGTGTTTCAGTCACTGAAATTTTACTTTACTGTATTATGTGAACATATTAAGGTGAAGAATTATTTAGCTATTATGTCATTATATGCAGGGTAACTCAATATTAGCTAGCTAACTAACTTTTGTTAACAATAGCAATAGCAATATCTCCTGCTAACATGAACTTCCTGGTTGTCTCAAAGCTAGCTAGCTGACAAAACTGAGTGAACTCTATGGGTGGTGATTAAAATGTGTAAATAAAGAATCATGAAGCAGGAAATAACAGCAGCGGTAAACGATTATATTTTTTAGTCAATTTTGTGGTTTTCATTTAAAGCTTTTGCATTTGTACACCAATGTATATTTTCCCTTTTTTTTTAAGCCTGTTACTTTCCTGCTTTTCTTCGTTCGATTTTTTCTTTTTTAAAGCATTTGTCTGCTACAACACGTAATTTATCTGTTTCCAAACATGATTGACTACGGCTTTAATACATTCAAATGCTTGTTTTCAATGTTTGTATATTTAATTTATGCATATATCATTTACATTTATCATATTTTAAATTAATATATTCTAGATGCTTATATCTTCACAACTAAACAAAATGTCAGTGTATTTTATTAAAGCATGTTTGTCAACTTGACATCTGCAATTATCATTACAAACAATACAAATGTTGATTTACACAATTTACACCTTGCATACTCAAAAATACACTTTTGTACATAAAAACCCAGAATTAGGTTTCTATATATTTTTAATAAGCAAAACATCTTATTTACATTTTTATCAGATTAATTGTCTGATTAATTGATTAGCAAAATAATCGCTAGTTGCAGCCCTATTTTCCAATCAATCACAGATTTCATAATATTCTCGACGGAGAGAAAGGATTTTTCTCTCTGACAAATTTATGGTTATAAATTTGTTTAAAATACACAAAAAATAGACAGTTAACAACACATTAGTGTTTTGTATTTGGTTTTTTTAATATCTGTATATTCTCCACACAGCGTGGCCTACAGTTTTTTCCTGGAGCAAATACTGTCCACATTTTCCTCTCTTTCAGTCTGCTACATTCACTCTTTCTCTACTCTATCTCTTATCCTCCTCTTCATGTTTGTGGGCAGAGGTAGAGAAAGACGAACTCATTCATGCCAGTCACTCTCTATCGGAAGTGAGGAGGGAAGACTGAGAGAGCCTGAGTGGAAGAGGATGGAGGAGTAGAGAGAAACTTGTACGAATGAATTAGGTATGGAGGAGTTTGCGTGTACCAAATTCATCCTCCAATACCCAAAAAAGGACTGTTACGTACACAAGGATTTCTACTCTTTTAATGACAAAGAAAAGTGTCTGGATAAGATTTTAATGTGCGTGTGAATGGCGCAGTTTGTCTTCCAAGTTTCAACGCCTCTCACATCTTCATTCTTTTCCTCTTTTTCCACCACATTGTGTTTGGCTGATGAATATGCTGTCAGTCATTCCTCCACTCCCGCATCTCTCTACGCAGAACTAAATACAGGCCTGTCATCTCTGTCTAATTCAAATTATTTTAGGTTTACTTGCGTGCCTCATTGACTGCCTCCTTCACCTATTCCTGCCACGAGTTTATTCATTTGCCTCTATTTTTAAATAGTGGAGATTTGTGTCATATTCCAAGCCTATTTGACGCAGATGGGATGATGCAGACAGAGAGAGAGAGAGAGAGAGAGAGAGAGAGAGAGAGAGATGGCAGTAAAATAGCAGCATGTTGTGATAAACAGTTGGTTGTTTAGATTGTTGGATTAGATGTTTTAGTTTTCAAAGATATTCCATGAATTCTTTTAATGATTGACCTCTAGGCTCATTTGGTGAACTAGTAACTGCAGATTAGGTCAATATTTATATAGTACTTCATTTGGCAAAATGTAAGGTTTTTCCCAGTTACATTGATCTTTCTCAAAAATCTCTTAATACTGGCCAGGGTTTTTGGTGGATTGGGAACAACATTGATCTAAGAATATACACAGGATGGGATACCAAGTCCATTTCAAGGCAACACACACATACTCACACACATTCACACCTAATTTGGTTTAGCCAGTCCACCTACTGGCATGTTATTGGATAGTGGTGGAAACCGAGGCATCCACAGGAAACCCACACAAACACGAGGAGAACATGTTAAACTCCACACACACTGTAAGCTGAGCTCAGGACTGAATCAGGAAACCTCAGAGCTGAGAAGTGGCAATGCTACCCAGAGTGCCATCGTGCTGCACCCTCCTCTAACATGCTCTGCTTTATTCCTTTCTTTCAGTGAAGTCTATAATAATTTCAAAGAGTTTACTTGAAATCTTATTTAAGGAATATAAAGATCCCAAAGGCTTTGAGTCATATGGTATGACAGCATGAAGGCCAATGACATCTTCCAGTTTAAGAGCTGAAGAGTTTTTAGAAAAAAATCATAGAAGTAACAGACTTCCAGGTTTGCATTACATCTAATTTGTACTTAGATTAAAAAACTTTCATATTACAATCAGTAGTATTTAACTGATTCTCCCATTTCCAACACTATCACAATGCTGCTTCACATCTTTATAATTTGCTTCTATCTATTTAATTTTACATTGTTATTTTATTTTCGAGTTCAAGTATCATTTGTAAGGAGTCACTGTGCATGTTCTCCACGTGTCTGCACTTTCCTCTGGGCTCTCCTGTGTCCTCCCACTCAATAAAAAATACATGTGGATGAATTGGCTGCCCTAAACTGGCAGTAGGTGTGAGTGGTATGCAGTGTGTACTGGAATCCCAAACAGGGTGTATTTCCACCTGTGTTTCTGGAATGATCCCGACTGAAAGAGTAACCATAAATGAATGCATGAATGAGTGAATAAATGAATAAACAAATTAATGAAATAATCAATAAGAAATTGCTCAAATATAGAGCAGGAGGAGAGTGAATTTGAAGTAATCTTCTAAAGTTATTGCTTGGAAAAGATAGGACTATCCCATTAAAATGTGTAAATATAAACCCCATTCCATTCAGTCCTATAGTAAGTGCTTTTTTCATTACATATTTGATGCATCACATATTCACAAAGGCATCACTGGGCGACTTTTTTTTTTTTTTTTTAACTGAAAAGAGTTGTTAACCACCAAACCAAAAGAAAGAAATTATTTAAATTGTTTGCCTAAATAAAGCACATGCTAACTTATGAGGAGATATAGATAGATAGATAGATAGATAGATAGATAGATAGATAGATAGCACATTATATAAAATCCCATATGTTATAGTACATACGTTTTTTGCTTCTTGTGAAAAATAAATGAACATCTGCCATATCCTTTTTCACTCACCTGTATACTGCACCTTTTGTTCACGTATAGACAATGTCCCTTCGCGCCACTAGAGGCGCTGTTCTGTGCCTGCAGCCGCTTACAGCCGAGGAAGCAAAACAACCAGTGAAAGAAAGCGGAAGTGAAATGCTCTTGTAGATGTATATGTTACTATGCGCTTTAATTCAACAAATTAAAATTATATTTGACCTCAGCGACTAAACGTCTTCTGGGAAAATTTATGATGCACATAATGTGTGAGTGACCTGGAAATCATTTGATTTTATGTGTGTTTTTGTACTGCAGAAGAATGGGCTCTGCTGCTTAATGTAACTAGCACTGTACTATACTTAAGTTAATGAAGTTCATATAATGTATTAGTTATGTATTAGAGAACTCAGTATTGAGGAAGAAATTTGCATTCCAAAAAAAAAAAAAAAATGTCAATCAACAAGTTGGCGATAAAAGGCAGGTCTTTAATTGAGAGTCATATAGGATTTGATTCATTCGAATCACTTGTATCATTTGGTTACACAGCACTCAAATAAGTATTATATATAATATTAAGGTTTTTCCGTAGTTGTTGGAAAAAAGTTGACGCAATAGGAATAGTAGATAAAAAAAAGAACAATTTATGTTGAAAGCTGTATAATTACAGGACAATTAAAATTTCAGACAGTCATATGATCATATTGTTTTGTTTGCATTCATGCTTTTCATTAAACATCTTAGGTAATTTTAGTAGAATTTATTTTAAATATTCACCTGTCCTAACAAAAATGAAAGACATTGCTGTAAAAGTCTTGGTTAAGTGTCCACAAACTTTTGTTCATATAGCGTTGTGCAGCTGCAACCCAGTACTGTGGATTTCATGTTGCCTGATCATTTTCATGTCTATTACCAATTGTTTTTTTTGTTTTTTTTCGTTCTCTAGTACGGCATCCTGCCTTTTCTAGCATCCCCATCATCTACTGTTAAAGGGTTGACAGAATAACTGGCTCATTTGTAAAAAAAAAAAAAAAGGGGCTGGAATCATATTGGTTCTACTGTAATTTGCAAGTTTCCTTTATTTTATTTACCTTCTTATGACCTTTTAGCTCCCCTGATGATGACATGCCACTGACTCCACCCTCTCCAGGCAAGACAAGAAAGCAACACAGCTCACCCGAATCCTGGTCCAATGAAGACCTCAGTTCAGAAGCCGTTAATGCATCAGATGGAAAGAAGTTACCGTCAGAGCAGATGGATGATCAAGGAAGAACATATAGCTATATGAGCCCGATCAGCAGCGATGTGGAGGACATTTCAGAAAAGCCTCGAAGAAGAGAGTACAGTAAGAAACTAGCCAAGAGGCATTCCACAAAGAGATCACACCAAGAAAAGTCTCAAATAAGAGGAAGCACTAAAAAAATAAAGCAGTGTAGTGATATCAGTCCAGCTGAAAGTGATTCTGATTTTGAAGTAGCGTCACAAAATAAAAGGAGTCAGGAAACAAAAGCGAAGATGTCACCAAAAGACCAGGAGTCTGGAAATTGTATCACTGGAAAGGCATGGGTTAGAAAGCAACAAAACAGTAAACAGTCCAATAGCCATGTTTCAACAGACAGTGATTCTGAAACCTCTGTTAAGTTGATAAAGACAGCACCTATGTCCAGAAAGACAAAAGAAAAATGTATAATGTTTACAGAAAAGGTTGAGCAATCAGACTGCGGTTTATTCGACTGGGACAACAGCAGAGTAAAGAGTGGAAGCATGTCTGAGGATGAAGAAACTAAAGATGGTGCAGAGCATCAAGTAGAAAACAGTACTGAAAAATTCCAAAGAAGAAGCAATCACGAATATGCAGATTCTGCATCCTCGGATGATAAAGAGGACGTGGAAGAGAGGCCAAAAAAGTATCGTGTCAAGTTACCTCAGAAGAGGAAGGATCAAGATTTAAAACTGTTACTTAGGAAGTCTGAGGTTCTGGAGAAACCTACTGAGGGCTCACCAAGTAAACCTCGAGTTAAGAATAAAGAAGGACAGAGCCCTCGCAAAGCCGTTCCCATCGAGTGCGAAATATGCGGTCGCAACATCCGGTGCAAAGCCATTCTGGAGAGGCACATGCTCTCACACACAGGAGAGAAGCCATTCGAATGCGATGTGTGCGGCAAGCACTACACCAGCAGCTCGAACCTGCGCATCCACCAGCTCAGCCACAGCGGGAAAATGGATTACACCTGCAATTTGTGTGGCCAGAAGTTCACTCACTTGCCGTATCTGAAAAGACATCTTTTGAGACACTCGGGGAGAAAGATGCACATTTGCGAACACTGTGGCAAAGGCTTCATCCAAAAGTACCACCTTTTGCGACACATACTGGTACACACAAAGCAAATGCCGCACGTCTGTAATAAGTGTGGCATGAGCTTCAACCGGACAGACTACCTGAAGCAACACCTGCGCAGCGTCCACCTGATCGAAAGCAGCACACACAAGACAAAGTCGGAAAAACTATTCAAGTGCGAGACATGCGGTAAATCCTTTGCCAGCCTCACTACCCTGGAAACACACAAACGAGTACACACAGCGGCCAAGCCGTATTCGTGCATCGTATGTTTGCGCCACTTTAAACAATCGAGTCACCTGTATTCGCACATGTTCACACACTCCAGCGAGAAGCCACATGCATGTAATCTCTGCAAGTTAAAGTTTTCTCGCAAAACCTACCTGCAAAAGCACAAAGAAAAGATGCATAGTAGAGCCGGAATGTCCCAAAGTTCTTGACTGTTTCCGCGTTGCCCATTTAAAAAAACAACAACAAAAAAACACGTTCTGAATGTAATCATATTAAACCTGTGTTTGTGAATTCACCTATACAGACACAAAACATTGACATTAACATAGGCACTTTTTTTTACTATTCTAGTGAGTGGCAAAAAGTTTTGTTCATAGAATTGTAGCTTAATGTGGAAAAAAAATAAAATAAAATAAAAAAAAAAAAAAAAAATTAAAGAGTTAACTTGTATTTAATACTTAAACTAGAATGGCTTTTTATGAGCAATAGCGCCCTCTAAGGTCACAAACTATGATGGTCATAGAATCTGCCGGTGCATCATCCTCTTCGAAAAGCACGTAAATGTTACCATCGAGATCAGACAGAAACGGCCTTTTTTGTGCAGTCTGAAGTGGTGTCCAGTGGTCGAATCCAAGCAGAGATGACAAAAGTACATACATTCTTCACTCAAGTAGAAGCACAGATACTCTGTACTATACTGAAATGTACTTGAGTCAAAAGTAGCCATTACTCATACATATTTTAATGGAAACTGGATTTCACATCATATTAATACCAAATAATTTTTGCTACCTAATGAATGTAACCAGGCTGAACAACCACCATATAGAACACAAGCAGAGAAAATATGATGATCAGCTTATCAGGAATGTCTCTTTTCTCAGCCGCTGACTCCCTCAGTCTCATCCATGTTAATCCCATACTCCTTGTTGCATTCTGCCTTGCTTGGTGTTAGCTTTGTAAACTACAAAATTTTCGGACTACAAGCTACTTTTCGCTACTTTTTTCCCACGTTTTGAACCCTGCGGCTTAAACAAAGAAGCGGCTAATTTATGAATTTTTCCTGAGTTTTTCCCGGTTTCACAAACTTCAAGCCAAAAAACTGAGCCCCATAACATTAGAACAATGAACGAAAACGAAAAAAACGCACCTCACCTGTGTTCTGAGCTGCACGGCTTCGGGAGAAAAAACTTCCACTGGTGGTGATTTTTAAATGCACAACGATGCCAAAAGATAAACTCCCGAGATAAATTGTTGTGAAAGGAAGGAGAAAGACAGTGAACAATGACTTTCTTGGCTACTGTTTAGATACAAGCCGTTGTAACGTGTCGAGTCAGGGTGAAGGGAGAGCTTCAGTCAGAGATAGCTTCTCCAGTTTCAACAGAAATCATATAAGCACAGACAGGTTTCCAAAACTCGTGCTTTTTAATTTTTTTTTGCAACAGCGTTACAGGTTAGTCAAAGAAACGTAGAAATGAGCATCAGAAAATAAAAAGGACATAATCCCCGGTCTCCACACATGCAGTAACGGTGGAAAAATGCGACGGCAGGCTATTCCCAAAATACCGCTATGCTCCTAAAGGAAGCGCAACATATTCCACCCGTTACACCATGTGTAATGTGTCTTTTGTTAAAGCCTGTGTAAAGTACATTAGTGTAGACAGGTGCGGCTTATGTTAAAAAAAAATATTTGTAAAATTCAGTGGGTGCGGCTTATATATGGGTGCGCTTTATAGTCCGGAAATTGCGGTAGTCTACCGCAGTCATCTGTAGTGCACATCTGTAGCCAGCAAATAATACACCAGTGGTAGCTGAAAAAGCCATGCAATATCAAGAAATAGGTTGATGGGCTTGAAACAGCATGCAATGAGAACAAATGTTGATCATGTCAACAAATAGATTAAAAGTAATGAGTCTGGTTGGAAAATGTAAGTAAAAAGTACAAAAAATGTAAAAAAATGTAATGAGTGAAAGTAAAAAAAATAAGTAGTGAAGTAAAATGCAGATACCAGAAAAGTCTACTTAAGTTCAGCAATGAAGTATTTGTACTTTATTACCTCCCACCTCTGACTCTAGGGATATCAATGGTTACATTTGCATGCTATTTAAAGCAGTGTTTCTCAAGAGAAAGAAATACCGGTGCTGCTGCGACTTTATTCTCAAAATCTTTTTTTTAAATGTTGCACTTAAATGCCGTTGTACAAAGTACACAGTTTTAATTGAATGGTTATTACACATCTGTACCACCACAGCCTTGTAATAACTTGAATTACTGCATTAAGTCTTTTTTATATTTATTTTTCAAATGATATTGTATACAAATGTAAAACACAGCACAAGGGCAATTAGCAGAGTAAATATTTGTCCTGCAGAGGGCGGTATAATTACAATCACGCATCCGTCCATATTCAGTTTACTGCAGTTACCACTGCAAGTTCCTCATACAATTAATTTCATTGAAAAACTTACATAATTGTGTATGCTGCTGTTGCTCATAGACTACTCTACCTTGCACACTATATGTTGTAAAGACACAAAGGCTAAACTGCGATGGACTTAACTTGTCAGTGGTCCCTTTTAAGTCCTAGAATGAAACTGCCTTAGAAATATGCTCGTATGAATAATGAGGTATTGTATGTTTAAGTAATTATTGCAGTGCTGCAGAATATATATACAAATTGAGATCTACCTATATTTAAAAAAGCATTTTAATAAAGAACATCTGTGACCAGAAAGAAAAAAAAACATCTGGGACCAAAAAAAAAAAAAAAAAAAAAAAAAAGACACACAAAACCCTTGAGAATAGCTGTTGCTGCTTCATTACATTAGCACAATGTTGTGTTCTAATCAGTACTCCCTATAAAAACACTACATTAGCATAGCATTTATTTGGCCTGAACAAAATACTGGTGTTTAATTTTATTCCCTTTATGGATATGTCCTTCTTAAGTGGTAGTAGTTTTATCAGCTGTAGCTCATTGAGTTGCTTGACGCCGGCAGTGCAGGTAAACATAGACAGGATGGATAAAGGCCAGGCAACTCAGGATGGTCAGAGCAACATTCACCTGCAGAACCAAAAGACACATCAGTATGCAAAATAATATATTTCCATGCACACCATGAAAGGCAACAAAAAATTAAGCTGTGTAGCTCGAATAAAAACTCATGTTAGTTCAAATTAATATGAAAATTATATTTTGGTTTTTATTCTTTTTGTTCCGAGATGGTTGTACATGGCCAGGAACTATGTGAATGTGTGACTCACTGCAAATGGATCTCCATTAAGAGGTCCGTTGATAAGAGAGAAGCACGGATACTGTAGGAGTGACACCACCGCTGAGAGAGCCATTATTGTTCCATACAGTTTTCCAAAGTGTGCAGGAGGGAACCTACACAAACACAGTGGGTTACTAATTAGCTTCATTCAAAAAGACTCATTGCACAGAATCACAAACATTCAAATCCTAAACATTCCTGGTTGTTTGCCAAGGTTCCATGAGACCTACATGAGCTCACACTACTATTTTCTTCTTTTTCTATACATGGACAAAAATAATGGAACACCTTTTAAGGCATGCTTTATTTTTCCTTGTTCTTATTCAAACTGTTAACACAAAGTTGGAGGTATACAATTTTTTTCCTTCACTTGAACTAGAAAACCCAAACCTATTCTAGCCAGCTCCATTAAGATATAGGTTACATGGGTTGAAGTGGAAAGTATTGAGAAGAGTGGAGGTTATGAGTAAATAGGGACAATGTGCAATAGGATGTTCAAAAACACAAATCTTATAAGGTGTCCACAAACTTTGTCGATGTAGTGTATATTCCTTAATGTTTGCTTCGTCCTGACTACATACCTAAAATGATCATTTGTTTTTTTTTAGTAAAGGTAAAATTGCCATTTTTATTTTCAAGGAGCTTTAGTTTTACATCATATACATTTATTCTAAGCTTGTGCAAAATCATGTGCACTACATCTACAATACCTTTGTACCACTGCATAATTTGGAGAGGTTCATAGCTGAACACAGCATTTATATGTAAATACGATAAAGGAAATCAATGTAATGGAAGACAGGCAAAAGGAGTTTTATATTGAAATGTGAGAATTCAGCACAGATTTATTCCACCCTTTATATCCTGCGAGTTCCTAAACCCCAAAGTAGCTAAAAAGCAAAACTACTGGGATACGTTGATATTTATCACCCATTTTCACAGATTATTGTTGGTATTATAGGGGGTGTTTACCTGTTTTCGTCAGTGTTCTATAGTTAACAAAATGTCTAATTCTACCCTATCTGCCTTTTAATATACTTTAAAATGTTTTATCTGGTTTTCTAAATTAAATTAAGAAAAGGCAAGTAAAAATATTATGCAACAAAAGATTTATATTGCATATGTATCAACTTACGCAATGCTGATAAAAGCTGCATTCCCTCCATAAAGGAAGGATCTATTGAGAACCTGTAGTATAAAGGTGAGGTACTGCAGGGGTAGTAGAGGAATAGCAGCACAAAGGGAAAAGAGAACACACTGTATCGCTGTCACACACAGAGATAATATAGCTGCCTTTAGATCTGCCTCACTTTCACTCTGACCTGCAACACACAAGCATAGAAAGGGGTGCCATTTTACTACTAGGAAGTATGATAAATGGGATGAGTGTTAGAGCGCTGGTGTCTATTACATATAATGTGTGTGTGACTGATTTCGTATTAATTTTATAGCAAAAATCACCATCAGCCACACTTGTGTTTTACAAGTAATATTGACGATACTCTGAAGCCTCTTTTTAAAAAGGTCATAACAATAATGATTATTTTTTAAGTGGTCAATCCAGACCTTTTCCCCTGGGTTTTCCCTTATTTCGGTCCATAATGAGCCCATTCCAAGGAGCACACAGTATCCCACATAGCTGAGTGAAGGCAAATGCATTAGTGTACGTGCTCACTAAGAGGAAAAATAAAAGGGGAAGGAAACATACACATCTGATTAGAATACATATTGGCATGTACTGCAGTGAGTAAGCATTTGTGCGTTTGTGTTTACCAAGGCCGTGGTCACCAGCTGTTAGGTGATTGAGCATTGGATTAAGAGTCCCAATGAACAGGTAGTGTCTAAGCTGCATGATTGACAACCACAGGAGATGCCATAAGAACAACCAAGAGAAGATGCAACTTTTGAAGGTTCGCTCTGGAAATAAAAAATTATTCAGTTTCAGTGCTGTATATGAATGTAACTGGCCCTCAGTAGTAAATAGATATCTTAATTTTGTACTAAAGGCAGAATTCAACAGATATCATCTTTAACTCAAATTATTTAAGTCTGACTGGAGTCAGAGCTGGTAATGGAATAGTCTCTTTACCTGTTGTGTTCGAATGGTTGGTATTAGAAGAATTGTCTTCTTTAAACAGACTCGTCTCTGTGGCCTCATAATTCTGGGTGTTTCTCTTACCATTTACGTTATTTGACTCATTAATTTCATACGTCTGAGCATCCCCACATTTCAGCCTGCAAAAGAAAATGAAAGTAATCTTTTAAAAATATAGGCATTTCTTTCTCTGGACCCTTTGTGAATATAATGCAAAATAATAAAAATTCAATCATAGTTTAAGGATCCATTTTGCAGAATAGTCAGTGGGACATTTAAAGTGACCAATAGTTTGTTTTTTGCACAGCTAAAACATTTATTGGTTGATTTTTTTCAGTTTCTACTTCAGACTGGGAGTGAACCTGGAATCTTGTTAGACAATGAAGAAAAAAAAAAAAAAAAGGGAAAGGAAAAACCTGGTGTTGCGCAAAAAAAAAAAAAAAAAAAAAAAGGTAAGGTAAGACCTGATGCTTGCGCAAAATGAAAAATTTCACATCTATTAACACAGCAATACTTGCCATTGCATCACAGGTGACACTTGCAAACCATTATGGCCACTTGCCTAAACTTTGGTTGGTTGACCTTTTCCTGTCCAAACAGTATTTTGAGCTACACTAGCTTGTCTGTTGGATCAGACCACACGGGCCAACCTTTGATCCCGTTGTGCATCAATGTGCCTTGGCCGCCTAGGACACTTTTGCCAGTTCACCACTAAGTTTCATGAGTCTTACAGACATCAGTATCTCAAAAGTGAGTAAACCACCTCAAATTTCAGCATCCATTTTAGTATATCTTTAAGGGACAATACTATAGACATGAAACTTGAATATATTTAAAAGTTGTCAGCTTGTAGAGCAGTATATATTTACTGTCCTTTAAAAATAACATACAGCCATTATTGGCAAAATAGTTGGCAAAAAAAAAAGTGAGTACACCCTAAATTATAACAGCTGTACTTCGCATAACCATGCAAAGCCACATGTCCTATTCATCATGTACATCAGGTGCAAAAGCTGTCTAAAAAAAAAAACCCAGACGCATGAGTGCTGCAGCATTGCTTTCGAGGTTGCAGAAGCGAAAGGTCCGCTTGTCAGTGCTTAGACCATACGCCGCACACTGCAACAAGTCGGTTTGCAGGCCATGGTCCCAGAAGGCAGCCTCTTCTGAAGCTTGCTCACAAGAAAACCTGCAAACAGTTTGCTGAAGACAAACTGTCCAAGAGCATGATTTACTGGAACCATGTCTTGTGGTCTGAAACCAGGATGAACTTGTTTGGCTCAGATGGTGTCCAGCATGTATAGTGATGCTCTGGTGAGCATCATGGTCTAGGACTGCATGAGTGCTGCTGATACTGGGGAGCTGCAGTTCATTGAGGGAAACATGAATACCAACATGACTGTGACTGTGACATTATGAAGCAGAACATAATGCCTCTTCCTTTAGAAACTGGGCAAAACGGCAGTTTTTCCAAGATAATAACAACCCCAAAGTCACCACCAAAATGACAACTGCCTTACTAAGGAAGCTGAAGCTGAGTGGCCAAAAATGTTTCCAGACCTGAAGCCTTTTGAGCACATATGGGGCATCCTCTAGCAGGAGATGGAGAAGCATCATGTGTCTAACATCTAGTAGCGCACTGATGTCATTATAAAGGAGTGGAAGAGGATCCCAGCAACAACCAGCTCTGGTGAATTCCATGCCCAAGGAGGATGAAGGCAGTGCTAGATAACAATGGTGGTCACAAAATAGACATTTTAGACTCAGTTTTGACCTTCATTTAGGGTGTACTTAATTTTGTTGCCAGCTATTTTAATTGAAAATTGCTGTATGTTTATTTTAAAGGACAGTAATTCTGTACTGCTATACAAGCTGCAAATTAAAAAATATATCCAAGTTTTAATTATATAGTATTGTCCCTTGAGAAGATACTAAAATGGTGGCTAAAATGTGAAGGGTAAACTTTTCAGAGATACTGTAAGTGCATGTTTGACTTCAGTTCACAGATTATTCAGTTAAACACTGCTGTTATCAAATAAATTTATGGGGCTGTACATATGTTCCGTTTCAGTTCACAGTCCAGTAAATTAGTCTTTAAAAAAAGCCAATAAATTACCCATAGGTGTAGTTTTTAGGGAGAGGGTAGGGGATGTGTCTGCGAGGCATCAGCAGGAATGTGCGAATCAGATGAACGATACTGCAACAGGACAAGGAAATGAGCGAGGTTCGGAGGGACAATCCATTTTGATACAGCAGCTAAAGAAAACAAAGCCCAAATCACCACCAACACAAACCAACCCAGCCATTTTAAATTATGCCTTTTTATTAGCTATATTAATTTTACTATTATAGTCTCCGAGGGATTTTTTTTTTTTACCTTGACAACTAGGAAGACAGCAGAGGAAGAGTCAAAAGCCCCATTATACAGAGTGATGATAGTGGACCGGCGCGCTCCAAAGAGATTTCCCACCTGGTGATTGAGTGTAATTGGTGTGTATGTATCACTTTCACACTATAAATTCCTCGTAAGAACTGAGGTTATATTAGATCAGTTTGGTAGGCTGTTTATGATTAACCAATTTTCAGGACCAGCAGCTAAGAATAAGGGCCTGCAGTAAACTAGCTTTTAGTGCATACATGCAAGCGTCATACAATCAGTCTTATTCTTTTAAATTGTCATAATTTTGTAGCATAACGCTGAAAAAGTCCTAAGTCTCTTCTGTGGTCTAAATCATTCATTATATAGGCAGAGTTCTTGATTCAAACATTTAGATTGGGAAATCATTGTTTAAAGCCGGCTGGTGATAGAATCCAGAGCTAGCAAAAGACAAAAACTAGCATTAGTGTTAAATCTGCTTACAAGTGCGGATACAAATAAAGACATTTTTAAAAACCGAAATAAAAAAAAAAGTAGAAATGAGAGCCTTACATTTGTATGCTAGCATTTTGGAAGAAATTAGTTATTGGGTATTGGTAAAAGGAAGTGTATAAACCTCGAAATATTATCCTGGGCACAGAGAAAAAGATAATTTGATGATCTACCTTTTATGATTATTTGATTATTTTCTCATACCTGCATGTTCGTGACTAAGAAAAGGATCCCTCCAACAGCAATGAAAGAGAGAGCAGGGTAGAGGAGAATTGATAGAGCTGTATGAATGAGAGAGAGAGAGAGAATAATTTTTGATTAACCATTATATGCAATATTCTCATAGGTCCCAAAACACATCAGTGATTCCTTAAACCTAAATATAAACCAAATATACAGTGCCTGGCCAGAAAAAGTGGATTTAGCCAAACAGTCTGAACCTTAACCCTATTGAGAGACTTTATTATGTAAAGCCTTCTTTAGCATATCCCAAAGTCTCTCAATACATGATCTTTGTGAGAAATGAATGCAACTCTGAATAGAAATAATGAATGTGACATTGCATAGGTTTATTAAAATGATGCCACAGTAAATGAGTATCATAATCAAAGCAATAGGTAGTACAATAAAATTAGATTGTGTGATTGTTTTAGCCAACCAGTGTAAGATATACAAGTGTATAAACTTGCATCTATTTGCAATTGTAGGAATAAATAAAAAGCTTTTAGTTTTGTGAAAAGCACTTATGCTAAATGTTTGTACCAATGTGCCAAAAATATAAGTAGTCAGTTCAGTTCAGGACCTGAATAAATGTGTTGTACGGTGTTGTATGGATTAGAGCTAGGCTTATAGGAGCAGCTGGTTCAGATCCAGCTCTACCCCATTAACCTTTGGTTCTGCAGCAAGGCCCATACCAGACTACTGTTTGAATTAATTCATTTCAAAACCATTCAGTATTTAAATATTAAGATTATTCTTCAAAACTATTAATAAAAAAATCTAGCAATAAGCATAAAATATTACAATTTATATACAATTTAAATAGCAGTGGCTCACCAGCATTTGAGAAGGCTATCAGTAAAGTTCCAGTGGTGTAGATAGATCTAAAGGGGAAAAAAATAAAATATTACATACACACAGTATAGAAAGCTGGTATGAAAAAGAGGTTTTAACTACTGTATATTCACTTTACTATTTTTGGTTTAATTAAAATGTTATCACTTATTTTTCCTGTTTTTCTCATAACACTTCTAATTTCCCCTCCATGAGTACCCCACCTTTTCCATTTCCTCTTGGCCTCTTAGGAAAAACAAACTATTGTTAGAGCTTTGAGTGCATCTCCTCTGAGCTACGTGAGGACAAGGGCATAGCTGATCTATGTTACTCAGCTCACATTAGTCTAAACACACATTTCACTGCAGTGCGCCCTTGAACCCTGGCCACACCAAACACCATTCATACTGTAAATGCTATTAAGTTACTGGATCATAATACACTCAAAAACAATACATTCTCTATTTCACACAGCTAGAAGGATACTGTTTCAATCTTTGCAGGGTTTTTCACTCCTGCTGGTGACTTTCAGTCTCCAGGGAAACATGATGCACCACACAAATTCTCTCACTCTTGCACAAAACTTTCCCTCTCACACCCTTAATAAGAATTCAAACAATTTCTGAAGTTTCCTCCTTCCCATTATTTATTACATTTGTGATTTATTGCTAAAGTTTGGCACCTTGCAATGCAATGATAAACAGTAGCTACCCAGTGGCAATTTCAAAAAGGCTATGTTAAATGTTAACCCGAAAAAATGAAATTTCTATTCCTTTAATAATTAATGTACCTTTCCAGTTTGTGTGTGCATTTGGTCACAATACAAACTGAGCAACATACAAAGTATCCTGTTAGGGAGCAAAGTTCATGTTGCACATTTTTAAAAAGGCCCCACAGTTGGCATTAACATTCATCTTGGTTGATAGACTCAAAAGTGGAGGCCCTGAAATATCGAGTGGTATCGTCTTTGAGCACGTAACTAAATCTTTGCATTTGTATGAGCTTATTAATTTTGATTAGATGAGCAAATGTGTAAGCTTGTATTATTCTAATCACCTGATGGGTTAATAGTATTTCTATGGGTATTGCCAAAACTGCTGGATATTTCACACACACACACGTTTAACAAACCGTTACCAAATCTATCTCTGCTGGACTTTGCACATGCATGTCTTCCATGTGTATATTTCACACTGTATACTTTATATATGCACATACTTTTTTTCATGCATTTGTACATTTTCAATTTGTGCCTATCATCTCTTTTCCTTTATAATGTGTGTCTCGTGTTCATTCAGACATAAATTTCATTGTATAGTGTACCAATGTTTCCTGTACAAACTCAAATCTTTGAATTTAATATTCTTTGATTTGGTTTAAAAAATGGATTATCCTAATGATGTAATATGGTCACAATTGGTCAAGGAAGGCATTTATGAGAAACGAAAATTGACCAGATGTGAATGGGGCAGAGGATGATTGATGAATTGAACGATGATGAAGTCTGCACATGGTTTGAACTCATAGGGACTGAAAATACTTAGCATGAATGACACATTCCTACCTATTCTGTGTCATAAATAAGGTTTCATCATACCTAAATTCTTCTAGGTCTATCATATCTATTGATTTTTTTTTTTTGCCAAACAATTCTCAATGTGTTATCCAAAAATAAAATAAAAACTCAAGTTGGACTTACATCCCTAGGAGTCTGGTCACTGTGGTGCCAAAATGGTCGAACAGAAACCCATTGGGCAGAGTTAAGAAATTATTCATGAAGGAGGCAATGGTGAAGATAAGTGAGAGCTGTTCATCCTGCTTACTGCAATCTAAAACAGACACAACTATCACTTGATAGTTCACACTACACTTCAATGTATTTCTATGGCAGTGAGCGAGTGTGTGCATTGTACCTTCAGTAACGGTGCTATTGACTGTGCTGTTTACACACAGGTAGCTGAAATAGCCATCGCTCTTGAGCACAAACACCAGTGAGGCCCATCCAAACAGAATACCAGCAAAGCATAAACATTCCAAAAGGCCTGAGATCAATGTTAGCCAGTAACGCACTTTAAGTCCAGTGCCTGCCATCCTGAAACACTTTCAATCACATAAGAGTCTTCTTTTTTTCTTTTTCCTTGCTGTGTACTCATGCACAAAGGATTTAAAACACAATCATGTAGGTAAAAACTAGAACAACCTTTAAACAAACAAAAAAGGAAATCTCTGTACCTTGCTTATCTTACAGTCTGCACCAAAGAACGTGTTTCCTGTAGAGTGTCTATGTTGTTGTGATCTTGCCTCTCCTCCTCTTTTTTTATATGGCCTTCTCTCACTCCCTCTTTTACTATTGGGCTCCAGATCCTCCTCTTCCTCTTATTTGCAGCTATATATTTTTATATATCTTTTTTTTCCTTCACATTGGGTCTATAAAATAGCAAAAGTATGTTTTTTATTTTTTTAAGGGGAATAGTTTATTACATTCTACACATGCGGATCTGCACAAGTGGAGAGGAACGACGACAAACATTTCTCTGGCCCATTAGGCATGTGTAAAGTAACTCTGACCTATAAATGGAATGTCCCCTGTTTAAACACAGAACTGTACAGAGTGAACAAGCATGCTATAAACTCCAGCTGTCTTACAATGATTTTAGCCACATATAAATGAGAGTAATGTGTAATCTGCAACTACAAACGCAAAACTTAATTGTGCCTTCATAGAGCCCTCATCTTTAGGGTTTCTGTTTCTGATCAAACTCAACAGTACAGACAATCAGATACAAGGACATTTACAGGTCTCATGTTTCATACTGTATTTGTATGCTGCACTTTCTGAAACAAGGCAGTAACAGTAACAATTTAAATTTTTTTTTTTTTCTAATATCTCCTAGGCTTAGGAGAACTCAAACTTCTGCCTAACTTTCAGTAGTTTTCTTATCCACAATTTCTTTCTTTATAGAGAAAGAAATATCACTTTGTGATATTGTGTCTTAACATTTCATCTAATTTATTAGGATTTTACAACCACATATAATATATCTGTAATTGTAAATTAAGCATTTCACAAACCATAAAAAAAAAATAAAAATACAAATCTAAGTTTAGTACCAAATTTTCTCAATTAATAAAAACCTGCTCGAACCAAATGGCAGATTTGCTATCGCAAGGTCACAGCACCAAACACCCTTTAAACACAATCTGTACATTCAAACATGTTCACCTTGCTACACTGACAAACGGCAAGTTTAATAATTCAACAGGATGTAAACAGATATGGAACGGAAAGTGCGGATATTTTTAAAATTAGCCCATTGAACGTTACATGCTGCACAAGTCACATGGAAGTTCTATATTGGTCATTTTGGATGTTTCTTTAAACCACATGACTGACACTTTTATAATGTAGAGCAGAATATAATGTAAATATTGAAAGTAAAAAAATTTTTTTTTAAATGTTTATGTAGAAAAAAATTATATCTATATCAGCAAAAAAGTAGCATTGAAGAGTTAGGTTTTACAGAAAAATTGCAAATGCTTAATAAGTATAAAAGAAGTAAGTTCAAGTTATATTTATATATTTTTACATTCCAGAAATATCTCCAAAAAGATAAAATTTTCTCTCCTTATAAAAATAATTACTATTGCAAAAACACTATACAAAAATAACCAAAAATTGACACTTCTTTGATACATGGTAAAATGACTTTGCTGAAAACAATCAAACAAAATAATTTTGTTTTTAACTATAAGATTATGTAAGCAAACAATACAAGTCCCTATAAATTAGTCACTACAGACAAGACAACACACTGGAATAAGCACATTAATACAAAGCTGAGACTTTAATTACAGCTAGCACTTGAGCTTTTGTTACAGAAAACACATTCTGCCAATGATATTCACATAATTAAATTTATACATTTATTTTTATACCAATAAATTAAACTATCTATATATTTAGGAAAGTTTATAGTTAAGCTTACTGTTGTCAAGTATAGATGCAGACAGATGCAACTGCAGGTTAAAGTAAAATTGTAAGAAAACCAAGCAAACAAATCCAAAACTTCAGACAAAAGAACTGATCAAAAAAGGGATCAAATAATGTAAAAACAGACTTAACTAAGCTTGGTAATAGCCAATGTACTGAAACAAACTGAGCATATGCCTACACTAAGCATGAACAAAGTCCTTTCAAACCTAGGCAATGATTGTGTGTGTAATTACGTCCTGGTGTGTTCAATTGGAACCTGTGTTCTGGAGAAAAAACGTTGTGTGTGTGATTCTGGAGAATGTAGTCTGTGGCATCCATGTTTGTAGGCTACAGTGTTTGATGAGATTGGTTCCTGTGGTATGACAGAGCTCCCCCATAAGGTGCAATGTGGTAGGTCTTTAGGTTATGTCAGTAATTTATATAAAGTTGCTAAACAGATCAATGTAGAAGTTTTCTTCAGGCATGAACTTGTCTCAGGTCCAACACAGGGGTGTTTGGTGAACTGTTAATCAGTAATGTACTTGCTTGGTCAAGCCTTTGGTGTCTGATTACCCAGACCTATTTGCTCTACCAAAATCAGTCATCCATGGCTAGAGGAGCAGTTGGGTTGGAGTCACACATAGGAACACTGGGTACGGTTATCTAGTACACATTAAAAGGAAGTAAAAAGGAACTTAAAGACAGTGACCAAAAAGTATATATGTCTTTGTTTGAAGACAATTCAATGCTGTTTCAAAGTTCAATAAAGAGTCTTGTGGTATATCTTCCTTGGACCTTGCTGCTTGGTGGGTTATGTTTGAGCATCCAGGGAAAGATTAATCCACCAACTGGGTGTTAAGATGGACAGGAGTTTTGATACTGTGTCAAGTTCAGTCAGGTCTAAACTAGTGATTCAGATGAGTGTACCACATGGTTGTCAGTTGTGTTACTTTTGATATGTTTGTGAGGAGTAAATCAATCTGGAAGGGAAAAGGCTCTACTTCTTGACTGATGCCTGACACCCAAAATGCATGGGTTTAACTGGAGCTTGCGGTGAGAAAGCAAAAGAAAGAGACTGGGCGAAAATGGTCTGCATGGCAGAAATCAAAGACGATAATGGTTGCTGAGCAAAAAAGAACATAAAGGCTCATCTCAGTTTTGCCAGAAAAAACTTGATTATCCACAAGACCTTTGGGAAAATACTCTAGACGAGACAAAAGTTTAACTTTTTGGAAGGTGTGTGTCCAATTACCTCTGGCGTAAAAAATTACCAAGCATTTCAGAATAAGAACATCATACCAACAGTAAATTATGGTGGTGGTAGTGTGATGGTCTTGGGGCTGTTTTGCTGCTTCAGGACCTGAAAGACTTGCTGTGATAAATGAAACCCCAAATTCTGCTGTTTACCAAAAAATCCTGAAGGAAAATGTCTGGCCATCTGTTTGTGACCTCAAGCAAACTTGGGTTCTGCAGCAAGACAATGATCCAAAACACACCAGTGAATCCATCTCTGAATGGCTGAAGAGATGCCATCCAGAGCTCTCTAAATTCCATCTCCTATTGAGATGCTGTGGCATGACCTTAAAAAATGGTTAATGCTCAAAAACCTTCCAATTTGGCTGAATTACAACAATTCCTCCACAGTGCTGTAACAGACTCATTGCAAGTTAACGCAAATGCTTGATTGCAGTTGTTGTTGCTAAGGGTGGCATTAGCCTAAGCATAAGGGTGGTTATTAGGTTTAGGGCAAACACTTTTTCACACAGGACCATGTAGTTTTGGATTTTGTTTTCCCTCAATAGGAAAAAAATTTATTTAAAAACTGCATGTTGTGTTTACTTTTGTTATCTTTTACTAATATTTCAATTAGTTTGGTGATCTGAAACATTAAAATGTGACAAACATGCAAAAAAATAAGAAACACTTTCACACCACTGTAACCTTTACAGAAAGCAAAGTCACATCCGTTCAGTGTGAAAATCATAAGACATTAGTAATGTCAGCTTGGGTAGGGGTTCAAGTTAATTTGGGGAATTTCAAAACCTTTGTGACTTTTACTTATATTTATTTAGCTTATAATCATTTTGCTTGTATTCTGTACAGGTGCTAAAACAAAGAATTGGTGTTGCTCTGCTTCTGTTGGTTCTATTGGTGCTTCTATTGGTTTTAAATTAAGATTATATTGGTGTTTCATAACTCATAGGTTGCAGATATAAACAGAAAAAGATCTTAACATTTAGTGCCTTCAGAAGACCACAAGACCTGGTTCCTCAAAACTCACTGATCTCTGATGAAGCAACCATGCCAGGAATAGGATAGTTTTTTTTTTTTTTACTTTCTCACTACTTGGCACATGACAACTGAGAGATTTCCCCCTTAAGCGTGACCAATTACGTCAAATGTTACAATAACAAACACGCACAGGAGAATACAAGCATGCAGACACAGACATACCAATGCATTTAAACACTCAAAGAAGTTTCACATGACTTTTGAATGCAAAAATAGCCTTAAGCATATACAGTAATCAAAGGAACACCCAATGTTTTTAACTGTTTTTATGTTCATCTGCATATTGAATCTTCTGAAGCATGAGATAATGCAATCATGGGTCTCACTCATGCCAATATCCCATTTCCTCTTGTCTGCAATTTTGTATCTTTTTTTGGAAATCATAAGATTTTATCAAATCATGAGATTTGACTTTGTTCCTCAAAACAGGGGCAATCTGCCATTATACATGTTGCATATCATCCTACACACCAAAATTAAATATACATATTTTAAAGAGATCTGCATTATTTGATTAAAAGAAAAAATAAGAATAAAAGTTACATTTTAAAGGACATCTTTTGTAGATTGAAGAGAAAGTATAAAGCTAAAGATCACATTTTTGTAGGCAGAAGAGCAAGTATAACGGTAGGTATGTATTGAAATGTTCCTCTAGGTCAGACCTGGGCAAACTACGGCCCACAGGCCACATCCGGCCCTTTGTACGTCCCTGTCCGGCCCACGTAAGGCCCAATCAGAAATTATAGGGATGCACCGAAAATTCGACCACCGAAAGTTTTTGTCTAAAATACTTAAATCACTGAAACAACAAGGCAGAAACACAATTGTAATGACGCTTATCCTTATCTGGATAAGAGCCAACACGGTGTGGACTTATTTCAATATCTCCACGTCGGGTTTTAATTTATCACCTGAAATCCAAACATCCCGATTGCAATTCTAAATATGAGAAGAACGCGGCGCAGAAAAGAAAAGTCAATCCGAGTCTGTTTTTAAAAAGGCAGGAAATTTTTCCAGTGATGGTGCCAAGGCAAAGGCATAACACACAAAAAAAATATGGAATTCATTGCTCTAAATCACTGGTTGGCGATCGACGGGTTGATCTTTGAAACATTCCCTGTAGATCCCGAAAATAATAATTATTATAATATAATATATGTGCGTATGTGCGTGCATGGGCTATGAGTAAAGGTGAACAGCGACAAGTGACGCCAACCAGGTTGTTACCCTCAAGATGTCGGCTCACCCTAAGAAAAGTTGTTGTTTTTCATAGTTTGTGGAGATTAACAAGTTAAAAATAAATTGCACTGATTCAATAAATGCTTTGCTCTCTTATTTGACCTATACACCACAATTTCACATTGCCGAATATAAATATTCACAGAATAGATTTATTTTTACGATTATCAGTACCAGCTATTTAAAAAATATAATTTAGTGCATTTTACAAGGGAAGAAAGTTGAGCAGAATTAAGTTCAAGTTATCGTTAATGTGGCCCTCTGACACAATTCAAGTTTCTCATGTGGCCCCTTGTAAAAATGAATTGGCCACCCCTGCTCTAGGTGTAAATGTGTGTTTATAGTATATGATAGCCTGGTACCTCCAGTCAATAGTGCATTGCTGCCTCACATAATATGTTTTCATGATAAGGTGGTTTCTGCAGATTGATGCAAATAAAAATTTAATCATTCATTCATTCATTTATTACTACTAATAATAATAATAAGAATTATGCAGAAAAAAAGAAATTAAGTCTTCCCTTTCTGCAACTTAGCAACCCTTGAACAGTGCAATGACACTTACACTTTTCAACCTACCCCTTTATTCTGTTAACTGTTGTATAAAACAAAATACATTTGCCTTTCTAGGCACTAATAATAAAGACATGGAAACACATAGGTAGAATCTGGGAAAAGCCTCCCTCTTACTGGTCAGGGTGGGTTACTTATTGGAAAGTCAAGGGTTGAAGCCCTAGCATTGCATTGATCAAGGCCCTTAACCCTCTGTGCTCCAGGGGCGCTGTTACATATCTGACATCTGCATTTTCCAACATCGCTGGGATATGGGAAGAAATTATTTCACTGTGCAGTAAAGTACACAAAACAAGTATAAAGCACCTCTCTTTTTTTTCTTTACTCCTACATACATACACAACTTGTGGTGTGATTATCTTCACCAAAGTTGTGGTGCAATACCTCTACACATGCCAAAGGACCCTATTTGAAATGTATCCACTGGTGCTAAAGATGAAGAATAAACATCAAGTTGTAAAGTGAAAACAGGAAAACATGAAATACACCATGGTACTGTTTCACACACAAGAATATAAAGCAGGTCATGTCTTGCTGTGCCTTTGAACCTCCAGTCGCTTTCATGTTGCTGTGAATCGCATTCATGCCATGGACAATTCTCTTCCTGTTTGTTAGTCTAGTCAGTACTGTATTTGTATGGTTATATTTAGCCTAACTGTAACTATCTCTATCCCTATCTCTATGTCAGTTTCACAGTTCCTTTAAGTTCTGTATTATAAGATATTGGGCATCCATATTAAGATCTGGGGAGTTTAAAAGCCAGATCCACACTGTGAACACTGTCATGTTCTTTAATCCATTGATGAACAATTTTTGCAAATGTGACTGTTGTACTGGTGTACTGAAGTGGTGTACTTATTTTGTAGCAGTTAATTTTAGGTGGCAAGTGTCAAAATAATATTCACATGAATACCAGGACGCAAGATTTCCCAGCATAATATTGCTCAGAGCATCACACTTTCTTTATCACCTTCTTCGTATAGTTAATTCTGGTGCCAACTCTTTTCCAGGTATGTGCAAATATGGCTTATAAATTCCCCAGATAACCATATGGTAAAATAGGAGATTCTTCAAACCAGGCCAACTTCTTCCACTGCTCCATAGTTCAGTTTTAAGGCTTATACAGATTAAAAGCTTTTGGGTTGTGGACAGGTGTACACAGCTACATAATTGGGTTAGGGTTAGGGTAACTTAGATTTTATTATTTCTCATTCTTTTCTGTTTCCATCACAGTAACTTCTAACTGTTTATGTGCTGTCTAATATAATAAGATAAGTTTTTTTTTTCTTAGATTTAGATCTGTGCTCTGGTTTAAAAAATTGTTTGGGTAAGGCCATTCCTTTGTTGATTTTATGTTTATGTTTTGGCTCATTGTCATGCTGCAAATTACAATTTTCATTTTTTAATATTCAGCATACTAGACTCCTACTGTTTTGCTCTAAAATTGGTATCTTTAGTTGTCAGACTTTAACTCCTTTATTTGTTGCCATAGGCCTCTTGTCTGTCTCTCTGATAACCCGACTCTTAAACTTGTGTTCTTGGTCATGTCAGCGTGCTTTCCCTTATTTTATCTATTGTTGATGACAGCCTTCATAATGTTCCGCTATGTTTTGGATATTCTTTTATTACACTGCCCATTATAAATATCTTCATCAAGTGAAAGAACATACCTACATTATAAGCTTTTTGAGGACAATGACTTGAACAATGGAACGGAAGCAAGACCAAATCCCTGGTCATTTCATTTTATATGACTAGATTAATGCTAAAACAGTTTTAAAGATTAACTCAAAGGGTTTTAATTAGGCATTATTTTGTTTTAAATTTATTGTTAGATAAATACTGTGCTGTTTATTTGACAGTAATATATGTCACTAGCTAGCTTGTAAGTGTAGGCTAGTTAATTAAAAGAAATGCTGTACATTTTCTATACAATTCATGGTATTGTATATCAAAAAAACAATAGTTATTCCTAAAAATATTTTTTTTAAGAAACTTGTAGCCAACAATGACCAAGTTGAAATTAATAACTAAAATTAGGTTAGCTTACCAAGGATCAATCACATTGGTTTATCATGTAACGCAAATAATTGTATGAATTTTGTGACAGGAAAAAAGAAAAAGCATAGCTGTTGGTGTGTATGAACATTGAACATCTATAAATACTATATAAATCAGTTTGATTTCAGGACAGTAAGTGAACAACAGCTAACAAAATTCGCTAACAAAATTGCAGATTTTTAAATTTCCTTTTATTTGAATTAAATGGGTAAATTATGAGTCCTTGAGTCTTTAAAATTTCAGAAATGACCCTTTAGTCATGAAAATATTTTATCATTAGCTGTAAATGTAATAATTTTAAATAATGCCCTGCTTGTACAATAAAAAATAAAATACCGTGAATTTGGCGCCCTCTGGCGTAAATTCGTACAGAGAAAATATCGACTAGTCAAATGTTTCATTAGAGATTCCAATTATTAAAAATACAAAAAATATAGTCCTTGTGCACTGTTTATTTTTTGTAGTATAATTAGTTCTATTCTTCTTTTTGGATCCTCCTAGTTTATCTTGACGCCCTACCTCTGGACAGAGTTCTCTTTAACTGGAGACCACACTGTGCAGCTGAGGATGGTTCCACATGAACAGCCTAACGATTCATTAGGTTACTGTGCAAAGCAAGAACTATGAGGACGGACTGTAATAAATACAATCAGTCTGCTATCATTTTTTAGGACTACAATTTGCATGAACAGTTCTATACTTTAGCAGCCCATGACTGAACAGTACACCTCAACAATAATACAACTATAATGAATGGATATTTAGTGCAACTCAGATGGAAATGGTTTTCCTTCTAAGTCTGGTTCCTCTCAAGGTTTCTTCCCCATAACATCTAAGGGAGTTTTTCCTTGCCTCTGTCACCAGTGGCTTGCTCATTATGGATAAACTAACAAGCACTAAACATTTAGGCAATAATATATACATTTACATTATATAACTCTTTATCTCTGTAAAGCTGCTTTGGGACTATGTCCATTTAAAAAAACTTTCAACAGAGTTGTAGGCAGATTTATTTTAAGTTTGTTATATGTTGTACCAGTGTAGAATTATTTATTGATAGACTCAAAGTACTTTTATACATTGCTCTGGGCAAGGGCGTCTGCTAAATGCTGCAAATGTAAATGCAAAAAAAAATTGTTTATTGTATTTATTTACATACAACATAAAGATAACTAATATCAGTGTTTTGTAAAAAAAAAATAAAAAGTCCATGCCTAAGAATGTAGATGAATTTTTACCAGCAACCAGTGTAAACACAATTTCCCAGAAACCCCAGTCAAACACAACTACAAATATGGTCACGCGACCCTTCAGCTCATTCTAGTTCCACTGCGTTTTCATCATAGCCACCTGTTCCCAATCAGCCCTCTCCCTATAAATACCCAGGCTCTGCAGCAGCAGTCAGGTTACAGGCATTTTGCTAGTTTGCTGTCAATGTGAGGGCGGCCTGTGTGCATGCCAGGTTTTTTTTTTATTTTTTATTTTTTATTTTTTATTTTTCTTTATTTTATTTGTTATTTTTTTTATTAATTTTTTTGGTGGTATCAGTCTGTATTGTTTATTGAGATTTGTCTAGTTTATTCCACATAAGGTAGTGAATTAATTCTTTAACAGTAGCTCTGTCTGTAGTGCTTGTTACATGGCAGGTTTATAGCAATTCACTAGTAAAAATGCATTCTAGTATTTTATAGCAACACATTTTTTTCATTGTGAAAGATTGACCTAATCAAAAGCTAATAGTAAAAATAAATAAAATAAAAAAAAGTACATATTTGGAGGTATTTTATTTAGCAAAGTAAAAGATACCATCTTTTGACTATGTGGAAACTTCCTGCAAGTATACTGTCATAAGACATTTAAACAAAGAGCCTGCAGTATCAGAATTTCAAAGTTTTCCACTGCTGCTCAGCGAATGTTTATAGCTGCTAAAACGTAAGTGATCGCAGGCACTAACATGTATCGCGGGCTTCCATAGCAGGAATGCGATGTTATTTATTAATTATTAAAAATGCTAAATGTTAATTGAATAGCTTCAAAAACATTTTATTGGGGAAATAAATCATTAAATCAACAAAGAAAGCCTGGTTGTCAAAAATAACCTGCAAAAAAAGAGAAAGCATGCAGAAGTCCAAATGAACTGTTTCAGGTTCTGCAAGATGCCAAAAGAATTTACCATCTAGTTTCCTTATAAAATACAAGAAAAGGCTGTCCTGATTGCATATTCAAACAGCTGAGGTGGTCATGCCAAATCTAGACATAAAAGCTTTTAAAAAAAGATGGATTATAACTTAAACAGGTCACCTGGCAAAGAGGGGGAGGGTGAAGATAGATGCACAGGCATGAAGTTTGACATTTTAGGTGACAGGGTCAAGAAAGACGGCCAGAGAGACAGCAGAAGCTGAAGAGGACTGATAATGGGAGTGGAGCAGTTTATTTTTAACCCCATCTGCTTTGTGTTGAAGGAGAGGATGCACCATTAGAGAACAAACCAGAGAAGTGTATATAAATAGACATCTGTGTTTCAATAAGACTGACATTAACGCCAAGTGTATACGCAAGTGAAGTTTATCAAAGGCTTGCAAGCATTGACAAGCTCTGACCAGGAACACAGTGCAGTGTGTTTTTAGATGCTTAACAGAAAGATAGACTCACAAAAGTAGGCCTCTGCCTAAGCCATTTGGCACAGCCGAGAGCCAAGTTTGTAGAATGCCTTTCCAAGAAAGATGTTTGACAGGACATCAGTTATTGATTTGAGTGTCGATGGCTTATATTCATATGGATCTTTAACATATGCAGTCATTAAATATGTCATCACCTATAATCCTTGGCAAAGGGACAGGAATGATTTGTCATTCAGAGTTGACTGAGAGATTCCTGCGTCTGTGTGTGCTGTATAATGTTGTCTTGGTTTCCAGCAGTAGCAGCTGTTTGGGGGTTTGGCTGAGCCACTCTTACCAACACTACACTGCCTATTTCTGTAGCATGTGTTGTTATAAAGGTCAGAGAGAGAGAGAGAGAGAGAGAGAGAGAGTGGGAGGTAGAAAGAGAGAGACAGTTGTAGTTTGAGGAAAGTCAGACTGCAAAGAGAGAAGACAGGAAATAAAAAGGCAGGGAGAGTACTCATTTTGATCTTGTAAGATTTTTGTATGCTTTGACTATTCTGCAATGGCCAGTGAGATGGAGGGAAAAAAGAGCATGGTAAGAAGAATTGCCTTTTGATTTGTGTTGATATGATTCCTTTTTTTTTTCTTTTCTTGATTTTATTTAGGGATTAACAGTAACCCCTGAAGGCCATACACACAGCTATCTTACAGCTGGAATAAGATATTTTGTATTTATAAATGGAAATTAATCAGTATTGATTCCCATGGAATATTTCCAGATGATTGCAAACCATCTGAAGGACGGTTCAGGAATTTACTTCACATTCCAGGATTTCGTAATAATGTTTTAGAGCAAATAGTTGTTCACCTGAGAACCAGGAATCGATTTCTGAATTGTACTGAGAATTTGTTACGCACTATTATGCGTGCTTACACACACCTGCTTATCAAGAGGAATGTCTATAGTTCATGTGGCCTTGGGTGACACCTGGAAACGTTCCTAAGGAGCAGAAACAGTATACATGCATGTAGTACTAAAAGAAAAAAATACTTATGCTTATATTTGTAGAACATTTCTTATGTAAGCTAGCTTTTTTTTTGCTTGCCAAACATAACTACTTTGTTATCTGGCCTTCACAGGATGCCACAGGTGAATCCCAAGAGGAAGACAAACAAAGTGGAGAGGACACAGTGCCTTTGACCGCAGGCAGGACTAATGAGGAGAATGGAGAAGAAGAGCCAAATGTAGAAGCTCCCAAGAGAGAATGTGATAGTGCAGTTGTAGGTGGGAGTAATGAAAACGGGGACCAAGAGAAAGAGATTGAGACAAAAGAAGAAATGGAGGAGAGTGATGAGAAGGCAAAGGAGATCAACACAAATGAAACAGGAAATGAAGATGTCCGGGAGAATAAAGAGAATGTTGAACAGGAAAAAGAGAGCAGTGAAGCTGAAATGAAACCTGATGTTAAAGAAGAAAAAACAGAAGAGAATAAGGACACTGTTGTCTCTGAAAACCTGGCTCCAGCGGCAGCAGAGACTGAAACGAAGGCCAAAGATGAAGCGAAGGCTGAAGTAAAGAAAGCAACCACCAGAGATAAACAAGAGAAGACTAAAGGAAAGAGTGGAGTTGCACCTTCTTCCTCTGTTTCCCGACCCTCCATGCAGATGTCCTCTCGTCAGCGGAGTACCAGGCCTTCAGCTAGAAGAGATGCCATGGCAAAGTTTCAACAAGATTCGTGAGTTACCACTATCATCATCATCATCATCATCATCATCATCATCAGCTACAAAAACAATCATATCTGTGCATATATTGGCATTTACTAAATTCACAAAAGCATGTTGCTCTCTAGATTCGATTATATTAAATATTGAAAGACATATTTCGCATTAATGGATCTAGGTTAAATGAGCTGATATTGCTGCTATCTCTTACCATGTTCAACCTTGTTTGTGTGTTGCTGTGGTTTTCGTGTGTAGTATGCCTGTATTTATCGAACAGATAAATACAGGCTGTTTTGGCTTATTCTAGGACTCCAGGGGTTCGCAACTTTAAGGTGCAAAAGACATCTGTAGGCGCATCTGCTGGTGCATCCATCAAACAGAAGATCCTACACTGGTGTAGCAGCAAAACAAGGGGCTATGAGGTGAGACTGTGGAGATGAATGGAATTTTTAGGAATGCTCCAAGCTGTTGAGTATGGTGACAATAAGGGAAAAATATCGACTTGAATCCTATTGTGAAAAAAAGAGACATTTTGTATACAACCCCAATTCCAAAAAAGTTAGAGTTGGGCTTATACTTAAAACTTGCATATACATTTTTAGGGTGAATAAATTGTTGGGGAAAAAAGTGTATTTTTAATTAATTAATGGAAATTTGCAATGGTCAGTGATGAGAAGGTGAAAATTTACAAATGGGACAGTTTATGCTATTAAAATTATTGCATATGTAAATGTGACTTGTTTTGTCTTCTAATTTGGGGAACAATTAACAGTAACCAACACATAGACCATGTAAGCTTTATTCAACAGAACAGCACAACCAGTATACAAATAGGGCAGTGTTTTAGGTATTTGATTTATTTACATTTACATTTACATTTTCATTAGTGGACAGTAAAGGCTCCCACTGAATATTTCCAGTAGGTTAGATTGCAAATCATCTAAGGACTGTTAAGCAATCTCCTCCATATTCAGCTATTTCAGATTAAATTTGCTTTTGACCTTGAACACACATTTGCCTGCCAACATTGCAGGAACCATCTTGATTTTTGCTAAGTCGTGTTTTTTTTTGTGGTGTAGGGCAACATTTTTTTTATTATTTGCTGCAATTAAAAGACATTTATTATTCTTTTACTCTTTTTAAACTGTTAGGAAGTCATGTGAACACAGATTTAAAGGCTGAAGCTTTTTATACACTCCTGGATTCTTTCTGTTTCCAGGGTGTATCCATAGATAACTTTTCCTCTTCCTGGAGCGATGGCCTGGCCTTCTGTGCACTTGTTCACCGCTTCTTCCCCTCTGCTTTTGAATTCTCCTCCCTCAAAGCCAGTGAGAGAGAGAAGAACTTCACCCTGGCCTTCAGCATGGCTGAGTATGTCTGTTTAAATGAAAAAAAAACTAAACAAACAAAATGCATATGATATACAGTAAATTCTAGTACAATGCTCCTAGCCATTTGTCATGACTTAAAAATCATAAAAAATGCGTGGAATAGTAATTTTCATGTTTTCTATTGCTTTATCTCAGATCACTAGCTGGCTGCTGCCCTCTACTGGATGTATCAGACATGGTACTAATGGGGCGCAAACCAGATCCTTTTAGTGTTTTCACCTACGTTCAATCCCTCTGCCAGCACCTCTCCAAAATAGAGCAAGAAAGGAGAGAGCAAAAAAAGGCAGAGGAAAGCAAGGAAGAGGTTAAGGGGAAAAATGAGGCTGAACATGGAGAAGAAGCAGATGAACAGAAGACAGGAGGAACTGTAGAGGAAGAAGGAAAAGTAGGAGAGGGGACTGAACCGAAGAGTGGAGAAGAACAAGAAAAGGATGTGGAGGAGGATGAAGGAGAAGGAGATGGAACTGCAGATGAGGAGAAGGGTGGCACTGAAGAAGAAAGCAGCACACAGGTGGAGACTGATCAAACTGTCAGTGAGGAGAACTCAGACCTTGCAACTGAGACTTTATTAAAGTAAATTGAGAAACACACTGCACAAGATAGCAACTTTCTCACAGTATTAATCCTATTGAGGTGAATTTATTTTGCAAAGAGTGTTGACTGTTGTAAACGGCTTAGCTGTAATTATCTATCGTATGCTACCATATATGGGAAATGTGTTATTCTGAGAGATAATAATATATCTATTTTTTTAATATGTCAATAAACTCATGTTATAATAGATTTTAATTGTTCTTCATTTCATTATTTTTTATCTTCAATTATTGTACTCTTATTTCAGGTTGCCTTTATAATTTGTAAAAAAAATAAAAAATAAAAAAATAAAAAAAATAATAAATTACAAGGCTTTTACCCTTTGCTTTAAGTTAATAAGAAGTTAATTGCTGAAAAACTGCAAAGGATTTGGTGCCTGCTTTACCACTGACTGTCACAAAGCACTGACACTGTAAACCATCTGTTATTGTAGAAATGATAACATACAGTATTAGTACCAACATTAATATGTAAACCTGTAATTTGCTTTGCAGGCAGAACAACTATCAGAGCTGCTGTTATAATGCAATTTATGCACTTTAATGTCATTATATAGTCATGAATTTTGGGATGAATATTTTAGGTTTATTGCAAGCAGAAAGTGCACATTGTGAAAGAAATAACAAAAAAAAAAAAAAAATAAATTGCCCTATGGGTCTTCAACTAAAATTGCTTGAGGTCCAGTAAATGAACCCTCCTTGCCAGCTGAGGTCCTGACAATATATATATATATACACACAACATGTTTATTGGACACATTATAAATAAATAAATAAAAGTAAAAATTAAAGATAAATAAAAAAAAAAGCTAGGTCTTCAACTAAAATTGCTTGAGGTCCAGTAAATGAACCCTCCTTGCCAGCTGAGGTCCTGACAATATATATATATATACACACAACATGTTTATTGGACACATTATAAATAAATAAATAAAAGTAAAAATTAAAGATAAATAAAAAAAAAGCTAAAGTGCTTTTGTTTCTGCTGAACTGAGATTACAGATCATAAGTAATAAACGCATACCTCACTGGTTAAAAAAAAAATCTGATCACATTTTATCTTTACACTTATTGTCTCTACTAAATGTATCTAATGTTTAACATTGCTCTCTAGTCTCTATCCTTCAAGTTGCATTGGTAAAATATCATTAGCATTATCATTTAGAAAAACAAACAGGCAAAAATAAAGTGAACAATCAAAAAGTGCAAGAAACCCTTTATCTGTTTATTTGTACAGTTCCTTTAAGTATACAAAAATGTAAATAACCTCAGATGAAAATGAAATAAAATCATTGGTTAGGCTGAACACAAGCTGAACTTAAAGATGGAAGCATTTCGAAAAACTCTGTTTTCAGTATCAACGATCCTTATTTTTGAGAATTGCATTGTTTTTCACTCACTGAAAGGTGCATTTATTTGAGCATCGCTCTCTGCTGCCACAACTGCAAGCACATCTGCCCATCTGCTCATAGCAACAGTGAGCATATTAACTGTAGTAGCGACCAAAACGGCTCTACTGAGGTGACCTTGATGTACCTGATATAAATGTGATTTATTTAGAAAATAGTATCATTATGTTATTTATGTATTCGATTATATACTGTACATTTTTTAAACACATTGGAGATAAATATTTCCAGTTGTTGCAATCTAGAGTCAATTGTAGTGCTCTGATAATGAACAGACACCATTTGAATCAAAAGAAACAAACAAAGAATTGACAATTAAACAATAGGAATGGAGTGTTGCATTAGATCACATGGTATCATCAATGGAATAATAAGAATAATGTATGGAGGAATAAATGTTTGACTACTGAAAATGCATGCTTAAAAACGAATAGGCTTGATTTAGTAAAGCCTGTAAAGCCAGGTGAGGTTTTAGGTAAATGGTTAGGGCTCTGGTTTACTGATCGGAAGGTCTCAAGGATTCAAGCCCCAGTATCACCAAGCTGCCACTCTTAGGGACTTGAGCAAGACCAATAAACCTATTTGCTTCAGGAGTACTGTATTATGGCTGACCCTGCACCCCAGCTTTCTTAATATTGATGGGAAATGTCACAAAAAGAATTTTATTGTGCAGTATTGTATATGTAACAAATAAAGGCTTTTCTTTTTATAATGCTCTACTTGGTTCATGCAAGGCTTCCTATTTTTATTCTTAAAAAAACATACAAAACTCAGATATATTTTTTTGCTATTCTGCATGATTTGTACTTTGATTAGATAAAGGCTGCTTAGACCAGCTAATTTCAAATTCTTATTCAAAGACATTTTGGGGCAAAAGGATTTTTAACAAAGAAATATTGCTTTTATCATTGTGAAATGCTACAGAAACAGCAAGGAATTTAGAGGAAAGCTATAAGTGATACTGCCTGAATAATCTACAGTCTGTGTTAGAAAGAATTTAGTCTCAGCCACATTTTTAACCATGGGTAATCTATTAGAAAAAATATATAAGCAAATCATTTGATGTGAAATGTCCTAAACTGAAATGTTCTCCTGATATCTTTTTATGCACAGTCACACTGTTTTTCTCAACACAACTGAGCTGTTTGGTCAGATTTTGGTTGAGCAGTATAGTTTAGTGGTGTTGTAAAGCATGTCAACTACAATCTAAATTGCTAAAGAATCTAATTAGAAACTTTCTTCACACATTTGGCAAGCACAAGAGGCAAGTAATATATAATAGAAAACTAACACTAATGACACTAATCAAAATCTACTGCTAGCTGCATGCACTGAGTATTTGTTTATTCACCTGCTGCAATATCAACTAGGATAATATAAATGGGTTTGTTGTTAATACTGCTGCTGCAAAGTTAGAGTATAATTTGATTATTTATTTCCCCTGTATATGGTTATTTACAGCATTATGATCAGGATACATTGCATTGCTCTGAGATGTTTGCAGCCACGAAAATAATTCCTCAGCTTACAACTTGAATGATGTGCCTGATTATCCCACAGGTCAACACGCCTGTACTTCAGGCCTACATCAAGCACCCATATTGTGCTTACACTTGCAACACACTTCATTCATTTGGAAGTCTATACACACACACATTTTGCCTCCAGCTGTCTTTTCATTTGTGAGACACTCATTAGATTAATAATAAACTGTAAAGATATTGTGGTTGTTATGCTGAGTCTCAAATACATTTCCATTTCCTTTACTTCTTTGTGCAGGGTAAAGATTTTACAATAACACTTTTTGCTTGTAACTAACAAAAATGATACATTTTATTGTTTCATTTTGGATGTTGATTAGTTTGCTTTTAAATTCGCTTTAATGTATGCTAATGAAACGCTCTTTTTTTTTAGCCGAAGTGAAAGTGTGTCAACTTGGCACTCATAGAGTATTAAAAGACATGGTGCAACACGAAACCTGTGGAATAACAACTATGTGGACATATGTAAAGATCTGTAAAATAGCTGCAGTCACACTATGTACAGAATATTGATTACAGAGACAGGGTGTGACACATTATCTCACTCAAGACACTTTTTGTACACACAAATAAACCCTAATGTAGTACACAGTAATCTGTTCAATTACAGAGTTGAACCTCAGCATTACTATTGATCTCTTATCTGTGTGTATGTATGTACTTTATATATATATATAAAGTACATAAGTCTTTCTTATTTATACACAATTTTTATGTGTGTGAGAGTGAGAAAGTAAGAGGTCTGACCTCTGTGTAAATAAAGACAACATTTTTAACCTCTGTGAATGCGAAGACATTTGATGTGTTCAATTCCTTCTTGTCCCTAGCCACATGCTTACCTCCACATGCTCCTGTCATTTGCAGCTAAATATATTTAGGGGTCTTATCTTTTTTTTATTTTCTCTTCGTCTCTCTGTATCATATTTCTATGAGTCATGGATAGCAGGAATGTGGCTGAGCTTTGCGGCACAGCTCTATCAGAGCTGTGAAACACTCCCGTGGACTCAAGAAGAGACTACAGCTGCAAATGTAGCAGTAAAGAACACAAGAAGAGAGGAGAGTATATTAGTCAGTGGCTTTACTAAGAGAGCATAGAGGGACTCAGTGTGCCTGGAAAGTCTACGTAGGTCATGAATTATACTAACAGATTCTTACACTGAACTACAAGACAACAATGATAAATTAATGCATATAGAGAAAAGCTTTTTTTCCCAAGGATATAAGATCTACAATTTGTACTACAATTGTCATTCTTGACATTTGTGATGGATGTTACATGGCTGAAAAATTAAATATTATAACGATGTGATTTTCCTTCAGGCTAAACCGACTTTTGGATTTTTTTTTTTTTCATTAAGTTTTTATGGATTGTATTTTGGAGTATCATCTTGGAAAAACATGTCTCTAATCATTATTTTTTCATTTCTCCCAGAAATCTCTTGCATGGATACTGTGGCTTCTTCATCCATCTCTTCATCCTCACCTCAAGACAGTTCTCAGTCTGGCCTGCCTCCATCGTCCTCCCGTCGCGCCTCCCATTACCACAACAAAGGCGGTTTGGGCTACATGGTGGGAGTAGCCTGTACTCATTTCCGTCCATTTCTGCCATTCTTCCTGATCTCTTGCCTGGTGGTGGTTCTGGTTTATTTGCTACAAACGATTGTATATGGAGGGCCCTTCACAGATCCAGAATTTTTTAATAAGTTTGACAAACGATGGCCACCACCGGACCGCCAAACACATAAGCTGTTAAGGAATTCCATTGAAAGCAACCAGACGATATCTACCTGAACCAGGATTTCGGTTAATTTTTGTGAGACTTTTAAAACTACATCTGGAAGCCAGTGAGATATTTTCACCCCTAGACATTGATGTAAACCAGGTTTTTATGATTTACACTTCACGTAATGGAAAACTTGTTAATCATTTATGACTTGTGAATGAAATGAATTACACACAAAATAGATGGCAAACAAACTTAAAATGGAATACTGATTATCAATTGTTTGTGCATGTTTCAAGTTTTAAAAACTCAATCAAAGAAATCTATTCACTTTCCAGAGATGGTCTGTGGTAAATCCCTTTCTTCTTCTTCTTCTTCTTCTTTTTCTTCTTCTTCTTTTTCTTCTTCTTCTTTTTCTTCTTCTTCTTCTTCTTCTTCTTCTTCTTCTTCTTCTTCCTATTCACTTTGTAGAGATGGTATGTGGTAAATCCCTTTCTTCTTCTTTTTCTTCTTTTTCTTCTTTTTCTTCTTCTTCTTTTTCTTCTTCTTCTTCTTCTTCTTCTTCTTCCTATTCACTTTGTAGAGATGGTATGTGGTAAATCCCTTTTTTCTTCTTTTTCTTCTTCTTCTTCTTTTTCTACTTCTTCTTCTTCTTCTTTTTCTTCTTCTTCTTCTTCTTCTTCCTATTCACTTTGTAGAGATGGTCTGTAGTAAATCCCTTTCTTCTTCTTTTTCTACTTTTTCTTCTTCTTCTTCACTTTGTAGAGGTGTTCTGTGGTAAATCCCTTTCTTCTTCTTCTTCTTCTTCTTCTTCTTCTTCTTCTTCTTCTTCTTCTTCTTCTTCCTCTTCACTTTGTAGAGGTGGTCTGTGGTAAATCCCTGTCTTCTTCTTCTTCTTCTTCTTCTTCTTCTCCTTCACTTTGTAGAGGTGGTCTGTGGTAAATATCAATAATAATTCAAAGTTTACTATTTAGTTATTCATCTGAATAATACTAAGCACATTATATTACTGTGTTAAAGAATTATATTACTCTGTAACTGCTTGGAAATATTTAGCAAATTGTCAGTAAAACTATCTGAAAAGGTTTATAGGTAGAAAAGTAAAAAAAAAAAAAAAATGAGTCTGGACATCGGTTTCTTTAAATTCAACCCTTGATTTGTATTTTGGATGAGTGATTCATGGACAAAATGACGATGAGCTGAGTATCTCTGAAACCAGACCACTATACACTTACATTACTCTGGTGTACTGATTCCAACACCCAATAAACTGCACTGGCTTTGCCAGACTGTGGAGTAATGACTGGAGTGCAAGAACCACCTCCCCTTTGGAATCTAGCTCACTTTACAGACACATAGCTAAAAAAGAAACCCATACCCCTCCCTCCTGAATACTTTTATTACTATTCCTATTTGGATGATTTATTTTTAGGTTCTATAAAAGAAGCTGTACTATGTTTTTTTTGTTTTTTTATAATGGTTGGGATTGCAAAATCAATCAGGCATTCATTGTAAAATGCCACTAGATGTCGCTAGAAGTACCAAACTTAGTAGCTGTGCAGTGGGACAAAGGGATGGATTGGGAAAATAAACGTGTTGAGATGAATTCTAAAGTACTTATTGTGTAATTTATTCTTTAAAATCACTTACATTTTCTCCAACCGATCCATTACAATAAATTATACATGGTCTGCCGAATATCTGTGGTACTCAACTTGTAGAAATAAACATATGCGGTACTTTTGTTACTGAAGTTTTAACATTAAACACACATTCTGTCCACTTACTATATATTCTTAACTTTTAGTCCACTAATGCACCTTAAATATTTTGCTTCAAAATTTCCATATACATGTCAAAAGTAAAAAAAAATCCTATTAATGGTACCACCGGAGTAACAAGAACAAGTGCAGCTTGCAAGCTCTGTTTCTGAGGTGTTCCATATTGGTCTGATGTGCTGCATAGTTTAGTATTCACAGCCCTAAGAGTTTCATTAAGACTCAACTGATTATGTACTTGTTAATTAGTTGATGTAGTGTTGAAGGCAAAAAAACATCAAATTAGTCCATGCAAGGAGGATCTGGGCTGAGAAAATGGTGCATTACGCCATCTTTTTTTTTTTGGCCTGGGTGTGGGGATGAACCTTAGCCACCAGAGGGCGCACTGTGCACTGCAGCAGCAGCAGCGCGGATACCGGGGCCATCTGCGAAACCTAATTAATTTATGTACAATATTTGATCACAGCATATTTTAAAAATCATCTTGTGTACACTGACACCGAATGTATATTGTTTTAGGTGATCGACAAGCAGCTCTTAGTAGTGATGCAAGTGTTTCCGCGCCAGTTAAAAAAAAAATACGGGGCAAAAATGTGTACGCGACGCAAAATCTAATTATTTCTTTGCAAAACCTAATTAGGCATTAAAAAAAGGTTAACGCCAGCGCCTGAAACCGTCCTTGTTTAATAATCCCATTACTGACGGCTCATCATGTATAAAATGGCGCAGAAGGACACAAAGTTTCCACTTGTTAAAGTGAATCTGCCAGAAAAAAGGCGAGACAAACAGTACTGTAAGATCTACTGTAGGACATATGACAACATAGGAGACGGAAAAAGATGCATGAAAACGCTGTAAGTAACAAAATCCATCCTAATGTTTGTAGTCGATCCTTTTTTTTTCTATTCATTCTCTCGCTTTTTTTTTTTTTTTTTTTTTGCATTTACGCAACCTGTATAATGTTCATTTTCGTGGGTTTCAGTGTTTTTTTGCTCTGAGGATCGGTGTTGGTGGGGCGATGCGTTTTTTCCTTCTGCCAACACGTTTTCTCTGCGTTGCTCAGATCATTAAGGCTGCGTGGCAATGCGGCTCTAAATAAGCCGCTATTCTCAGAGGGATCGAGACACTAAACTGCCTTGAATGATCCGATTTTTAGATCCAGAACATAGACTTTAAATTCGGCTACATTTATTGATGGAAATAAACAAAAACACTTGCTTTTGTTTGTTTTTAAAAAAAATGTACGGTTTTATAGAAACAGTAGAAAGTAGATTTTTTTCAGCAAACATTCAAAAAAGAAGAAATGAAACACAAATAAACCAAAACAAGTTCTTATTAACATTTTTAGACATTTCTTTGCAATACTGCTAGTTTTATTGTGATTCATAAACAATTGTATATCACGCGCGCCTTGCGTAACGTGCACGCGCAATTTCTGTTTCCGATATTATTGCATTGCAAAATATATACGTATATACATATTACTCTAGTTTTGTATGAATTTTCCTAAAAATCCATCATGCATTGCAGCTTAAAAAATATATGAGCACATCATTTTTATTTATATTTTATTAGATTTTATTATCGTTTGTAATTCCTGATAATTTTACCCTTTTTCTATTTTATTTTTATTTATTTTTTAAATGACAAATTTTTTGCAAATTTAAAAAATGTAAATAAAGTACGTTGGACTATATTTATATTTTATATAGAGGGATTTATTTCCTTTAAAAAAAAAAAAAAGATTCATCTACTACTAAAAGTTAAAAGCAGTTTCACTGAATCGAAATAAATGCCATGGCAACCGGTTCACTTTTTTTTCTACCCTTAACCTTTTTTTCTCCCTTTTTCAAAAACGGATCCATCACTCCACTCGTTCCGTCTATTCGGCACAGAAACCAACAAAAGCGGCGAGGGTTTGACAAGTCAGAGCCGCTAAAAAGAGCGCAAAAGCGCGAGAGAAATCAAAGGCTGTACCTTTAGAAGAACTAAAAGAGCGGAATGCGCTCGGAGACTGTAGTATTCTCTGTGCAGCTGTAGCACACCCCAGCAAATAAAGAGCTTTAAACAAACAGGGGATGGAAAGAGCCGAAACGGAGGAAAATCGGGACAAGAGCGCAGAGAAATAAAAGAAAGGGGATGCGGTAAATCGATTTCCGACAGAGAGCTTTTTAAAGAAAGAAACAAACAGCGCGCAAAACCCCTCAAAAGCACCAGTTTCTTTTCCTCCTCTGAGATTTAAGTCTTAACAATCAGTTAAAGCGGGTTAAAAGGCCATTTACGTCCACATAAATCATGTATAAATGGACTGAATGCCTATACATTTAATGAAAGTATAAAAATATATATTAAAATTGGCTTCTTTTTTTAAGGTTAGTTTGACATCACGTAAATATAATAATTAATTCTTTTAAATGTCTCAAATAATTCCCAATTTGAGAAAACAATTGTCTGTGTCGGGTTAGTCTTATATTTTGATTCATGCGTCTTCCTTGAATCCGCTTTTCAATAAACGGAAAATGATCGCCACTTTCCCCTCGACATTATTCACATTATTCATGTAGCTTTATTTTTGTAGCTTTGCTTAGTTGACTAGACTACATTTAATTGATGAGCTCCTGATTGTCACCACAAATCGCCGAGGCGTTGCGCAGATTTCTAGTTTGACACCGACTATTGTTACTGCCGCCTTCATTCACTTACATTTCAATGAGCAGAGCGCGGTCCAAATCAACTAATGCAATGTTTATTTATATCTTTTTTTATATATATTTTATTAATATATATATATATGCATATGATATTACCAGCAATTTTAGTAATTTTAGACATATGCATGATATTGGGAATATTTACATTTCACATTTGGTATGTTTACTTTTGCTTTCACGGTATGGACTCCACAGTTTTGTTTAAATCCAAAGTAATAAGATCAAATTAAAAAAATAATAGTTATTCAATGGAAGAAGTACGATTTGTTGCTAAATATTTTCGTGCAGATTCTAAAATACTGAATATTTTTTTGTGATGTTGCAATATTGTGCGTCTTTTTTCTATTTATTTTTTTTCTATTTTAAATGATTTGTCCTCCGATTGCTGGATTGCTGGTCCTCCGATTGCTGCTCACTAAATACCTTTTTACAGAAAGTAAAAGGGGAATAAAAATGCAATTAAATAAAGGACGTTTATATGTTTATATAGTTTATAGTTCTCCACAAACGACTCATAGGTAAATGTAGTGCAACATCTGGAACGGTGTAGGAAATATGAGCGACTCTTCTATTCACTTCATAAGCACTTTTTCGCTTAATTGGATTAAAGGTGCATTTGGTGAAACAAAGTAGATCGAAATGATTTTCCAAAAAAGGGCAAATATGAGTTGAATTTGGTTTATTTTTGTAGCTTAATCTCCAAAAGCTTGATGCAGATTGTCAGCTCAATATCCAACTCTTATCAAAAATCTAAATGCGTGATAATCTGGATTTCACTGAGCTGCAAGATCTCACATTTCTTTCTCTTTGTTTCATGAAGCGATAAGGAAAAACAGCCATGTGGATGTCATGCACAAGAGTGGCCTTTGCACACTTATTAAAGCTTATTAATTGCTTAAAATCTAGTCTAATCACTTGTATCAGTTGACACTGAACATGAGATACAGGATGACGTTTCTAATAAATGAAAAACATTTTGAAATAAAAATACATTTATTTCATAAAACTGATGTCATAAGTTTACTCCTATGTATAGGTTATTTTTTAATTATGCATACAGTATACATCTGCTTATATTTTAATAAGAGATGGGGCTATTGGGACTTTGTGAAGTATGAAGACATCAAATTAAGAAATGAATTATTGACAGGCTCGGGCAAACAGGCCAAGGTGGATTTTTTATTTATTTATTTTTGTTCAAGAAGCACTTTTTCTAACTGCCCCGTGGAGAATTTAATGTCAAGAGGATCATATCAGGATGGTTATTAACTTATCAAACACAATCTACGAATGACTTAATCAAACACAAAGGAGCTGGAGCAAAAAACACGGCTGTAATAAAGCCTTTAAAATATGACGAAATTATTTCCCGTCATTTTCAGGCAACAAATTGAACATTTATTGCATATATATTAAAAATTATACGGCTTGGTGTGGAGCTGATGGCTCAGTTATTGAGGCGCTCCCAAAGGTGAGGCCACGAAGGATCCATTTTTTCTGCCTTGTTAGTCCCACTGGAGGATGCTGCAAAATTGCCTTGAAACTGTTAAACCGATTCAGAAAAGAATTCATAGCTGAGCTTTAAAGCACAATTATTCCTCGTTTGTTAAATGTCACACTGGACGTGCTGCAGCAGTGTTTATAAGCAGCCTAAATATGGAAATAATGCAAGAGTTGATTTAAAATTGTAACAGTCCATGAAACACTGCATGTTAATTTAACAGGCCCTTTGCTAAGGCCTATGCCTACTTATAATAGAAACTTGGCCATGATATTCCCTGATTGAATTATCAAATCTGTCGAATAATCAGATACATATAGCTTAATTAGGATTGGTTTCATAAACATAGTTATTAATGCTTAACAGTGAAGGCCTTGTGAACTGAGCTGGACCCTGTGGCTCAGAGGCCTGCTCTTTGTGAGGAGAAATGAATGGCCGTTGTCACACACATGATCTGTTCTCACTATTAAATTGTCAAAAAGGAAGGATTTCCCTAATAATGCTTCTCATGAAGAGTTATGGAATTCGGCGTTTGTGGGGACAGAGGACTAACAAGGGTTACTAAGGGAGGGGGACTATTAGCATAGCGCTGAGAAAGTGCCCGAGGTCACACAGAGTTCTCATCAGTGGTCATGACATAGACCTCGTTGTGTGGTCAGTCAAACTCCCAGAAATAGACATGGTCACCTTTATATCATATAATAATAATAATAATAGCTAGTGAATGAGATCTGCTGTGTGTATCATTTTTTTATTATTATTTATTTTTATTATTCATCCATTGATTATTATTATTATAGTCCATATCTACACCTATTAACTAGCCTACAGAATGCCCATAGTGTGGCCATAGATATGTGTATAGGTCATCAAGATTAAGCGCTCCTCCTGACAAAGGCAGTAAGTAAACCCTTTTTCTTTTTTTTTTTTTAACCTCCATCCGTTTTGTGTTATATATTAACAATTCGGTTCGATCCATTCATTCTGTTTTTAAGTCAAAAAAACAAATCAGTGTGCACTCGGCCACTCGCCCTCTTTTGTGCCCATTGTCCTGCTGCCCTCACGTAAAGATTTATGCATTTTTGATACTAAATTCCTTCTGTCATCAACGCTGCTCTCTTGTTGACTTTTCTTGACCCGGCGACCCGTTCCCCAAACTTTCCCATATTTAACGCAGAGATTTACCCTCTTTCTTTCTATCAGGGATTGCTAGTCGGTTTTTTTTTTTTTTTTTTTTTTTTTTTTGTTTGGCTGGTGAATGCTATGCCCTGTTTGTTCTGTTCTTGAACTTCAGTATGTACATGCACCGCTGCCCTGCCCCTGGCCCCATCCTGTACTTTGAGCTCTGGATGTTCCTCTGACTGACTGAATGCCTTGTCTCTACAAATTCCCTCTTTGGCTGCCCAGCTTGCTAATTAGTTAAACAAACGCTCCCATTAATGATTCCCTGGGCTGGCTGAGCTGGAGTCGTTTTGTTCGGCTCAGCTGCCTCAAGCCGAGGGACTTCACTTGTCCTGTTGGAGACCAATTGGCCTCCATGACCTGGACTATATCTGCCGGTTGGGTCTGTCCAGAGGTCCATCACCCCCTAACTATAAGCAGGCCAAAGGCCAGCGCCAGCTGCTTGGACTGACACCCGCTACAAAGGGCTCGAGCATTTGTCTTTATTTGAAATCATTTTTTTTTGTTTCATTTTTTTAATACAATACAATGTAGGGTAATAAAAATAGACAAATCGGGCGCAAAAAAATCCTACATCTCTGCCACCCTGATGGTCTTGATTTTCATCCTTGCACCGTGAGGGATGGGTCTAGGCCCAATTTTCCGTTTGCTTTGCAATGTTTTGCCATTTGACCGCACCGCGGAGGTCTCGACAGAAATGGACGCTAATCGCCGGGACTGTAACAGTGCGGAGCCTCGGGCGATCCAAGAGCGCGCTTTGTCAGCGCCTAATTGACAAGAGCCTGTCTGTGTTTTGGAGCAGCTGGTCCTGAACGCGATCCCGACACGGCCTGTGTCCGCCTGGAGGAGTCTGGGTGGGGTGGGGGGGTATTGCAGTTAAATAGAGGGAGATTTATTAAAAACTCCCCGTGGGTGACGCGACGTTAAGTAAGATATTTCCGAAGGCGAATCCACCAGAGCATTGCCCTTATTAATAATGCACGCGCCAATTTGGGACAATTAAGCAGGTGGCATTTTTAATAATTCTCATCGTGGATATAGTGGTGAAAAAAAAGAAAAAGAAAAGCATAACATGCGCGCGATGGTTTATGAAAAATGATGAAATCACACCAGGGATCGCATTCGTTCGGAAAATAAACAGAAGAAAGAATCAGACGCCATTACAATATTTCTTATTCATAATCATGTGCCAAATGCAGAAACACGTCGTGCTTCGTTCAGTCACCAAATAAGGAAACCCCCAAAGTGGCAATTTTTGCAAATCAAATTATCTTATTTAAAAACACTATAAAGTAACGCCATCCTGAGCTCTTCAATCTTAAACGAATACTTTTAAAAAGGCACATGCTGAAGTCCATCAATTTAATAAATAGCCCATTCTTCCGTCTTAAGTCATATAGTACACAAGGCTATGGTCTGAACCAGTCAAGAGAGACTGAGGTGGTATTGTTTGCTTCTAAAATGGAAAGACTTTCTCCGACTTTCCCACTGCCCGTCTGGGTGAATGTAAAGAAATCCTTTTTCTTTCTGTGAGCCTTTTTTTTTACACTGAAATCGCGATTTTTTCGTGTCTTCTCACGACGCTCCCCCCCGTGTGTCAGCGCAACAATGCGCAGAGAGAAGCACCCCGTAGGAGCGCCGCAGTCGGGGAGCTCTCGGATTGTTCTGGACATCTTTAGATTTCATCAATCAAAATGACTGCGGTTTTCCATAAAAATGCTGAATTTGGGAGCGGGTCTGAGAGAACTAGGTAGAAAATGCGACGCTGTCTCTATCGATGATAAATGGCCATCTTTTGACTGAATAAACAGAGATACGTGCTTGAGTCACTTTCATACATGTTTTTTTTTTTTTTGCTGAAAAACACCAAGTTGGGACTGTTATTGGGCAAAGCCTGAGTTGTTGATAATGTTGAAGCATTACCCAGCTATGTCTTTTAAAGTGAGGCTATAATTACATTTTAATGCATAAGTATTAGTGGTGTGTATATATAGTGTGTATATATAGTGTTATATATAGAGAGAGAGAGAGAGAGAGAGAGAGAGAGAGAGAGAGAGAGAGAGATAGATAGATAGATAGATAGATAGATAGATAGATAGATAGATAGATAGATAGACAGATAGATTCACAGACTATTCACAATCAGCAATGCATGATGCAATTAAACGTTACTTCATTTTAACTTGTGCCTGCAGAACTCATCTCCACCCTTACATAACAGTAAGCTTATTTTATAAAGTTTAATATTAAGCGTGCAAATGATTAATTATAATACTATATTTAGCAAATACAAACAAAAAAAAAAACTCTGTAATTTTGCTTGTTCTCGAGTTGGTACTATTATGGGTGGGAAACAGGGAAAAAAAATGCAAACAAAGACATAGGCTATAATTTACCTTTAAAATGATGTAAGACACAAACACGTACCGTAATGAGTTTTTAAAGGTAAGCTTTAAAGATACAGTGCACATTTCTAGGTAAAAGATGCACAATGTGGCAGAGGTGTACCACCCCAACCGACAATGAAAGGTAGAAAATGTACAAAATGAGTCTGTTTGCCCCGTATTTAAAGGGTTAACACAGTGCAAGAAATTAATGTAGGTCAATAAATGTGCACAAAAGAGTAATAATCAAATGGCATCAGGATGTTGTTGTTTATATGCTTTTACATCAAATGCATTCTTTTCTTTCATTTTCATTCATTACAATGGCTGTCCTGTGGAAAATTATGTTTATGTTTTGTGGCGATATTAAACACCTCAAATAACTATCGCTCTCTAAATGAAGTATTTGTAAGATTAGATTTTTTTAAGGGGGGGGGTTTCACTGAAACATATACCAGTGTGGTCACTCTGACAGTTTGGCTTCATTTGCACCTGAACACTTAAACACTGTTCTCCAAACCTATGCTCATTGCCTAATAAAATCACATGGCAGATGAATGAAGGAAAGACGCGTAATTGGGAGGTTTGAATCGACATTGAATCGGGTTGAAGAATTGTTTAATTTCGGTTCCTGGTCGAGATACAGGTCGCTAATAGAGATCTAATAGCTGATGGGTGAAGGCCCGTTTCCGCGCGCCCAGCTCTTATTGCGCCCCGCCGTCTCTGCTGTAAAATAGAGCCCTAATCGGATTGAGGTATTCCTCTAGGAGACCTCCGGCCAGAGGGAAGATCGTTATTAAAAAAGTTAAGTGCAGAGAGAAGAATTCGACATACTGTTGAGGCCTGATGAAAAAAGGAGAAAGTGATCTATATCGTCGACAGACCTGCAGAGCCACTACTACCACCATCACTTCTTAGAAGCTGCTACTGAGAAGTCATATGAAATCTTTCCAAAACTGATCCATTCTCCATCCTAGAACCAAGTTAGTTTGGTCTAGACATATCGTTTTGAGAGTTTATTCTCAAAATCAGATCTTTTATCTTAAAATATACCGTCAACAACACTGCATTATGTGTAGGATCAATTTCTTGATATCCTGTCTAACTTTTGAATTCTCAAAATACCACAAAATAAATCGATCTTATCAACTACCATGTTGTTTCTGAATACACCTACCTGAGAGTGTACAGGATATCATCTTATAAATGAGCAATCTGTTTATATGGGTAATTAGATAAAGGTAGAGGATGCAAGTCAAATTCAACGTTGAATGGAGTGATGAAGTAACTGGAAACGTGATGAATGAACGACTTCAGTGTTTGTTTTTATGCACGCTGTTGGTGTTAATGCAACATTGTTTTTTTTGTGTTTTTTTTTTTTGCCAAAGGGTAATAGCATGAGATTTTCAACTGAATGTCAAATGTAATTATGTGAATATGTATCCAAAATCTGTTGGAACATTGCAAACGTTTGATTGGCGTGAGTGACCCAGGCAAGGAGTGGTAAACATTCTCTCTCTCTCTCTCTCTCTCTCTCTCTCTCTCTCTCTCTCTCTCTCATATAGACTTTGACAGGCGCATTGAGGCCTGTCTCTGTGCCCGAAGCTCTCCCCCCACAAACACAGACCCGGATGATTGATGAGGGAAAGGGGCAAGGCCGAGCATGCACACTATAAACCTTCACACACACACACACACACACACACGGCGGCCTCAATGGAGACGGGCATGCGCGGCAAGTCACCGGCACCGGCCGCGCGCTCAATAGACGCCGGCGCGAGCAGACTAGAGGCCAGCGGCACAGAGGAAAAGTGCTCTGTAGTGCTCTAATCCAGTTATCTACCGAGCCACCAGCGCGACGAAGGCACGAAGCAAAGAGGCTGAAAGATGGGTGAAGGAGAGAGGAAGGGTGAACGGCTGGAGGGGGGGTTGAGGCGGAATTGCAGCGTTATCCCCTGCTGCGAGAAACAAGACGAGAGAGAAATAGTTAAAGGAAGCAAGAGAGGCTTTGCTTTCCTGGGAAGACCTAAAGCCTGAAGGAAGCAGGCGAATTGAAATCTAATTTTAGGGCTCGAAATAGCTACCATAATAGGAACCTAGGCCTAGTAAGCGCAAGCAATACTTGAGTCACGTATAATTTCTTGAAAGAGCCAAAAAGAATAGATGATACATATATAATATTTGGTTTCGAATTCCATTTGCTGTAACACATAAACCGCTGCCAACACAACAGTTCAGAGAATAACCCGACACCAGTGTGAAGCAAAATATATATTTTTTTGCTATTCTTTAAAAAAGCCCAATCAAAATAATCAGTGCATATAGAAAGAATAAAACGGTTAACAACAACAAAAAGGTTTGTTGCATATACATATATATATATGCAACAAACCTTTTTGTTG